>JACJUM010002525.1:4991737-5153378 GCA_020976665.1 Heortia vitessoides | reverse complement strand
CTATTACTAATACCCAAGGGGTAGTTAAGTATATATTTGAAGAGCACTGTTAAAATACTGGGAATGTCATACTAAGAACCATATTAAGAACCAAAATATCATGACTGCCTTTCCATTTATTGAACAAAATCTCAGATGCAATAGTGTTTTATACAGCTTTCCTCAGGCCGACATTCTTTAAAAAAATGAAATATATTTTTAATTACTCATTCATTTGCGGGCACGTATCTTTGTCTTGCCATCATGTTACCTATATTAGTCGAAGTATATAGCTTTCTAATTAAACTTAATTTTCAACAGCATAGGCAAGCAAATGGTGACAGACGCTTATCCAGCACCTTGGTTTGCTAACACCGTCTCCCGCCATGTGGACGCTGATGGACCAGTGTCAACAGGTGACAGCTCTCGTTGGCTACTACTTCCTATCACGGATCGGGGTGACCGAGGCATTGAGAGGAGAGAGCGTGGAAGCAAGCTTAGCATTGTCCTCGACGTGAAGCTCTTAGCGAGGGTAAACCTGATAGACGACAGAGGTTGTGTGGGACCAGCGGGGAACGCCACCGCTTATGGTAAGTATGGGGATATACATTGTGTTTATTTTTTAAAAACACATCATCATACATTTTTATTAATTAATCGATCGTTTCTTTAGCAGAGAAATCTAATTATATTAAATAGCTATATTATGTGAATATCTAATTTTCTATTTGTTCTAGATCCAGTTGAGGCACGCAAAATACAGTACGGAACATACGTAAGTAAAAACTAATATAATGTTCATCGTACGAATTAGTTCACTTCAACAAAACTTAAAAAAAATAGTTAAACTGTAACGATTTTGGGGCATTGGGTCATAAGAGTTAATAAAATGTTTTCATCCAGGTCCTGTGGGCTGCATTTGGCGGGCTATGCGCGGTGGCCATGGCAGTGGTAATAGCGATGAGCTCGCGCGTCGTCAAGCGCGTGCTCTCAGCGCTCAGGCCCGCGTCTGCTCCGCTCGCTCCGCTCAGGCATCGGCCGGCGTGGCTTTCTCTTCATCTGCGGTCGTGAGTACAATTTTACTTTCCGAGCTACTTTGCTGCATGACTCTCATATCATTATATAACCTAATATATTTATGGACCGAAGCTTCGACCCAAGCTCGCCTGAATTTAGCTTCTCGATGAAACGTGTTGCTTGTTAATGATCGTTGGATGCGTGATTTAAGGCAGTGTGATTTTTATTCCTTCAGTGGCCTGTTGATGGAAGCGGTTAAATGCATTTCCAGTTTTAAATTGCGCCAATGTTTTATCTGTGATGTTTTATTTGCGGATGTGTTTAAGGATCTTGCTCTTGGTTTACATGATATATATGTCATGCATATGATTTATTTACAGTCTTACATAACTAAGAATTGAAGTTGGATATAATGACTTACGAATTTATAAAGTATTCTGTTTTCCTCTTGTACTAGCGGATGGCGATTTTTATGTGACTCAAAATCTATCACATTTTAGGTCGAGGGAAGATTTTCTTTCCGATCAATTTATAAAAAAGAAAACGATATTAAATAAGACAACAAAAATGTATCGATTAATTGTGTAATTT
Organism: Heortia vitessoides; assembly: GCA_020976665.1. Taxonomy (NCBI): domain Eukaryota; kingdom Metazoa; phylum Arthropoda; class Insecta; order Lepidoptera; family Crambidae; genus Heortia; species Heortia vitessoides. The sequence continues at coordinate 5,151,791 of JACJUM010002525.1, read as the reverse complement.
TATTTTGTGAAAGCACGAAACTTACTACTAACAACAATACATTAATTAGTTATAAACTAAAATGTACAAGAGATTTTGTTTACTAGATTTTTATTTCAACCATGCAAGTAATTGTACATTTACAAAACATATGCTTATACATACTCGTAATAAAAGTAAAATCGTATGTATATAAAAACAAATATTTTCTGTCACGTATTCGATACGTGTGCTATGAGAAGTCATACTCACCTATATTGTTTAAATAAAATTACGCAAAGTTTAACCTCCCTTTGCACGTCATGTTCCGTTGTTGATTTAGAATTTTTCAGTGATGTATATTCCGCGACGAAAATGCGTAGGTAAGCCCGGTTTTATCCTCTTGGGATATATGTATTTACCCAGCTTTTAATGTAATAAACATTTTCGTTATTCTATTCTTTTTTTTTCTGGACTCAAAAATGTACAGGCTTAGCCTCCATCAGTAGATCAAAGATAAATGTATAAAAGAATTTATACACAAAGTATTTCTATTTTAGATAAGTTTTATACATAGATGGATAGATAACTTAGTTTTATGACAATCTTTGTATCTTTATAACTAATTCGATGCTCATATTTGATGAAAATAGCTAAGCATGTCTGTATAGACTAAACCTCCAGTCAATTATTTTTTAGGCTAAGGCTAGATAGCGCCTGTGAGAAATGTAATTGTCACAAACGAGATTTACTTTTACCCGCATATAAGCAAAGTTGTTAGGTTACCTTGGTAATGCCCATGCGGCTCCATCACAGATATTACAACCCCTCAGGCCATTAAAAATTGTTTTTTAAAAACGCAATCGGTGCGCCGTGATATTTTCGTAGAGCGGATTTGCATTGCAACCTCAAGCTCCCTTCGATTCGTAAGTTCATTTATGAGGCCTCTCGTCGTTACTTCGACAAGGTCTCACCACTCAAACCCACTAATAGTTCAAACCGCAGACTACGCCGTTAAGCAAAGTGTCAACGTCCATGTTCCATGAGAGATGCACTCCTAAACCCCTTTGACGCCATCACGGTTTATAATTTCCATTCGCCATTACCTTAGTTTGGTAATGACAATGGCACAATACATATCATATCAAAGGTTTATATCAATACAGCGCACTCGCAGGCAAGTGCGTGATATCCCTTCTCGGAAAGCGCATACCAAATAGGCACACTAATGCGGCTGGGTGCATCCATCTCCTTTGAATCCTCTCAACGATGGGTACTCAAGCCCGGGTGCCTTAGAGGCGCCCTTGAGTGATCTTCGTCGGTCTCGTTCAGACCCCGCAACTTAGCAATCGCGGCCGCTTAGGTAGGGGCTGTGGTAAGAGGCCAGGCCGTTCATAAATGAGTGGCTTGGCCTCTTTCCACCGGTGAAGTTGGAACTAACGACAGAGTCATCTAGCATTAAGTTAGTCCGAAAAAAACAAACATTTCTTGGCAATACGCCGCTGGTGTGGAAAGTTTGTCCTTTCTTGACAACCAAAGTATAACACTACATTTTCTAAAAAAACCCCGTTACCCCGTCGCTTCTGTTTGGGGCAGGTAAAAACAAAACACTATCCTAAATATTTTCATATAGTTATCAGCAATATATGTACAGATAGATACGGAAGATTTTCGTATACAGTATAGTTTTTTAGCATACTGAAAGAAATATAGTTGTTTTTAGACTTGACGAAGAAGCTTTCCTGGCGTGTTTAGTATCTATACAACACTTTATATATTAAACTAGATAAAAAAACTGATTTATTTTCCACTTAGTAAAGATCAGAAAAAGTGCATTTAAATATAACTAAAAATATATTAATAAATGAACAATTATAAAAATTAGTACATTTCTACTTTCTATATATTTATAACATACCTGTTGATTGAGGGAGAAGGGAGTGGATGAGTGTAAAACTAGCATAGATAAAGCGTATACAATAAAAAAGCTCACTTACATTCAATTCATTCTTCGGTGACAGCTGTGACAGTTTACTACAGCTATCAACGTAACCTCAGTGTTAGTAAACTACCCAAATGTAAAATAAATATATTGAAGATTGTAATTTTTTACTTTTGGAAATGAAATAAATAAATAAACTACAATCTTTCTTATTATCTCTTATATTAATCTTGCCAAAATATTTTCATGTAAAATTATGCTAAGACGAGATTTTTTGACTCAAAAAGATATCAGTTTATTAAAAAATATTAACCAGCTATTTAGATTAATTTTTTAATTTTTCTTTTATATAAGTTGTTGTTGCAACAAAAAGGACAAATAAACAAAGTGACGAAAGCACGGTAGTCCGTAAGATTGCGTTTAATATGATACTTAAGACGTTTATGAATTAACCAAAGGCGATAAAAATACTCGTGGTAGCATCGAATTCAAGACTTCCCTCGTTTTAAACCACCTCTAATGAGTGAATGAAAATAAATGGTGAAAACTAGGATCAAAGTCTTCAACACTCAACTCGATATTAAATAGATGTGACATTAGCTCCGCAAGAATTACCAAAAAGGATTCTTAATAAAAGTCTATGGCAATAAAATATGCGAGAGATTTGAAGAGGTTGTCACTGAATATTTGTCGGCTCAAGGAAATATCAGGAATTTTGCCTTGAAAGTCTGAATAAAAAGGCGTCGTAACCATGTAATAAATCCCAAGGACATTTTTTGGATTTTACCTCGTCCTTTTACGTAGGACGAACGAAGTATTCGCATTTCATTATAGAGAATTTTGCACGTTTTTTTATTTGTTTAATCTGACAAGTTTTATTGGTCGTAGTTATTTTCAAATGTTAATATTATTTTATTGACTAAATTATTAATATTTAGACAATAACTAGCTATAACCGAATTTTTAATTTAAGATAATATTTATTAGAAAAAAGTCATCCTGGCTTATGTTGAGGTTTCTACCCTCTGTACAAGGTTTCGTAAGAGGTGACTTAGATATCGGCAGATTGTGGTATATACTTCCGAAATAGTTCAGCTCATAGGCAAGCTACTAGCATCCCCATCGCAAGCTACTTTCTGTGGTTGCCAGGCTTGACCAGCGTGGCAATTATGAACAATTTTTTCTCTCTTGGAGAGTGAAATGGAGTGGACTTACTGATATGATGATGATGTCGTACAGGCGGAAAGATCCAAAATAACACAAAGCCTCAGGATCAAGTTCTTCCTAAAGTCTGAGTTAAGATTTTTTTCTAGTAAATGTTATCTTTAATACGATCGGAAAATAAGATAAATACACATCGCCAAAAAATTATTGCTCGACTTTTGAAATGAAATGATTTAAATGTTGGTATTTACTATGAAAATCAAACAACATCTGGAACTATTAAATAAAGGAATATACTTTTTAATCAAGTTAAAAAAAGAGAAGGCTTTTTTGTTTATTCAGGCTAAGTTTCTTGCTTATTTTAGACTCATAAATGTTTTGTATATATTTAACGTCGAGGGTGGCGCGTCAATTTGATTTGGTTCGGGGTGAAATGTATTATACTTACTTAATTCAAAGATACCAAAACTCTAGCAAAATTTTTTATGTTCTAAGAAATCCAGTTCAAATAGAACTATATATACGTTTAGCTCTATTAAGTAGCAGCACATAGGCACAAACTAAGTTACATTGCTAATTAATATTATAATATGTTACAATCGCATATTATTTTTGACCAATATTAAGGACCTTTTCAATACTGGCCTAAAAATCCATCTAAAAAATACCTTTTAAGAGGTGAAAATAATTTTCAATGCTGCTGGTTTGGATGGATATACCACCATCTGTCGGTTCTAGTACCTTAGGCGCCTCTTACGACACCTGGTACAGGGGGAGATACTATTCTATACTGCCGGTACCTCGCGGCTCCCTTTTAGATTACGACTTTTACATTACGGTTTTGTTATTTTAAAAGGAGGAAAATAAGTAAAGAAATTATAGTCGATGCAGTATCTAAAATATGAGTATAATCTCTCAGGTCAACTAAAATATTATTCCACCTTAGTAACATTTATAGCAATCAGGCACTCTCAGTAAAAATTGCTCGTAACATTTTGCTTGGCGTAAGTACTCCTGGTTACAAAAATTGCGCAAGCAGTTATTTATAATTATCATTATCATTTTAGCCATAAGACGTCCACTGTTAGTCATAGTCCTCCCAAAGTAATCTCCCTTAGGACCGATTGTATGCGGCCTGTGTCCAGCGTGATCCTGCGATTTTAGTCAGATCGTCTGTCCATCTTGTGAGTGGACGCCCTACGCTGCGCTTGCTGGTGCGTGGTCTCCATTCCAAAAACTTACGACACGATCGGTTTTGCGCATCAAATGCCCTGCCCACTGACACTTCAACTAACTAATCCTCATTCAGGAATCGAATCTGGATTTGATAGCGCAGTGACTCCGAGTATTGCCCTCTTCATAGCTCGTTGAGCTATTTCAGGTTCTTTTCAAAGGCCAATCGTAAGAGACCACATTTCGTTGCTATAGGTCATCGCTGGTAACACACATTGATCGAAGACTTTCGACTTGATTTACTGAGGTATGTCGAGAAGATGTTTCGCAGTTTTCCGAACGCTGCCTAGTCGAGTTGGATTCGGCAATGGATTATCCCTAGCTACAGTTATTCATTATACTTTGGAATAAACAAACATTAATTTTATTATTCAAATTGACATATTAAACAGATTAATGTTAATAATAAAGTACTTAATAGGAAAATAGATTGACGTATTCCAACATTTTATCATGTAATCATAAATAGCCTATCCAGTGCGCCGTAAGTCGTGAGACGATACCGACCCAGAACAAATATTTAGGTACATATATGATGATATTTATGTTTGCTGTCTGTCTGGGTGTGAAATATATGTATTTAAGTAGGTATAGGTAGTATATTTGTGATTCCTCTGTTGTCTGATGTCTGATGTCCATAAAGCAAGTGCTTTAAGCGACTTATCACGGAGTCAGGTCAATGTATGAGATGTTGTGGATTTGTGTATATTATTCCGTAGTTCCACTTACAAACAATGCATTTAAGCTTCACAAACTTACCAATAGATGTCGCTACTATTATAAATATTTAATTATTTAATAACTTCCCTGTGTTTATTTTATTTAAAGTATGAATATTGCATAGAAAAAAGAAAAAAAGGCAACATGAGTAGGTGTCGCTGTGATCGTTAGCAAAACATGTTCCTTAGAAGTATTATGAAAAAATAAACCCGAGATTCTTCTTGGTTTTCATACGATTACGCTATATGGTTCGTCCGAATGACTAGCAAAATTGAAAATGCAATTATTTTGTTACGATTACTATTTACATTACATAATTCATATCAAACTCTTGAATGGAACACAAATATTTACTCAAAATTGGTTTTGTAACCAAGAAAACTAATTTAGCGGCATTCAAAACAGAGTTTTGAACTCATCTATTGTTATAACTTCGGTGCCCTCTGTAAATGCCTAGAGAAATTTATATTATAATTTCCTTCCAAACAAGTATACAAGAAAAGTTAGGTTCAGCACAATACAACTGGGGTACAAAGTAAACAAAACTAATCGAAAATTAGTAAGTACCTATAGCTGAACTAACGAGGCCTGTGTACCGACTGAATACAACACTATGCTTTTTAATTTAAGTTGATATCAGAATATTTTTATAGTCGCCTTTGTAAATTATAGTTGTTCCAAATCTTCAGGTCATAAGGTTGGCGACGCCTGTAAATATCGTAATGTGATCGTCTATAGCATACGGTGACGCCTACATGTAACGTATGCTTGTTTTCTGACATCCACAACATCCCATACATTAACCTGATGGTATAGAACGATTCTTGTACCTCAGTACTCTTACAAAACATTATGTACCTCTCGACTAATTTTGTTGTGTATATTATTTTAAAATTAAATTCGTTCTTCCTTAAGAACTTCGATGTAGAGTGAGTGTACTTAATTTAACTTACACTCACTCTGTAGCATAGGGTATAAAGAATATTTTGGTGAGTACTTAAAATAGTACAATTAGGCCTCTTTGAACAGCGCGAGAACGAATCGTGACGGGCATTTTATTACAGATTAACCCTTAAAATGCAACGAGCGCTGTCATGACTCATCCACTTACATAAAGGATTACATGACTTTCTTAGCTAACTTCTAAGTAACTTAAGATTTACTGCACAGAGTTGGGATTCAATGCAGGCAACTGCCATCCGCGGTACACCTAGTGAATATTATATTGGATACTTATTTCTAGTTTACTGTGAACATATGCTAAGGACCTACCTACCTTTCGTTATTATGAAACTAGGGCGATTGCAAACCTGATGAGGCACACTCCGAACCCTGAGGAGTATACGAGTGTATTATTATTTTTCACATAATAGATTAGTTTATCAATTCTAACATACATTCTAGTTTATCAATACATACCCATCACATAAAATACATTGAGTTTTAACTATTTTAAAACAAAAAATTTAAAAGTAAAATATACTTAATTCTAGTAGCCCCATTACAAGCACTTTAAATAGCCAATAAAATAATACTAAAAAAGTAATAATAATAACATAATATTTTCAATAAATGTATATGCATATTTATATTATTATACACATATGATATATTTTTGAATTTTTAATTGAAACCGAGAGTGGCGGTATTTGCGAAATGTCGTAGCTCCAAATTCCCGTCGCAAAGGCTCTCCTTGCGATTACTAAGCTTGTCCAGCGCAGCGTTGATCCAGCATGGATAGCAATAAATAGATTTAGTGATACCCTTCACATCACAAAATTATTACTTTTTTGTTTTGTTTTTCACTGCATTCTTAGAACGTCTACCGCTAGGTAACGGAAACTCCAAAAAAATGTAAAAAGTTCAATAACATGTTTTTTTTAAAGTCGTTTTAAAATTCGTTTTAAAGTTGTAAAATAAAAATAAGTAGTGAACACCTGAATGTTAGAAAATATTAATATTATTTATATTATATTTTAAGTTATTGCTTCCTTACTGTACTCACCTGAGATATACTCACCCCTATAACGCAGTAGCGTTATAGGGGTGAGTACATTTCTCATAAAATAAACCAACGCAAAATACTTCTTTTTATAAAGCGGCTCAGACATTGTTCCTAAAAGCCACTAACTCTACATTAAAATTGCTTAACAACTATTGTTATGGACTACTCAGACTGGATCAAGATCTGACCTCTTTTGTTAGCTTTTCAATACTTTAGGCACTCTGAGATAAACCTCTCACCCTACTTCTAAGTCTAATGAGTTTTGGGTCAAGTACATTGACCATATATTATTGCTTAAGAAATAGGTTTCTAGTGTCTTAAGTTAAACAAGTTTTGACGTTTTATCGCATTGTTATTGAGAAAGTAATTCCATGCGTCTATTACGCTTTTACGAATAAACTGGTAAACGTTTTTTTATGAAATTTAACATGGAGATGGATGGAAGCCTAATAATCTGCTTCTAATCCTGGATAAACTCCTGCAAGACGTAATGTGAAGAGCCGTCGAAAAGACGAATAAAAACAGAAATATTTTATTAATGTGTTGACGCACAGTTGTGTTAGACATAAACTAATAGTGCCCCGCAGTTTACACCGCGGTAAATTTTAGAACATACATACTAAATTTGCTCTCCCCCCCTTTTATCCCCGAAATAATAAAATATATTTTTAAAAATCAATCTGATTTTCGAAAAAATATTTTACACTTGTTTCATAAATTTCGATGAAGAACCTTAATACTGAACTTAATTAGAATAACTGCAAAAACACAGTTTCATACTAACTTTGCAACACCGTTTTACTTTTTTAGGAAGTGAATTAAAAAAAGGTCCTACTTTATAAGAGGAACCTCTTTGCAAAATTAAAAGTATCTCAGCTAATACATATAGTTTAGTCCCTGCGTTATAACATCAGTCAGTCAGTTTCTACTTTTACTAAAATATATATAGATATTGTCGGGCCCGATGGCGCATTTGGCACTGTCCCTATCTAGTGCACCAAGGGTCGTAAATTCAATCTACACCCAGGAAAAATATTTATATGACAAATTCCTGCATTTATTTTGTGTCTAAGTATTAAAATTTGTATTTAAGTATAATAGACGTGATTACTTTGTTGACTGATATCCGTAACAAGTGTTTTGAGCGATTATGAAATCAGATATGTAAGAGATGTTGGATGAATATTTAAAAATACGTAATAAACTACGTTAAATAAAATTAAAACACAATTACTATGGCATTACAATATTCTTAAAAAATTTTGCTTCTATTGCTCTACTTCTATTACACCAAAAAAATCTTATTCATTTTGTACTCAATAAACAACCAGTAGAGCAAATAATTGACAAGATTTTGAAATAAATAACTATCTTGATGTTTTTAGCTCTGTATTTTGCGCCGCCTACCCAGGCCTTCCCCCACCTGCGGTCGCATTTGTATGTAGTGTTATTAACATTTAGAGATACACATTCATAAAATTTCGCATGTGAAATTGTATATTGACTCAGTTTTGGTTTGACAATGGTTAAATCAGTACAAAGTCCTACGATAGGAAATTATTCCCGTTATTACATTTTTTTATATGAGACATAGAGACATGTAAAAAATATGTATTTTTAATTATTTTATTTCATAAACATTTTAAAGCTCGAAACAGTTATTTTGACATTGACGAATAGAGATTTCAAATTTCAAAACAAGCTAATAGAACAAAAGATAAGATAAATCATAATTCAACATGCAAGCATTACAAAAAGCGTATGGTCAAATCATATTTTTAAAACTGTTATGAAGATTGATGATACTAATTTTGTTACAGTAAATGACGGGATAATAATGTGTTGTTCTCGTGATGTGACGGCTATATTATTACATTTAACTTAAAAGCACTTTTGTAAAATCAAATCTTTATGCAATCTCGACAGTTCCACAATCAGTTTGATTCAACACCATTGCACATCTTCGAAGACCCATAGTATTAAACTTTGCCATGTAATTATTATTATAGCAGTCTTAGAACGTCAACTGCAAGACATAGGCCTCCTCAAAAAAGGGAATTTTACCCATTATGCTGCGCTGGGTTTATGCTTCGAAAGTCACGTGACGCTATTGATTGCGGCTGCATGTCCACCGGCCGCTTGTGCATGGCCTTCGATCATATTCACACAAAAGGATGGTCTGTGCATCTATAGTGGGTACATTCTAAAATGTCTAATGATGATGAACAATATCACATTAATTCAGTAATTTGATTAAATTTAGTATTGCGAAGATAGAAAGGTAAGATTGGTAAGAACAACTATAGAAAATTAATGATAAGCAAGTACAACAAAAAATATATTGGCTAAGTAAAAATAAAAAATTAAATTACATATATTATTTCAACTTAGTTAAACTTTAGTTTGATATAAACTTCAAACTATCTCTCAAAGGTTGGAAACGATTGTTTTCATCGATAAAGCCACCAATCCCTACTAATATTATAAATGCGAAAGTAACTCTGTCTGTCTGTTATGCTCTTCCGCTTAAAACTGATTTTAAATCGATTTCGATGAAATTTGACACAGACAATTTTTAGACCCTGAGAAAGGACATAGGCTTTTTAATACGAAAAAAGGGTTGTGAGGGGTCGAAAGGGGCGAATGAAAAGTTGTATGGAAGTTTCGCTATTTTTGGAGCTTACTTAAACTTAACTTAAAACTTATTTTCAGGCCATTGATAAATAAATAAGACATTCAAGGTTTATATAAGTTAACGTAAAGAGGTATGATACCTAAAAAATTATTCCACGCGGAAGAAGTCACGGGCACAGCTAGTATTATATATTTTATATATATAGTAGTATATATTTTATAGCTCAAAATATCAACCTACACATATCCATTAAAATATCGCCTCCCATTTACAGATTATTTAGGTTACTAGATATTAATGTTATTTTCAAAATTATTACAGGTTTGTGTAGTTCAAGAAAAGAAACAGATGCTTTGTGTACAAGAACATATTTTTGCTATCCGTGTTCGTTATTTTAGGATTTACAAAGCTTATAAACAATGTGATCATTAAGATATTACTAGCGCAAGCAAATAAAATTGACATGAGAATGTTAAGATATATTACTTAGAAAATCCTCTACTTTAACTCAAAACATGACCAGATATGAATTAGTTTTAGTTTTTTCTAGAATGTGAAAAACAGAGACTCTAGCTAGTATAGCTAAATGGGATAGACCAGACATTCGACAGATTTTGCCCATCCAGAAGTAACAGCACGATAATTACAACATCACTATAATGAAAAAGTTGTAAAACAAATGACGATTACATTGTTCGTATCAGCATGTCGTGAGACACGAACCGTGAGATTCGTTACGAGCTCTGATCTAATCTCACACCGGCCAAAATTCGGCTTTGAGCTATTAACCAACGAATCTCACCCAATGAAATATTTTGTAATAATAAACTGTATTAAACTACTATACTTAAAGAAAAGACACTTAATATTATGTATTGCTTTACGTATTTTTCAGTTATAGTTTTTATTCATACCTAAACAAGATTTTGAGGAACACTTCCTCCACTTGTCCTTGTCCTTTTCTCTATCTGTATCTCAGATATATTGTTTGACTAAATTTTATTTAATAATAAATGTATAGTCTCTTATATTATTCTTACATTATTTTATTCGTACTTTAGCTTATTGAGTTGCGCTTTATGCTTAAACTGTGAATAGTCGGATTGTGAAAGATCGCTTCAAAAATCCAAACTAATACAAATCGATTCTTATTCTAAATAACCGCGAAATCGTATCGATAGTAACCCGATTGGCAGATCATAACTAAATTCAAATTCCCAATGAAAGAAAATAAAAAGTAGAATAGAACCGATTAAAATATATTCCAGATGTGAAAGATGATTCTATCACTAAGGTTGATAATAATTTATAAAGCTAAAGAAACCGGTGGTAACAGAAGATCTTAATAGACATATACTTATCAAATTGCATCAATAAGCCATCAATTGAATATACACTCATTTGCATAAAAAACCGGCGGTTTTGATTTTAATTCTTCTTTAAAAAAATACGGAACCAAAATGATTTCAATCATATGTACATGTTACTGGCCGGTTTTAAAAATGGTGTGGTGTTTGAAACAGTCCGTTCATAATTCAAATTTTCGTTTGATGCTCGTTTTTACAGAAAACCACTTTTTATCCTACATTTTTGGTGCGAAGTTCCAAAAGATAATATCGGTTTTCATAACTTTTAGGCAATTTTTATGAATTTATATCACATTCTTAATTGTCAAAGCTTCATTTATTGCTGTTTAGCAGTCTCAATAATGTTAGAGAAAGTGGTAAAAGCTACCAAAATAATTGCGCTGCTTGAAGAGGGTTGCAGTCTCACTCAATTTTCCGGTTTGGCGATGTGGAAGCGTATGTGCAAGAGGTCGTTGTTTGGATTGGTCAGCTCAAAGTCCCGACCTCAATCTTATAGAGCATGTCTGGGACGTTCTAAAACGACGCGTGAGATCAGTAAAACCGCAGACCATCAGAGAGCTGAAGAATGTAATTACCGTGGAGTGGGAACGTATTCCGCAAGCAAGTATCCGGGATATCCTCGCTAACATACCCAGACGAATTCAAGCTGTGATTTCAGCTAGAGGGGGTCACACTCGATACTCAACATTTATCTGCTTTTACTTTAAAGAAAAGACAAACAAAAATCTTTGTTAACTTTTACTTCACAAGCATATGCACTTCTAGCGAGCATACACTATTAGTGAACTTTAGCATTAAAATCCATAAATTTTATCAAAATTTTATGATAATACTGACGAAAATGATTATTTGCTTATTAATTTACAAAGTTGTGAAAGTTAAACTACCTATAATTATCAAACAAACCAATAGTAACATTTGAATTGGTTCATTGCTTACTTGCCCGTTTTTTTGCAAATGAGTGTATATTTACACAATCTTAGACACAAAATTTTGTAACACTTACATCTGAAAATCAATTGCCGTAAGGTAGTTAAGCGTCAAAGAGAAATTTAAAATTTAAAGCAACCGCGTTTTAGTTCCGTTTAAAGGTAGTTTTATTAAACGTATTACATATGAAAATTATAAGGCTATCGTAGTAGCGTGTATTAGCGTCCTAGAATAAAACCTCCATTTTAATATTATAAAAGCGAAAATGTACCTGCCTTTCTAATATTTACGCGGTGTACGGATAATGAAAAAATGTAGCTCCCTACCTATATCAATTAAAATTTTGACTCCCACTTAAAGATTAATGTTATTTGCAAAATTTTGACAGGTTTGTGTAGGTTAAAAAAATATAAAAATAAATGTGTGCAAAAATATATTTTTGCTATCGTTGTTTGTTATTTAAAGATTTACGAAGCTTATAAACAATGTAATTATTGTGATATTACTAGCGCAACCAAAAAGTTTCACATTAGAATGTTAAGCTCCCTACTTAAATCATCTCGTATCGTCTTATTGTGTATGTATTATAATTTAAGGAAATGCTAAAATAGCAGAGACTGCTAATACTTTGTCTTCATTCTTGATTATTTAATGTTTTATTTGATATATCCACTATATTTAAGACAAATAAACACAAAAAAAAATATTGAAGATGTTGGTAAACGATTACAGGATCGAAGCAAATGTTCGAAATTCATATTTCACGTACGCACGTAGTGTTTTTGGCAATATTTTTCAAAGAAATCAGAATATTGTGCTTAATAAATTTATTGTTTTAAATGATGCAGCTTATTATAAACGTTACACAGAATTACTTTTCTATACGCAGCTATATTTCTCATCAAGACCGCATAGGAAGTTCAATAGACAAAAAGAGACTTAGTCACAGACTAGGTAGTCGGTGTTGCCACCTAATGGCACTAGTGTTTATACAATATTATGTTATATAATTATTTCTATATCAATAAATTACACAAAAGGCCTATACAAACCGAGATATTTTGGATTCATAGAAGAATGACATGGCTAGAATAGAAAATTCACGGTGGATGTAGACCATATATTACCAGTCCCATTGGAAAAGACTATGTTCTGCAGTGGATCTACTGCGGCTGATTTCGTCATATCTAGTATTTAAACTATGAACTATTAGTTGCCTATTTAAACTATGAACACATTTCCTGGTAACAGAATATTCACTTTGTGTTAACACTTTGATCTACTGATAGTATTGTTTTAATGTAATGTAGTATTGCATCGTCTAGTTGCGTCTCTATTAGACATCTTAATATAGCACCAGCAAATGCTGCAAACGCCATCAAATTAACTTTCAATGAAGCATATAAATAATAACAATAAATTTACACAACATATATTAACTTAACTCCCATATAAATAGCTTAAAGTACTTGTGTTACGGATATCAGACAACAGAAGAATTACAAATATAATACTCAGAAGAGTGTAGATAACACCCAGGCACAGAACAAATACAAATCAATATTCATCGGGTAAATATTTGTCCTGGGTGTGGATAGTACCCACGACATTTAGCGCACAAGATCACTACCGCCTGCGCCATTGGGCACGTCAATACCGGAGTTGGTCGAATCTTTGGTGCGTCTTATTTTCGTGGAACCTTGAATTTAGCTTATATAACCGCACAGCAACTTGGTGTGCGTCACGTTGTCGCTTCACAAATATTGGCTCTCTCACTAATAGTAACACGCTGTTTACAGAAAGTACACAGATCGCGCTCTAAGTTTATTTTAATACTAATTTGTTTATGTTGTAAGGTTATTTGCGTGGAATGGCATTACATTGAAAGTTGTAAACAGTTTCAGAAGCCTTTTATATCCCAGCTGGGTTCATTTGATCAAAGATACTTTCTCAAGCGAAAATTCTGTATTATATTCGCTTTCTGTGTATTATGGCCCTTTCTTTGGTAGAAGAGGCATGAAAGTAAGATCAATGCGTTAGAAATGAGATCTTTGCACAGTATTTTTTGAGTGATAATTAATAACAGGTCTAGGAACAGCAGAATTAAAGAACAATGTGGTAAGATCGAAGAAGATGTGGAATATTAAGTTTATGGTATGTTTAGTATCCATTCCGGGTGAAAGTGCAACACCACTGCCGGCAATACAAGACACAACGTTACATCAACCAATCACGTCATAGCACCTGCATCGCGCTTGCATAGTTTACAAAATGTTCCTAATATAAACAAGAACCCGAAATATAATCAACGGGGCTCCCCCGGCGACGCTGGAACGCTGAACTGACGTCAGAATCAACCAGAATTAGATATGTCCTAATAAAATAAATAAATATATAATTATAGGGTCAGTGACCTTGGAACCACCTGACATCGCGGAAGATCTTCTCTATTCACCAGCTAAGCGACATTTGACTTAGACAAGAGATCGATATGGTGTAATAAATGATATTGTGACAACAATAGAGAAAGAAATGTTAAGATGGTTTGGACATGAAGAAAAGATGGATGAAAGTAAAATGACTGCACAAACATATAGAGCGGAAGTGAATGTAAAAGTTGTTATTGGACGACCTAGGGGAACATATCTTAACCAGGTAGAAGAGGTATTAAAAAGGGCCGGGTCAAAAGTACCAAGAACAAACGAGCGTGTATGAAACGACTAATGCAAGTAAGAAAAGCGGGAGAAGTATGCCAAGACCGTAACGAAAGGACCTCCACAGTCGTTGCCTACCCCGATGGGACACAGGCGTGATGTATGCCTTTCGAAAAAAGAGTAAAATTGGCAAAGTGGTCAAATGAGTTATTTATAAAAATAGACCTCGAAGGATATGCTAATTGCAGACATAAACACATTTTTCTAATCTAATACGTGCTCGAATATAAAAAGATTAATAAATATAGTGAAAGCAAAAGACACAGCACTTGCGTTAAGAATATCAGACAACAAATTTCTACAAATATAATATTCACATACACACATATTTCACACATGATTCTACTTACAAGTGTTTTCAATTTCGCCAAAATAAGACAAACATTGCACGATATTTTCATAATACTGATACCCTAAGGGCAAGATAATACTCAGTAGTTTCTTAGCAGGATTCCCAAAAGTGTTATGTATAAAAATGAAAATTCGGATTATTCGTAAAATAATGATGGTTTTTGCGAGCTTTTAGATTTTACCGCCCCTGAGAGTTGTCTGGCACTGTAAATATATATAATAATTATAAATAACTAAAACGACCGTAAGTAATTTGTTTTTTTTTTTTATTTTAAGCATACAGTTTTGCTATGTAAAATTGAAACGTAAGTAATTTGGGTAGGGTCATCAATGTCATAAATGTAATGGAGTTGCGAGTACTTTCTAATATGGAAAATTTATTGTTTTTATTGATTACAATTTTGACGATTCGGAAGTGGTAGCCGAACTTGAATAGGGTATATTTTGAAATTGAGTTCGAGAATAAACATAATCGTGATCATCATACCAGCCATAATAATATATTATATATATATTTTTTTTTATATCATATGCATTTATTGCGTTTATTTATACAAATATGTATGCCACGTTTATTTATTTTGTATATATATTGCCTGCACCACTATATATATATATATATATATATTTTTTCAGTTTTGTGTAATGGTTGACTGGGAGATAATGCCATCTGGCATTAAGTCCGCTATTTGTACATTTTGTAACATTTTGTGCAATAAAGTTAAATAAATAAAAAAAATAATATGACATAGACCTCTTCAAGAAAGGAGGTTTTATGCTTATAATTGTCTCACTAGGCAAACGTGTTTGCAATACGATGTAGCAATATGGCGTGGTTGCATTAAAACTGCGCTGTTTTGGGTGAATATACCGCCATCTGTCGATTCTAGTACCCTGGTGACGGACGACACCGGGTGTAGTGTAAATAATAAAGAAACATAATCATCATACCAGCTATTGAAAGTCCACTGCTGGACATGGGCTTCTCTAAGAAAGATTTTTTTATCCATAATTGTCACGACGGGGATGCTGCTGCCTATCTTCACTCTGTGCATTTGAGCTGCACTGTTTAGGATGGATATACTGCCACCTGTCGGTTCTTGTATCTTAGTCGCCTCTTACAACACCTGGTGCAGTGGGAGGTACCATTCTATTCCGCCAGTACCTCACAGCACTATATATATATACATATATATAATAACAATAAATCTATTCTACCGATTCTGTTTGCAAGTAATATGGAAATATCAGAAATCTTGCTCCAGAACAAAGCTCTGTATGCACTCCACTTAGTAAAATAAAACTTAAAATTGAGTGCCCAACTTTTACCCGGTGACAACGAAAACCGCGGCAATTTACCCAACTATTAAAGTGACGGCTAGTGTTGTTAGGCAATACAGTTAGTGATGTATCAAATTAATTGGAGAATGTAGTTTCCGTCTGGTTGTATGCCATAAAGTATTTAACGTATGGCTATTTCATTAAGGTTGTTTCCTAGTTGCAATTTAATTGTATTTTCTTATATTTATTCGTTCACAATCACTACTTTATATAAGTTTTCCGTCACTTTTTCCCGTATGTGTGTTAATCATGTCCAAAAACCTTAAAACAGAACTCTAAACGGACGGAGTGACTCATTATCATCACCATCGATATCATAACAGACAATTTAAATCCCCTAGGCCTCCTCAAAAGGGGGATTTGCTCATAATTGCCGCGCTAGGCAAGCGTGTTGGCCATCGCGTAGCTTTTGCGACGGGGATACTGATGCCTATTCCCGCCTTGTAAGTTTGAGTAACTCTATTTCAGAAAAATATACCGCCATCTATCGGTTCCGGCACCTCAATCACCTCTTATGACGTAGTACTTATGACCGCCGTATAGACTAGTAAGAAGGGTACTTTTTATGCTGTTGAATTATTATGATACCTTGGGATCATTATCATCACCATCATCGTAGCATCCATTAAAATTCCACTGCTGGACATTAGTCTCTCCATGAAATGAGGTTTTTTGCCCATAATTGCCGCGCTGGACAAGCGTGTTGGCAATCGCAGAGCGTAGCTTTCGCGACCGAGATGCTACTGCCCATCCTCACCCAGTCCATTTTAGACGCAGTTTTGAATAGATATACCGCTATCTGTCGGTTATGGTACCTAAGTCACCTCTTACGACAACTGGTGCCGTGGGAGGTACTATTCTATTCTGCCGGTACCTCACGGCATACCAGGATTACTTGCGATACCAGTAAAAATATGCGGTACTGAAGTATTGGAACCGCCAGATAGCACTAAATCTATTTGAAATGGCGTAGCAAATGCAACAAGCGATTATGTCACTACGCCTGCTTAACGTGGCTTTAATGGGCTTAATCAGTAACGATTATCATGCGGGACCTAGTTCACGATTGTCTAGACAAGAAATAGATATGTTTGCCACCTTAACAGTTAGATCATCTCATGATTATCCAACGTGAGGTTTTAAATACTCGCCGGCACTTCGCCATGTTTGATGACTCGGCATACAATATTCAATAATCCGTCACCACAGCTGAATAAGTTTACTGATGGTACATGAACGACGCATTCAGTTGAGGTGACAGTAAGCAATTTGTTTAAATTCATTGTACAGAACGTGCAGTAGTATAAACACGGCTTTGTGATTGACTATCGCTATATTGAGAAGCATACGCAGAGCCATTTAGCATTATAGATGCGAGAGTCTGTCTGTTTGTTGCGATTGCGTCTAAATATATCGATCTTCATGAAAGTGGGCATGTGGTTGACATAAATCCTAGGGATGTATTTAGTACTTGTCTTTGTTTCCGAAAAAAACCCTCTAATAAGTGAAGTCCACACGGTTAAATCAAATTAAAATATTGTTTATTCATGTTGGCCAATTATAAGCACTTATAAATTGACAAAATATGAAAATGAAGGAGTTTCTTTTTTAATTTATATTACTGGTGATCGAGATGATCCCACGAGATCACAAGAGTCATCCAACAAATAAATAGGCAAATAAATACTTATCTGCTGGCACCAGGCGGGCCATAAAACTTAAGTTTATTTCAGCTTCATTACACGAGTCAACATAAAAGAACTTGCAAGATAAACTGGTGGTGATAATGGTTCGATCAACTAAATAGTCGGTGTTGGGCAATTTGACATAATATTTTCAAGTCACAAGGTTGGTAACGCGATAGTGATAATACGCGTGTTTATAGGCCTCTATCCTGTATTGGTATTTCACTCTCACTTATTTCTACCGCCAAATAGCAGTGTTCCGGTTTGAAGAGTGAGAGAAACAGTGAAATGACTTTGCCTGCACCACTATATACATATATATTTTTCAGTTTTGTGTAATGGTTGACTGGGAGATAATGCCATCTGGCATTAAGTCCGCCATTTGTTCATTTTGTAATATTTTGTGCAATAAAGTTAAATAAATAAATAAATGACTGGGTAATATTCCAAAATATCTTCAAGTCACAAGGTTGGCAACGCGTTAGTGATATCTTTGCTTGTGATATTACGAGCTTCCTCAGGCTGAGTTGACGCTTATTATCACACCGACTTTATACTTGTTTGTCAACTGTCAATGTTACAGGTATAACAAATATATATATATATATATAGGCTGCAGGAACACCTACTATCTAGTGGACCGTTTGCTTGTGTGTCGACTTAATAATATAAAAAACAGCTTTTTATTACGATTTTGATCTGGACGAACTTTATACTTCATCACACCTTATGGTACGTATTACCATATTCAAGGAAAACAATTAGCAAGATAATTACCACATTTACTTGCAAAATGTTTGCTTGCTTCGTTCAAGCTCTTCAACAACTATGTACTATCACTGCATACTGTGTTACATAAGGTGGTTAGCATCTGGGAGCGGAAGCGATCGGACCATTGTCTTGGGTTCGGTTGCCCGCCCGATTTTATCGTTGTGTGTCATTCAAATTCACTTTCTAGCGGCATTCTCATGCTGTTAGAGATAATTGTTAATGTCATAACTAATGTTAATGATAATATGGTGCGACTTTTTTGACATTATGTCATGTATTTACTATTACTTATTTATGTATTGATTTATCTTTTGACATATATACACAATGAGTATATGGTGGAGTTAATCCCAAGTAACAAGATAACCGGCTGCGCGAATTTCCTTCGAGTACGAAACTAAAAGTATAACTAGTATAACTCAAAAATAAAAGTAGCTTTATTTCCTATATATACTATCAGCTATCTGCCAGTGAAAATGCCGTACAAAACAGTCAAGGCATTTTAGAGATTAGCCGGAATTAACAAACAGTTTATTTGTTATGCACGTACCGTATACACTTTCATATGCATTAAGTGACAAGCTGTTCATTTAGAAATACAAACAGCAACTTCAAATTTATTTATATTTATTGACACGTGCAAATAATAAATCTTCCAGGTGGGCCATATTATGTAAATGTACTAGGAAAAAAGTATATCACAGGAATTGCAGTTTTCTTACAGTTTGATCCAATGCAACCTAAATAATGAAGATTTATAGTGCATATCTCGAGCATAAACTTGGTACGAGACTTAAATAAATAATACATTCACGCAACATCTAATACATTGACCCAACACTGAGACAACTCGCTCAATTACTCGTGTTAAGGACATCGGACAACAGAAAAATCACGAATATTTGCCACCAATTGTTTTCACTCTTAGAAACAGAACAAAATCATCAAACCAGCCGTAGAAGGTCGATTGCTGGATACAAGCCTCCCAAAAAAAAGGGAATTTGCTCATAATTTTCCTGCTGGGCAGGCATGGTGGCAATCACAGAGCGTAGCTTCGCAAAGGGAATGCTGCTGCCTATTCCCGCCCTACTGCATTTGAGCTACACTGCTTTGGATGGGATACCGATATCAGTCGGTTCTGGTACCGCAGGCGCCTCTTACGTTTCTGTTTCAGGGGGTACTATTCTACTCTGCCGGTACCACAAGAACAAAATAGTCATCGTATAAATATTTGCCCTGGATGGGGATCAAACCCACGTCCCTTGACTCACAAGATATGATCACTACCATCTGCGCCATCGGGCCAGTCAAGCTGTCAAGTGCATCAAGCGACTTATCTCGCAGTCAGGTTAATGAGAATTAACCTGGTTAATTCAGGTTAATTTTATATGAGAAGTAATGTGAAATTTATTATTATTAAATTTATTTATGAATATTATATTTTTGATTATCAGCGGACCGTGGTTTTACCTGCGTAGTTCCTTTTTTCGCTAGAATATGGCTATAAAATATTAAAATAAATTATTTTTTGATTATGTAGCTTTCTAATAATGAAAGAGTTTATTAAATTAATCTATCATTTTTCCAGTTTATCTCTTACAAACATACAAAAATACAAATCTGTTTAGATATTTCTATTTTACGCAGTTATCTCAATTTTTTTTTTAATTATAATATAGCCTATGTTAATCCAGAATGATATAGGTTTCTATTAGCAAAAGAATTTCCAAAATCAGTCCAGTCAAATGTAGTTTTTGAGCCTATTTTTTACAAAAAAAATACACATCTTTTCTCTTTATAATATCGTACAGATTGCGGACGAAGTAAGGCCAGGGTTCGTTAGTTTAGTAATATACCAATTCAACCTCATTCTTATGTACCTATTAATCATCTAGTTAATAATGCTCTATCACTTCGCCATACGTATATTCTACTTTTGACATGTAAACAAGGCAAAATAAATATTTGTTCCATATGTCTAATAAGGACACGTGGATCTACAGATAATAAATCAGTACATGAATATTGTTTGTATTCGTATGTACACTATACAACATGTTACACAGAAAACTATTTATTTCACAGATTCTATTTCGGAACAAAACCCGCGGGCAGACGTTTTATAATATACGACTGGTTGGCAGTAATGATATGTGCGATATTGGAGCCGAGTATTTACACGTATTGGTGAGAAGGCAGTAACTTACGTTTTATTTAACGAAGAGAAGGGACACGTAATCTCCAACGCTTGTGGCGATTGTAGTAGTACGCATTACAATATACAACAGGATGTCTTTAATTTCAGCATCTTAGGAAGTCCTACGGGTGATATGATGATAGTTTCCGCTAGCTAGTGATGATAGCCCCAAGAGCATGCATCAGCAATACTCCTGGAACAATTCTCTCTTTCCTGGAGATAGCCTAGAAAGGAAGCAATTTGCCACAAATTCAGCAATTTACAAATTACGACACGTGGTTTAAGAGGAGGTAGTATTCTACTCTGCCTGCATTGCACGTTTTTGTATTCACTTATACAAGTTAAGCCGTGAGTTACCACCAGAGTAAAATAGTACCTCCCTCTATACCAGGTGAAGTAATAGGGGGTATCAGAACCAACAGATGGCGGTCCATCATCAGACGTATCTACATTTAATTTAATATAATTCTTACTAATATCATAAAAGCAAAACTTTGTGTGTGGGTGTATGTTTCCTACGCTTTTATGGCGGAACGTATCTGTTTAGGCTTAAATTTATACCAAAAATATGTTCCCATGGTGTAAATCTGACTTTATGTATTTTTCTAAGGAATCAACATAAACTTTTTCCAATCAAAACCATAGAAGTCCATAGAGATGAAATATAGAGTAAACCTCATAGGCAAAAACAATTTACTACAAACCCACTCGACTGTGGCGTACAACTCTCGCAACATGTGAAAGGTCGAGCATGCGTCCATTGCTCGCACAGTAATACATCAGTTATGTAACAAAGCTGTTCATGCCGCTTAATTACAGCAATTAACCAGATAAGTATGTGTTTGCATCTAATGTGGAATCGTTACCTTGTGACTTACTTTACTTTTGGCTAATTAAGTCCATTTCGTATCTGTAGTTTTTACTTTTTAACTCTAGTCTAGTAATCGCCAGTTGCTAGCTGGTATTAAGTATACCAAAGTTTTCTAGCTCTAGATCAAAGTGTAAGGAGAGCTGTGTATGAATAAATTAGGTATTATCCAATGAATACTAATTAGGATACGAAGCAGAAATGATGATTCTAATTTCTAAATTATCCGTCTTCACCAAGAACAGAAAAAAACGCAGTTTTTTTTCTTCTGTGATACCTAAAAAAAACAAGACTTTATTTTAGTCTTAAGACAGTGTTGACATAATTGACGATCTATTCCTAAGTCAATCTTCATAACACTTGCTGCGAAGAAATGCCAAACC
This sequence comes from Heortia vitessoides, assembly GCA_020976665.1. Lineage (NCBI taxonomy): Eukaryota > Metazoa > Arthropoda > Insecta > Lepidoptera > Crambidae > Heortia > Heortia vitessoides. Next base: position 5,129,527 of record JACJUM010002525.1, on the reverse strand, counting down.
AAATCGTAAAAAGATATTTAAACCGTGTTTTAAATCCAATAAAAAATACTTCTATTGAGATAAGCTAGATTGCAATTATTGAATAAAACTTGAATAGTAATAATTTAATCTTTACCGCTATTTTGCAATAAAGAATAAAGATGCAACTTATACTGAATCAAAGCTTAAAAAATAATCTATAAAATCAGTCTTTTAATCGTATATCCTTGGTTACATAAGAATTGTTTGATCTTACAAACTAGTATTAGTTGAAACACTAACATATTTTAGTGTTTCAACTAACACTAGTTTGTATTATTTTCTAATGATGGCTGCTTTTCGGGACACACAGACGGCTCTTTATCTCGACATTCTATTAATATTGATAATATACGTCGTCTCTAATTTGGAACGCCAATTTAACCGTATTATTCTTAATTATTTAAAACAACCTTGAGGTCCACAGATTTTGCATATTAACTTAATGATTTAGAGACGTTTAAATAATTTTAGAGGTCTTAAGATACGGTTTAGTTAACTTTTTAAATTTAACATGGACTTGAACTAATAATCATATCAGCCACAGGAAGTCCACTCGGACTTCGGCCGTAGGCCTCCCCAAGACATCGATTTCTTCCTAATATTTCCTATAATTGCCGCGCTGGGCAGGGGTCGTGGTAATCTCCGAGCGAGCAAGAGATGCTGGTGCCCACTCCACCACAGCTTAAATACAACAGGTATTTAAGCTGTGCTGTTTTCGATGGATATACCGCCATCAGACGGTTTCTGTACCTTAGCCGCCTCTTACTACACCTGGTACAGAGGGAGGTACTATTCTAGTCCACCGGTACCCCACGGCAAGCACATATTAAATATGTAAGACATATTATAATTTGAATTAAATTATAAGACAAGTATGTATTAAGTATGCCTACTACCTATATGTTCCTACATCCCCTAACACTAATTGTTGTGGAGACGAACTGTTTGAATTTATGTATTTATTTAACCGTGTGGTACCGGCAGAGTAGTACTTCCCCTGTACCAGGTGTCGCAAGGGGCGACTGGGGTACCACAACCTACAGATGGCGGTATATCCATCCGTAACATTTGAGCTACACAGTTCAAATTCATAGGGTGGGGACGGGCAGTAGCATCCCTATCGCATCCCTATCCACACGCTTGCCAAAGGCGGCAATGATGGACAAAATTTTTGCTTTCTTGTCTATGGGAGGCCTATGTCCAACACTGGACTCCAATGGCTTATATGATGTATTTACTAATTGGACTGAATTTTGAAGTCAATTACGCAATGTGGTCAAATAAACTATAAAGTATCACATCATTATTAATTCCATTTCCAATATAAAAAATAACCAATATAATAGTGACTGCCCAATTCTATAATAATTTAATGACCAGAAGAAGAAAATTTGAATGTACAATATAATTATGCATTACATATCTGAACACACGCAACGGGATACGCGTAAGTCGTTGGACACAGTGATTAATCCCTACTAATATTATAAATGCGAAAGTAACTCTGCCTGTCTGTCTGTCTGTTACGCTTTCCCACTTAAACTTGTCACCCGATTTTGATGAAATTTGGCACAGAAAATTTTTAAATCCTGAAAAAGGACATAGGCTACTTTTTAATTCGAAATAAGGGCTGTAACGGGTTGAAAGGAGGAATGAAAAGTTGTATGGAAGTATCGCTATTTTTAGAGCTAGAAACTTGAAACTCATTTTTCAGGCCATTGATTTAATATAAATAAACATGACGTTCAAAGTTTATGTAAGTTAAGGTAAAGAGGTATGGTAGCCAAAAAAATTATTTCATGCGGACGAAGTCGCGGGCACAGCTAGTAACCTATAAATAAATTATTCGTTTATCTTTTTGATAGAACTTCCTCGACCCCGATGTCTTTGCCTCTTAAACATCAATTTTATAGCCGGGGATGTACCTTTATATTTTTCTAGTCTACCCTTAATGTCGTTCTTAATGTCCACATCGGACAATATGAGAGATTACATTAACATACTCGATTTTAACATCTTATTGGCGCGAAAAAGAACAATTCCACTACAGCGCCATCTATTTTGTCAAGCTATTACTAAACTATTAACAGCATAGGTTTATTGAAATGCAAATTTTAATTGATGCTGCACCCCTCCGCTTGTTATGTAAAACTTCTGTTACCCAGAATCCGAGGTTTCACAACTTGACCTAGACTAAGCCTTCCAAATTAACTTTGCTTTCTAATATTTTCGATATGTCACCTTTCACGCGCAGCAACCTTCAACTGCGGCTCTTCTTCTTGACATTTCTGATGCAATGCTGCAACTAAACGATGCTTATTGTAGCATCGGCTTATGTGTTTCAATATATTTTAAATTCTTAAATTTTTTTAAGGAATTTTAAGTTAATTGAAATAACAGAAATAAAATTAGGCTATGATCATATTTGACAGGCCCAATGGCGCAGATGGTAGGGATCCTATTTTTGACCCCTATCCCGGGCAAGTATTTATATGATGATATTTGTGTTTATTCTGTATCTGGATCTTAAATATGTGTATTTAAGTATTACATTTGTGATTCCTCTGTTATCTGATTTTCGTAATACAAGTGCTTTAAGCGAGTTGTCATGGAATCAGGTCAATGTAAGGGTGGTTGTGGGTTATAAAAATAAAAAAAATATACATTTAATGACCTTTATAAACTAAACATAGTACATTTAAATTAACATTATATTTACTTTAAAAAAATTTAATATTTATATATATTTAAGACTTTATAATAAGTTATAGCTGGTTACTAAATGATCAGGCAAAAATAAATGTTGATGATGGAGTATTTATCAATTACAATTAAATTTTTATAAATACAGTGAGCTCGTCAAATCTGACGTTTGACGAAACTTTCATACTTAAGATAGCTTAGTATTCAAAAGATTTTACCACATGAAACAAAGATGTCTCTTTGTTTGTCTGTTTGCTTAGTCTGGCTTATCTCTGAAACAGCTGGCCCAATTTTGACAGGACTTTTACTAGAGTAACTTCGGCTTATTTTATTATTTATAATGCTCAAGGGATATTTGAAATTATCGTGTCGTGTGGTCGTGTGGTGGCCAAATAGAACAGTACCTCCCTCTGTACTAGGTGGCGTCTAAGGTACCAGAACCGACAGATGGCGGTATATCCATCCGAGAAAGTAACACAAATATACAGGGTGGAGGGGGGGAGGGGGCAGCAGTATCCATGTCGTGAAAGCTGCACTCCACGATTGCTAACAGGATTTCCCAGCGCGGCGATTATGGGCGAAATTTCCTCTTTCTTGGGGAGGCCTTTATCCATCAGTGGACTTCCAATGGCCGATATGATGATGTTGAATAATTACGTGTAACAACTTATGCAGTCAACTTGTCAAATGCGCTGGGGATCTTTGGGTTATCACGATTGATAATGCGTGATCACAAACGATTACTGGGCTAGTATACTCGCTTGCAACCAAATCTCATATAAAAAAAGCAATATTAAGTTGCTCGGCCATGTATTGTTTAATCAATTCTATACGTACGAAATAAGAATACACAAGGTCGCAAGTAGCCATTTAACGTTAACAAATAAACACTAATTATTTGTTTTGACAGGCTCATGGTTAAATTGTTTATGAAGTAAGTACTTATTTAGCGCCTCGTTGGCTAATGCTTTCCACTTAACATGTCGAAGGTCCTGAGTTCGATTCCGGGCTATTGAAATAGTAAAAGTATAGGGTTTCTTAATCCGGGCCCCTATTAGAACTGGTAACGATTGTTTGTAGTCATTGAAGAACATTTTTTTGTGTGGTGTAGTTTATATTCGCAGAGCGTAGCTTTCGCGGCATTTGATATACCGCCATCTGTTGGATCCGGTACCACACTCTTGCGACACCTGGTGCAGAGCTAAGTACTATTCTACTGTATAGCTGTGCAGCTAAAAATTTGAAGCTAATAAAATTAATAATTTAAATGAAAAAGTTTAAATTTAAATCTTTTACAAAAATGCTATACACACGGTGTTCAAATATTTCTGATGATATCATAGGCATAATAAAATTATTTTGACGGGTCCGATAGCGTAGATGGTAGTGATCCTATCTTGTGTGCCAAAGATCATGGGTTCTATTCCCACCCAGAGTATGTATTATTATATTATTATTATATATACAGTAGATATTTAGGTTTGTTTTGAGTCTGGGTGTTAAAAACATATATTTAACTAGTATATTTATGATTCCTCTGTTGTCTGGCGACTGGTACATAAATGTTTTAAGCGACTCACCTTGGAGTTAGGTCAACGTATGAGATGTTGTGGGAATTTATTTATTTATTTAATGCTGTTCTGATATATTCACTATTATGGCAGCCGTAGCCGTACATTCATTGCCGTACATAGGCCTCTCTAAAAAAAAGGAAAATTTTAGCCTTAAATGACGCGATGGGCAAGTCTGTTGGCAATTGCAGAACGTTACTGCGCTACGGGAAAGCTGCTGCCCATTCCCGCCTCACTATTATTAAGCTACGCTAATTGGGGTGAATATACTGTCGGCTTTGGTATTTCAGATGCCCCTGAATTAAGTTTAACTCCTCCAATGATCACATCACTTGGGAAGGCTGAAATCCAGCAATCGACGGTTACTGACTGCTCGTTTCCACTCATTTATTCGGAACTGTCAATTACAGGACGCCACGTTTCCTTTACGAAAAGTTAACGTAGGTACTAGTGGATTATGGCCAATATCCTTTAAGGTACTGCATAAACATCCTTTCTATTCCCGAGCATTGAATTTTAACTTCCTGTAGGTCCTTTAGACATGCCGCAACGCGTTGTTGGAACGACCTGCCATCTCCGTTGCTTGAGCTGAAAACCATACAAAATTTAAGGAAACATCTATTAAAACATTTGTGGAATATACAGAATCCATCTCACTCACCTTCTGGTTATCCACGTCGCGTACCGAAATCGGTAGGGCCGCCCCATCCCATCCCGATAACAAATAAAACCGGGAATTAAAAAAATATAATATTACAATGCCCTTAAATTGTCCTAAACGCTGAAAGTTTGCACTGTTTTCATAGTTTTTTTTCTGTCGTCATATTGCAAGGGTTAATACATGTTAAAGTCAACGCCCTTTGACGTGGATATAAACATGGCGGCGCGGGATTTGTGAAGGGATATTGTGAGCAGTATATGTATTGTTATCATAACTTTGTGTCTGTATTTTATCTGCATTTTTCATTCTCATTACACTTATTTCATATAGTTATTTAATATATATTTGTGTGCACAATGTGTAAATCTCTTAAATTATCTTTGTTTATATACTACATATTAAATAAGTTCTCACTTTTAATTATTTATCCTAAAGGCGTTACTATTGGGTCCTGTCTTCTTTTTCATCTCTACGTGCTACTTATTGTATGGTATCATTTATTTGTGCGGTCAACAAATGTTTTCTTTCTATAATGATGGATAACTGGTTATTTTAAGATAAAATTGATCAACCTTCACATATATGTCAAAACTTTCCAATCGATATTAATATATAACTGCGAGACATTGAGTTTAAAATTGACTGTCAACATTTAACAGATTTGGATAGGTTGATCTGTTGTCTACCGTACAATACTTACTTTGATAAATTATTAATTATAACATACTCCGGTGTCCGATAAATGATATATTAATTTAGTAATTATTATATAGTAGTTATTACCAGAGACCCAGCATGTTTTCAGAAAGAAAATCTAATTATATATTTATTGGTGATCCCCTTGGTTCTAATTAATGCCTAGTATTTAATTGGGATAGATGTGCTTTTAATGGAATTGTAATCTAGATTGAAGCGTTTTAATCGTTTCAGTACAAAAAGTACAGATAATGTTCGAGTAAACTTCTTTTGGGTAGTACAAGGTATTCCAAGGTATTGTACCAGGTATCATAAGAGGCTATTAAAGTAACGAAACCGACAGATAGCAGTATATCCTTACGAGACTATGTAGCTGATACGAACAGGGCAGAGATTGGCAGCAGCATACCTGTGAATGCTGCGCTCTGCGGTTATCAACACGCTTGCCAAGCGCGGCAATTATGGGCAAAATTTCCTCTTTCTTGGGGAGACCTACGTCCAATAGTGGTGTTCCAATGGCTGATATGATGAAACTTCTTTAGAATAGTTCACCTTTTACCGTGGTGTGTGAGGCTTAGTAGTATGGTAATGAGCCACGAAAGCCGATAGATGGCGTAATATCCACACTAGCGTAGCTCTAAAGTTTGCCGTGAGGTAACGGCTAAATAGAAAAGTACTGCACCAGGTATTATAAGAGGCGACTAAGGTACCTCGGACAGAACCTCGAAAGCTGCTCTCTGCGATTGCCAACACGCTCGCCTAACGCGGCAATTATGGGCGAAAAAATTCTTTTCTTGGAGAGGCCATATGTCTAGCAGTGGACTTTTAATAGCTGGTATGATGATGATGATAATGTAGCTCTAAATGCAACAAGCCAGAGATCACGGTTGCCACTACGGGTAATAAGCGTGACAATTATAGTCGAGTGTTCTCTACTATAATGTAAACCAATTTGTTTAGACTTCACCCCTGACCCTATTCAAAATTATGTGGATTCTGTACAAGACATTTTAAACGTCACAGATTTGAATTTCCACTTCAAATGAAGTGAGATTAACTTAATTAATGTCATTAATTTTATATGCATGACATAAGCTATATCTAAGTCGAATGCAAAAATTTTTTTTTCCACTGAATAAATGTACGAATTGGCAACTTATAACTACAGTTTGCGCTCTTTTTCTAATATATAAAATTCTCGTGTTACAATGTTCGTTCCTATACTACTCCGAAACGGCTTGACCGATTCTTATGATTTTTTTATGCATATTCAGTAAGTCTGACAATTAGTTACTATCTTATAAGTGGTAATGAGTGTTAAACCCAATTTTATTAATTGTTTTTGTTTCCTTTAAAAGCCTTTCTTAATACATATAATTACATACAGATTTGATAGTTGTTTTAATAATTTAATCATATATATTAAATAGAAGAACAACGTTTACCGGGACAGCTAGTTGTTCATAATATTTTTTATTTACGCGTCCACTAAATAACATATATTTTATTTTTATTTTCCCCAAAAATTGGACTGCAAATCATTTTTTTATCTGACTAAAGCAAACTGGAGATTACTGTGTTGAAACAAATATAGGTATAAACAAAATCTCCGACTTTGATGTACTTTGGTTACGGTTCGGTTGGATACTGGAGAGTTTAGGTAAGATACTGTTTCGTTAAGCCTTCTTTGTTGCTTAAATTCGGTTACCTTATTAGTATGAAGGCTTACCCACCTACGTAAATCCTGACTAGGGTACAGTAGAACCATCTAATGGCAACCTTATGAAATATTAACTGCAAATCATATACGTTTAAATAACGGTCGTAATTCAAAGTTTAGAATTTCTTCAAAGGCTTATATTTTAGCTTTAAAACAATTTTGTATACAAAATAAATTTCTCAATATGTTGATATAAACTATGATCATTTACCATTTCATTGGACCTAAGCAATTGAATACAACTATAACAAACTACATGAATACTGTTAGGTTAAATGTATTTATAAAATGTACTTATAATCGAATATGTTTGTACAATTTTACAAACTCGTGAGCAATTTGTTATTTATATTTTTTATTATTAAAACATTGTGATTTATATTAATTAGTAAAGGTTAAAATAAAATTTATTTTACATTAACATTTAATGCGACCTTTTCGTATTGTTATCCAAAATTAAGAAACAATAGCAAAAACCCAATATCAAGTAATATTTAAGCTTTATTTAAAATCTGCACTTTAGGTAGCTTGAGAAGACCACGAAATATGTCAATTCGTTGATGGTAATTGTCTATGTAAATTCATACAGTTTGTAAAACTTTATAAACTCGTAAACCATGAGGGAGCTGCAATGCTTCCTTGAGGAACCTCACAGAGTTCGTCCTTCAGAACAAATAGTAATGTGATGAACTTTTGTACTCGTATTTGCTCTGCGTCTAAGTGATGTACGTGTTTTGAAGTATTACACTTGTAATTGTTTTGTTTGCTCTAAGTCAAGTCAACTTATGAAATATTGTGTGAATTTGTTTATTATTTAAATACAAGGTCGATATTTTTTTGGTCACTTTAGAATGGACGCAATAGGCCAGCGTCAGGTGCATCCGGAACAAAAATTCCTTCTAATTTACTTGTATAATTTGTGTATGTTTTTACCCTTGTTTTATAGAAACTAATTTAACCTTAATATACCTTAATATGAATCCTTAAAATATTCATGAAAATCAGCAAAGATTTATACGTAAGAGAGATGTGTATATAAGCAGTTGCCTACACTAAATGATATTTCTAAACGAACGTAGTTATGTTTGATCTCGTTGAAAACAGCTCCCGTAACTCTGTGATATTCATTTGGTGTTATTATGCTTAATAATTGCGGGCTGATAATAACGAAATTTAAATTACCATTATAAAATTTTATATTCTCTTTTGTGCTTCACTCTACCTTTGTGAGTTCTTTTTGTGTGTCAAGGGCACTTGAAATATCAGGGTAAATTAAAATATATCAGCGTCTGGGATAGTCACAGCATGTGGTTATATCGGCCTTAAGACGTCCACTACTGAATCATCTGTAGATTATAGACTAGGGGGGGGCAACTTCATCATCATCATCAGATCTGTCGGTGAACGTCCATTTTTAAAATATTTATTATTAGTCTTCCCAAGAATAGGCTAATGTTACCCATAATTGCCGCGCTGGGCAATTGTGGTGGCGATCGCATTACCAAACCGTGCAGTTGATTTACAACAACCAATAACAGTGCATTTTAGATACAACGCCATCTGTTGGTTTAGGTATCTTACACCTGATACATAGAGAAGTATTATTCTACGCTGACGGTATTCCGCAACCATTATTATTATCCAGCTTCACTGTTCCAGACGGAACTAAACCCATTTATCGGTGCTGGTACCTTAATTATCTGTTCAAACACATGCTAAAGTGGGAGATACTCTTCTACGCTAGGGACCCCACTGCCATAATCCCAGCACGTATCAAAATTACACAACATACAAGATCTTGTGAATCTGATCTAGTAAGCTAACCGTCTCATTGCGCAGGACTATTTCAACATAGAATGATGTGGCGTGACACAAAAGACACGTCTTTTGTAAACGGTAGTGTGGACATGACGGCTCGTGATCGGTAGCCGTTGGGAAACTGGCAAATTACTTGTCAGATCGTTTTACAGCCGAATAACAATGCTCTAGTATCTTTCTGTTTATGATTATGTCACAGTGGTGTGGTTACTTCCTTCGAAATAAAGTTCACTGCTGGATATAGGCTTCCCCGAGAAAGGGGGATTTTTGCCCAGAATTGCCGCGTTGGGCAAGCGGTAATCGCAAAGCGCGGCTTTCTCGATAGAGATGCTGCTGCCCATCCCCACTCTCTGCATTTGAGCGAGATTGTTTCGGATGGATATAGCCAACTGTCGGTTCTAGTACCTTAGTCGCCTATTACAGTACGCTTGGTACAGAGGCTACTATTCTACTCTGCCGGTATCTCACGGCACATATTGGATTTTCTTTGTATAATTTAGCCCACCTACTTACTACCTACGATATACGTGCGAAAGTCAGATCAACGTAACATATCTGTCAATTTCACAACAAATTTTGAACTCTATGCCCCGATTTTTGAGGTTAATGTCGTTTACAACATTAGACAACTTGTGTTAACTAATTTGCAGTTTTGTGTATAGTCATGATACATGCTATCATGTCCAAACACATGATATTTTTTTATAACTAAATCAACGACATATATTTGAAAATCAAAGTTATTAGGAAAACTGACTTTATACATATTTCAAAATATTAGACTATTATTCAAGGTTATCTTTGAAACAGACCGATTGAATTTTGCCGGGCTTTCACAGGCAGTTAACTGATAATATAAAGAGTAACTATGGTTTCTTTGATTTTAGACAAAATAATGAAGTATTCGCGCCATATCTTATTTATATTTATTATTCAAAACATACAGATTTATTTTAATTAGTACATGTTAAAATTAAATTGATTTTACAAAAACATTATTGCAACATTTTCGTATTTTTAGCCAAAATTAATAAAACAAAACAGAAACCCAAAGTAATATTTCAGCTTTATTTAAAATCAAGTGGATTGGAGAAGTCCGCGAAATATGTCAATTCGTTTATGGAAAATGTCTGTGTGAATGAATAGGGTATTATATTTATTCATGGGTCTAATAATGAAATGGTATTGCGATATTTTGATCTACATAAGGGTACACTGCAACTATCACTACGTTTGACTCGAGGTTTTAAACATTTCAAGGCTTATTTAGGTTACATTTACAATTTTATATTAAAGTATCTAATCGCTGTGCTGTTGGTGACTTAATAAAAATTTAAACTTATCTGTAACGTTATAAAAATTTTGCTATAATTATTTTGCTATACAATAAGAATAATAATACAATAAGAATTTCGCGCAACTGTAGCATATTCTAGCTGAGATTTTGCATATGCATTGCGAAGTAATATTACCGATTTTAAACGTTTAAAGCCTGTGCTTGCAAGGAAAATAAAAATAGTTTATTAGAGGGCTTTGCCAGTGATTTTTTAATATGAGATTCTAAACACAGACCACAATACAGCTGAACGCCAAGATTACTTATTTCTTAGATCCTCTTTAGAGCTATTTTCTTTAGTAGATTGTATTATGTAGAATATATTAATAATATTTCTCGACATTTAAGGATATAATTTATTGAGAGGAATATATATTAGAACAAGCGTGACAAATAACTTATAAGATTTTATGACTCTTATAAAAAACTTGCTATATATATATATATAAAGAGAAGCTTACTGACTGAATAACTGACATATGAACGCAAAACCTAAACTATAAGGGTTAGAAACTTGTTTTTTTTATATGGCTTCCTTTTATTACTTAGGGGAATAATAATAAAGGATTTATAAAGAATCACCCCCTAAAGGGGTAAAACGGGGGTGCAGAATTATTATGAAACTGTTTGTTTTTTAAGTTATTCAAATCAAATTCAAAACAGGTTCTTTATTAAAAGTCATAAAACACGTGTAAAATATTTTTTATTTAATATTTCATATTCAATTTATTCTATCCCGTAAAGGGGGAAATGTAAAGTTTATGTGAAAGTTCTACAACTTAACGCGGGTGAAACCGCCGGGCGCCTCTAGTCAATAATAATATATGTATACACATGTAGCATGTTGAGGACTACAAATAAAAAAACAATAATAATACATTGTAAAATCAAAATACATAAATTAAAGTAATAACATTGAGAAAGGCTTACAATTCAATCTTGAAAATATGAAGACAGCGCCCCTTATAAATACAAACTCTTCCGCTTTTTGAATTAGACACATCTGACAGACAGACACCACAATGGGATAAAATATACCCTTTGGGTACGAGAAACCCTCGTCATATCGATTATGGTACCGAGTTAAACAAATATATGTTTTTTATGTTTGATTTACAGTATATTTTTGTATAAATGCAATATTCGGAAATAGCCATGAATATTTATCTAAAGGAGTTTTTACGTAATAAATAGATACTAACTTTCGCGAGGAATTCACTTTATATCGTTCTATGGATAAGAAATACACAAATCATTCCTAAGGGAACCAACTACCGGCTTGGTCAATATTGGCTAAGAAAAACAAGAAAAATCAGGTAAAAGATATGAAAACGTTGAATTATTTAGTATTATTTCTGATTTTGGAATAAAATTAATTATCTACTTTATTTTCAAACATTTACGCGTTCACTATTAACCTTGTCACTTAAATATGTTTTATCATATTACCTGGTAAATTAACCGCCTCCTTACTCTTTAAATCGGAATACAGTTTTGTTGTAGAGATAAGTGAGAAAGCGGTACCAATGCAAACAACCTCTGTATGTGGTATACCTCTAGAACAGCCATAGATAAATAGATACAAACGCAATATTTAAGAGGGTCCCTGGTGTAAGCTTTTGTACACTCTCTGAGAAAGGAAAATATTTACCTGCCTATATTTGAAAGGTCAATAAAATTAACTAAACAAGGATCTCGCCGATTAATGAATGTGTAAATAAAGATTAATTCTCTAAGCGTATTCACTTGAACACTCTCTACTAATATTGCTAAATGTTTTCGTGTGTAAGCGTCTGTCTATCGGTGTATCAATTGTCAATTAAAGGGATTGTTATTAGTGCTTGTGCCGGTTTGTTTTGGATATACAAATATTTTAAGTCTATATCTAAATATGGAATAAATTATCTACAGTATTTATTTAAATTTAGTATAAAAATGGTTTAGAGTCATTCATACCCTCAAGCCATGGGGTACCAGCGGAGTAGGATAATACTTTTCTCTGTACGAGGTGTCGTAAGAGGCGACTGAGGTATCGGATCCAACAGAACTAGCGCTCTGAGATTGAGGATTCTGCTGCACATCGCCGCCCTGTAGTATTTAAGCTGCGCTCTTTCGGATGGACATACCTGATATATCTGTTAGTTCCGGTACCTCAGTCGCATCTTACGATACCCAGTGCAAAGAGAGGTACTATTCTACTCTGCCGGTGCTCCACGGCTTTACCTAACGTACTAATATTGGATATAAGTACCGTGCGATGCCGGAACGCGTCACTAGCTTAAAATAAAAGCTACTATTATCCAATCTAAAAATAACAAGCTCAAAGGTCAACTGACATTCGGCAAGTTTGAAAGGTACATAAATAGGTATTTGCCGAACAAATATTGTACCTTTGCATTAGAGTGGGGTCATTGGCATTAACAATGCAAACGTCGTGTCGCAACACGTTCGGACGTCCACTGTTGACATTTGTGACAGGCCATCGGCGGTGCACTTGACACTGACTTGTCACTTGGATTTTAACCTCACCAATGTTTGACGTTTTTTATGATATTTCCAAACGGTAACTAGTTACGTGTTTGTTTATAGTAGCTGTTATGTGATGAATTTAAATGAATTAAATGTCAAGGTTGTTGCGTTTAACTGATCGATACATAATGGATCTTATCCTTACCAATATTAAAAATACAAAAGTAATTTTGTGTCTTTAACAGTTTTAATACATGCTACTTTGGCATATTGGGAACTTGAACAACAGACGAGTTTGACTACATTTGATGGCTTATTAATATTTTTAAAATTAAGTTAATATTGTTAATAGCCGTGTGAAATAGGATCTTCCGCTGTAACAGGTGTCGTATGAGACGATTAAGGCACCGAAACCGCCTGATGGTGGTATACCCATTCAAAACAGCGCAGCTTCAGCAGCGGGTGAGGATGAGTGAGGTATTGGAAGATCATCCGAAATAGTGTACCTTATACTATAGGGTGGAGATGGGCAGCAGCATCCTCGTCACAAAAGCTACGCTCTGCGATTGCCAACACGCTTTCTTAGTTCGGCAATTATTGTCATAATTCCCTTTTTCTTGGGGAGGCTTATATCCAACAGTGAACTTCCAATGGCTGACAAGATGATGACATATTAAAAAAAACACTGACCTTATGGTCATTCTCTACGTCAATCAATCTTCAGTTAATTTAATTTGATAGAAACCATAAGCCAAACCACAATACAGTTTGCCACAATGTTGCGCTCGATCATTATTACAGCTTATATCTACTTGCATTATCTTCAGAACTTTGAAAATGAAAATAAATAGAGAAAAAGTAAACAGAGATCATATTTTACGCCTGTATTTATATAATGTTTTTAAATTATTGTCATTATCCTATAATTTTTTCATCTCTTCATATTTCTACTGTCTACAATAAATTATTTTTCAATATGCATTTTTGTAACATTACATACTGAAAAAATATCGTGATATACCTGTTGCAATCTTGTGGCGTATAATTTATTCTTAACTTTTAATATATTAAATTAGTACGCATGTCACAAATAAAACTTGAAGGGCACTTGTCAATCATTAGATTTCACATATCCGCGATAATAACATACGAAATGTTCGTCGAAAAGCAATGGCGCAATTACGATACTTTAATGTCATCGAATTTTCGTTACGCAAGAAATATTTTGATGAATGCGTTTAGTTGTGTACCTATAGTAAGTCAACATTAGGATACACATAATTTCGAAACAATTAGGCGCAAGCCTTGATAATGATGATAAGATTGACTAATCGCGAAACTTTTGTATGATTATGAGCCAAATGACTTCATAATATGGCTCCAGATATTTTTCTATAGCTCCGAGTAAGAAATGCTCTTGAAATGCTTTAGTATAATAAAAATAATAGGCACATATCATATGTACAAGGTATGCCGATAGAATAATATTTTCCTTTTTGCAAAAAGGAAATGAATATACACTTTTTATAACAATAGAATTAACACACTCTTTTTCGGGTGTATCCGGAATCGGGATCCTATATTCTTTTTTCACATGGCTCATGGCTGAAATATATTCTTTTCCTGAAATAAGAATGAACTAAATGATTTATTATATAAATTTTTCTCTGTTAATTAAAGCACCATCAAAAGAAAAGCAGCCCTTTGGGAGTAAGGGCTGAAAGAAATATTAACAGTATTCTTTAGCGTAAATGAAACATTTAATTTGCATAGAAGTCAAATTCCGATTCACACATCTGAAGACATAACTGGGTACACAGTATAGTTTAATGACTTCTTAACTATCAATTTCACCTGGAATTGAATAACTGTTCGAAAACATAAAAAGCAAATAGTAATTCTAAATATTAAATATTATTGTAATTGCGTAGACATGTTTTACGTTTTCAAAAACACACAGTCAATTTTTTTAATATACCTTTTCATCTAAGTATCTCAGCCGCGTTGTCATCATCGCTATCATATCAGCTATGGGAAGTCCACTGTTGGACATAGGCCTCCCAATTTTACTCATAATTGCCGCGCTGCGTGTTGTCTCACAATGGGGATGCTGCTGCCCATCGTCACCTTGTGAATTGGATCTTCTCTGCTTCGAATGGATATCCCACTATCTATCGGTTCTGGTACCTTAATCGCCTCTTACGACCCCTGCTACAGCGGAAGGTACTATTCTACTCTGCCGGTGCGGGCAAGCAGTTTAGTCTCTGAGTAGAATAGCACCTCCCTTCCTACCAGATGATGAAAGAGAGAGAAGAACTGGCTGGTACACTGCAACCTATAGATGACAGCATACCCATCTGAAATAGCACACCTCAAATAGATAAGGGTAGAGATGGGCGGAACCTTTCCAGTCTCGCAATGAGCAAAAGCCTTTGTGGAGCTCTTAGTTTAACAGCTAAGATGATAATGCTGAACTTTTACATTTTGACTGTAATTTTGTGACAATAAAAAATAAGAAACCAACTATTTAATTCTATTAATCCGTGTGGTGCATCAATACCGAGATACGCGCCAACCTTACCAGTGGAGTGGCAAACAAAAGCGAGCTATTTAAGACCCAATCTCCAAAATCACAAGTAATTCACGCAACAGCATCTCAACTGCACTCAGAGAATGGATCCCAACAATTACCTCTCAATTAGCCCATCTGAATCTGTGAGAAAAAAGTATATGTGCGAATGACGCAAGACGAAACAGCTGGCTGCCTGGCAAGAGCGTGAAAATGTGTAATCTGTCGGATATTTAGTAACTTAGGTATGCTATACTAATGGATAATTGCATAGACGGTTTTTGCATACAACAAAATAAATTCGCATAATATGAGGTAATCGATGGAAGTGAATGTTGGTTAACTACTTACTGACTTGTACTGGGTTATTTGAAATAAAATAATTACCTGAAGTACACTCTCACTTGTAATCTAGTTTTAAAAATAATTGTAACCTGTCAATTTTTATAATTATATCTTTTATATTTAAAATCTTACTGTACGTGTGTATGTCATTGAACTCCTACTGGTGACCTGGAAACTGGATTTGGATGATTTTTTTGTATGCATTAGAGTGGCGCCCTGGACAGTTTAGATTCACAAATGAATCCAACAGATGGCGCTGCAGTCAGTGTCTAGATAATTTATCTGTACTGGAATTAAACGGCTAAAAATATATAAATGAATTTTTGTAAATGCATTTAAGTGGGGGGTCTAGATGATCAAGTTCCACAAATCAGACCGTTCGTTACTCTAGCAGTGCCCACGACTTCGTCCGCATATAATAATCACTTTGGAGTGTATAGTAGTTTTTTAGCCGTGAGGTACGTGCAGAGTAGAATAGCACCGCCCGCTGCACCAGGTGTCGTAAGAGGCGACTAAGGTACCAGAACCGCCAGATGTTGGTATATCTATCCGGAGCAGTGCAGCTCAAATGCATAGGGCGGGGATGGGCAGCAACATCCCCGCCGCGAAAGCTGCGCTCTGCGATTGCCAACAAGCTTACCCAGGGCGGGGATGGGCAGCAACATCCCCGCCGCGAAAGCTGCGCTCTGCGATTGCCAACAAGCTTACCCAGCGCGGCAATTATGGGCAAAAAACCTCCATTCTTAAAGAGGCCTATGTCCAACTGTTTGCCTTTCTCACTAAATGAACTACTTAACTCTGAAATAATTATTGAAATCGGGCCTACGTTTCCTGATATTAGCGCGTTTGAACAAAGACAGACAAACAAAATCTTCAGCTTAATTTTATTAGTATAGGTTTTGTTTTTTGCTTTGCAATAACTTCACTTAAGGCGTGACCCTCACACTGTAGAGCGACGAAGAGAATGTACATTGTTTATTCAGATATTACATATCGCAGCCTTTATTAGTAGCAACACTCTAACTCAATTAGACGCATAGTTAAACGAACCAGAGATTCTCTAAAAGCATATTTCGTAAAATATCTTTTTTCAGCTGCCCACGGCATTCTTCGCCTAAAATTCGGTTAAATGCTTTCTTTTCAACTTTGAATTTTGTTAACGTTGCATGTGTTTTATTATGGATTTTTTTTTTCTAATAAAATTACGGTCAACATCAGGAAGATTCAAACAGATAGAAATAAATAAATCCTTAATTTTAATCAATAAAAGTAGAAGCTGAATGATTGACTGACATATCAACGCAGGCCTTAAACTATAAAGGTTAGGAACTTGAAACTTTGCACAAGGGTTTCTTTTATAACATTAGTAAAGACGCACTAAGAAAGGATTTTTTTAAATTCCCCTCCTGAACTCCGAAAATTTCAAACTAACTTTGCACCCCGAAAAGTTAGTTTGAAAATTTGCTGTTCTTGAATTTATTCGAATGGAATTCAGTATAAAGGTTCATCATTGAAATTTATGACACACGTCTACCATTTTTTTTTAAATAATCTCTTAAGGAGGTGTAACTTAGTATGAAAGTTATACAACTTGACGTACATATAAAAATAGGTAAAAAACTTTTTAAGTTAAACGGTTTTATGTTAAACATACATTGCAATGTTTAAGATAAATGTACTAAAAACCAAAAAATAATAAAATAGATACAGTCGTGGGAATTATAAACATATGCATAGACTAGACTAAAATAAAAACCGTGGGGCACGTCAATTGTCTACAAATTATCGACTTAATGTGCTATAGAAGAATCGTTTAATTCGTCGTTAGGCAGTTGGTCCGCAGACGGTGAGGAAATTACTTACTTTTTTCTTGCTCATGGAAATTCCAATAGCTATACACTCCATGTTAATAAAAGATATGTTTCAACTAGTTTATCGTTGGACATTCACACTGCTGGCTAGCGAGGAATCGTTTCACTGCTCGTAGTTTGTCTTTTATCGACAAAACATATGATAAAAGTACTACTCGCTCACCACTATGAAACCCTAAAACTCGCTTATAATCGAGCTTGCTAGCTTGTTTCCACATTCTAGCCCTACTTATCACATGTCCATCGTTGTCGGTTAAACAACTGCCTAATTATAGTGTAACATTACAAAACAAACATTTTAATCAACGATTGTAGACAATCGACGTGCCCCACGGTTTTTATTTTAGTTTAGTCTATGCATATGTTTATAATTCCCACGACTGTATCTATTTTATTATTTTTTGGTTTTTAGTACATTTATCTTAAACATTGCAATGTATGTTTAACATAAAACCGTTTAACTTAAAAAGTTTTTTACCTATTTTTATTTTCTAGTTTTTAGTTTTTATTTCGCATTCTATTTAATTCATTTAGTGCTTCATTATTGCAAGGTTTCTTGCCTGTTAGTTTATTGCAGTCCAACTTCTCTATACGTAGTCCCTGCAAAGATCTTACTCTACTAAGAGCCACGTAGGCTTGACCTTCTTCAAACAGTTTCGCACCTAAGTATACGACTGCGTGATCCACAGTGCTGCCCTGCATTTTATGTACTGTAGAAGCCCATGATAGTATTAAAGGCAACATTCTTCTTTCAGCCGTCCCGTAATTGTACTTAGCTGGAAACTGTATGGCTTTCGGGTGTATAAGATGTACTCCGTCTCTTGCGAAATCAATTCGGACGGAAGGTACATCTGTTGCATACATCTGAGTTCGACGAAATTGAGGCCAAACGATTTCGTTGATGTAGCCTATAGCGCCATTTACTAATCCCTTTGAAACGTCAATATTGGACCGTAGCATGACTTTTGCCCCCACAAATATTTCCAGTTCCGCTGGTAAACCCCCAGTTTTGTTGATATCAGCTGGTATTATAGTAGCTATATCCACATTGTCTACATTTCGTGTGCCGTGTACTAGCTGATCCTGCGCTTTTATTTTGTAAATGCGAGCACCATTATTTCTGTACAAATTCAATACAGCAGAGTTGTGGTCGGTAACTTGTTGATTTGTGGGGTATACCCTTAACGCTTTGTCTATTGCCCTAATGCCATACAGTTCTCGGCGCGTTTTAACCTTTCACCTTAACTTGGGTGGTGTATAGCTAACGACGTATCATTTTTAGCCACACAGTCCTCAACACGATACAAAATCTTGACTTGGGTGGTGGATTCAGGCTGGATTAATCAGATACCTAAATTATAGATTTAATTTTTAAATTTAAATCTTATTATTATACGCCATTTAGTGGCTGCGCCCATCTTAAATATTGAGGTTGTATAGTGCACTGTATTCTTCTTGTCAAGCCCTTTTATTTGATACCCATATTGGTGGGATTGATAAAATATTGTTATCAGCCATTTGGTAGCGGCGGCCATCTTAGATTTCAATTTTGCATAGTAAATTGTATTCTACTTGTTGAGCACTTTCATTTGATACCCATATTGATGGGATTGATAAAACCTACGTTATCCGCCATTTTGTAGCGGCCGCCATCTTGGATTTCAATTTTTTATAGTATATTGTATTCTGCTTGTTGAGCCCTTTCATTTGATACCCATATTGATGGGATTAATAAAACATAAATTATCCGCCATTTTGTAGCGGCGGCCATTTTGAATTTATAATGATAATAAATAAACATAATTGTATTGTCACCAAAATCCAAAGTGTATACAAAATTTCAGATTAATCGGTTGACAGGAAGAGGGTGAAATTTGAATTACTAAATTTGACCCAAGAATAAAACAAACAGGGTGAGCTAAATAAAACCGTTTAAAAACCGCGGCGCGCTGCAACTTCGTTTTAATTTCGTATATATTGCAGCTGTGTTTATTTGTATAGATAAAGATGTTCTAAAATATTGTTACAACTACAAAGGTTCATTGTTTGTATCATGTAGCGCAATAGACGCGATATCCTTAAGGTTAAAAAGGTTAAATTAACTATTATTGCAACTATGATATTCAAAATCATTTTGTCCAAAAAATTAAATTACAAGGACATTGAAATTCAACGGAAACGCAGACACATTTATCTAAACCGTTCTTATTGGCATGGTACCCAACAAGTACCTTTTTCTGGCGCTAAGTAACAAAAATATAAAACCATACAACATCTTATACATTGACTTGTCTCCGAGATAAGTAGCTTAAAGCACTATGGACATCAAGAATCACAAATTAAGTAAATACGTTTTTAACACCCAGACACAGATAAACATAGATATTTATTTTATAAATATTTGTCCTATGTTGGAATCGCTCCTACTCACATGATAGGAGTACTACTGAATACGCTATCAGGCCTCCTCAGGGCCTCTTAGGGGATTTTTACACATCATGTGGATATCTCCTAAACCTTTCGAGAAATGCGCGAGTATATATATGGTCGTACTAGAAGTATGCCGGCTGACTCAGTAAATAAGTGTTAGTTTTGTTGAAAAAAGTGCGCATTATTTGGTTCGGAGGTTAAAAAATGCAGTGAAGTTAATCTAAATATTGCATAGAGTCGCAAAGTAACTCTCCTGTTCCAGGTATTGTAAGAGGCGACTGAAGTACCAGAACCGACAGATGGCGGTATATACATTGGAAGCAGTGTAGCTCAAATGCAAAAGATGGGGATGGGCAGCAGCATCCCCGTCGCGAAAGCTGCGCTATGCGATTGCCAACACGTTTGCTCGTTGCAGCAATTATGGGCAAAGTTCCCCCTTTCTTAGGGAGGCGTATGTCCAGCAGTGCACTTCTAATGGATAATATGATGATGACGATAATGGCATAGAAGATACATTATTTTTTTTTCTTTTTTGATTTAGCTCAAAAATACTTGACTGCTTTACCACTAGACAGCTACATCTTTAAATTACATTACATTTATGAAATGGCTGGCGGGGGCAAAGGTTCGGTTCCACCCTAGGACAAATTTTGTTGTTTGTTAATATTAGCATGTTTTCAGCATCTCGGTGTTATAATGTATTTAAGCATTTGTGATTCCTCTGGTGCCTGAAATCTGTAAAATATGATGGGTGTATTATTATTATAATAATATATAGCATTTATTTATTATACGCAGAAACAGATTAATCTACCCAAACCTATCATATTACTATCAACATCAAGCTGTAAATATGAGCTATTGAGTTCTTAATTTTAACATAATTATCTGTGTTGCTGTATCTACAAATATCTACAAGTATAAAGAACAATTTCAAAACAGCTGTATTCAAGTGTTTTAACTTTAAACAACAGATTTAATAATAATATTTATCAGACAAATGTAAAATCTCGTTAGAGATTTGTATGAAAACTCGATCCTGGATCGTGAAATGTGATATATATATCATGATCTCTATCAGGGAAGGCCATCGCCGTGAGCATTCGACTATAAAGGTTATCCTTGATTCCTGAGTGACTTACATCAGTATTCATAACGTAAGAGAA
This sequence comes from Heortia vitessoides, assembly GCA_020976665.1. Lineage (NCBI taxonomy): Eukaryota > Metazoa > Arthropoda > Insecta > Lepidoptera > Crambidae > Heortia > Heortia vitessoides. Next base: position 5,108,151 of record JACJUM010002525.1, on the reverse strand, counting down.
ATTGATTTTCGCTCGGATGTTTCAATATTCACCAGTAGGCAACTTAAATAAACGATCGTGAACACACCGTATTTGATATATAAAAAAAAAACTGCTGGAAAATTGAGTACAATGCTAAACGCGTGATCGAAGATCATTTCGCATATGTATATTATATTGTATAGATTTCAATATACACAGGGAGGAAAAATATTTCCACAATTGTATATAACAAATAAATTACAAGAATAAGCCTTAAGATTTTACACATAAAAGCAATACCATCAAGCGCCATTTGATTCTTTAAAGTTTAAGAATGATCCTTACAGTTTAAGTTTTTTTATATTATTAGACTAGGTTGACCAACAAGTTTATATTCCGCGTGGTTGTGAGCGTTAACGAAGTCCATAGACCCTCGTAATATAAATAGCGTGTTGCTAACCGTGGCTTGAAAATATAATTTCACGTAACTCAGTAATTTCACCCATCGCCTGCAAACCACAACAATGTGATCATAGCTATTTGGCGGTAAAATAGGTGAGAGTTAGATACGAATGCAGACAGACGACCTTTGTTTGGCACAGACAATTTGATGGTTTATCTTCTCTTTAAGATTTACGTTGTTTCGAGTTCTATTCAGATTTAAACAGTTTAATTAAGCAGTTTAATTAAGATCGTGTTAGTTATTCTAAAAGATCTATATTAGATACATAGATGGGAGTTCTATTAGCAAATAAGTTGCTCACAGTTTAAAGTTCTAAGTTTGTTCGAGTCACCTCTCCACACGTTTTTGTGGAAAATTTCATTAATATTCAAATTCAAATAAATAGGGTCTTAATTTAAAAATGCATTATTTACATTTTTCAGGCAGCGAAAATCTTAAAGTTAAGTATACAAATCGATTTTAAACGCTGTATAGTTTATAATGATGACGTCAAACATTGTTTTTGACATTATATTCTTAAGTTCAACAGTCTTTAATTGAGTAAATTAGTTTCTGTATTTACAATGATTTGGGATGTGATCTGGAGCTCTGTGCTACTGATCGAACATTAAGCCGTCAGCTCCAGTTGCCTCATCAAAATCAATTCGCATTGAACCCGCGTGGAAGATTATGCCCCATGCTTCTCCGTCATCCATTAACTCACTCATTGGAGACATTAATGGCTGATCATGATAAAGTATAATGATTATTTGAAACAATAATCAAAGATACAATTATAATATGTAAATTATAAAAATGTATATGGCCGCTAGTTCTCTTGAATTTTCAATTATTTTAAGGATGCGATGACCAAGTGAACGTGATATCCAGGGATTTCTAAATATATATATTTGCATATATACATATAAGTAATGTTTTACTATGATTAAGAAGCAACCAAATGATTCCGTAGCCTATATATTAGCATAATATACTGCATGGCCAACCCAATAGCTAGTTATTTCATGAAATTTCTAGTTATTCATCAAAATGAGCTTGCAAAACCACTTCTAAAATTTCTACCATACAAATTCTAATTCAAAGCTAACAAAGTATATTATATGACCCAGTTTACAAATTAGAGGAAATTTATTCGATTACTGGGTATTAAAATAGCCACAAATACATTTTTCTCAGTTCCTTGATCTACGAATTGTCGCTACGGGGCTGGGGGAAGGGCACGCGTGGGCGGTCGCTAGGCAACGCATCGACCGTGTTACTCCCCAAATTCTAAGCGAAATTACTCCAAGTAAACGATTAATATAAAAATTATTAATTAACATGATTTTTGCTTTGTACATACTTTCTTTAAAAAAAAAATTTTTGACTCACTGACTGACATATGAACTTTAATATTTGCACAGAAGTTCCTTTTATAATGTAAGGTAGCACTAGGTAAGGTTTTTTGAAAAGTCACTCAATGTAAACGGGGATCCAAAGTTAGTATGAAACTGCTGGTTTTGAAGTTATTCGAATGAAATTCAGTAATAAGATCTAAATTAAAAGGCATGAAATATATGTAAAATACTTTTTTCTAAAATCATCCTTTGAGGATTTAAAAAGGTTATACGAAGATAGTATGAAAGTTCTACAACTGGGGGTCTCATTATCTATTGTCATTTATATAAGCATGATTATTAAAGAAAATCGTGATAAATTAATAATCTATAAGCTAGTTGAATAAAAAATCTATGAATCCATTGGTTCAATTTAATTTGTTCATACCCTTGCTTCCCTTAAAAGCAAACAAAAACAACCAGTGAGTAGATTCTGCGAAACACGTATACTGTCATAAAGTTTATCGGGACAACACCGAGGCCTTTCAAATACTAGTAATTAAAGGCTTGATTGATGCCAACATCCCGAATATCCAATAAATAAACACTACCTCCATACAGTGATCCACCTAAGTACCACGCACCTGAGATAGGAAAATCGGGCAAAGTAACTAAACGTTTCAAGAGTTCCCAGAATTTTCCGGGACTAGACAGATTCGATTCCAGTTGAGATTATATATCCTATATTGAAAGTTTACTTCTATAAATAAAATATAATGTTACTGATATTTGCAGATATGTGGGAAGAGGTCGATAACTATTAATCAATACATAAAATGTACATAGTTAAATATATTATTCCTTATATATAATTAAAATTCATTATGTATTTAGAAACTATAATTTTAAATACATATATTGGATTGATGAGAGAACATAGTAACAATTTGCATTTTCTGATTTTAAAATACTTAATAAATAATGTACATTAAAGAACATTCACCAAAAATAAAGATGAAAAATGTTATGCAAGAAATATACACAATAGTTAACCTTATCTACTACTAGTGGATGATCCCAAAGTGATTTCCTAAGACAGATTGTATACGGCTTGCATCCAAAGTGAACTTGCGCTTTTAGTCAGATTGTCAGTCCACTTTGTATAAGAACATTGCGTCGTCTTCATTCCACATCTCCTTATTAGCTGTTATCCAATAAATCATTCATTTATTTATTAATTTAAAGCCTACTGAAATGTTTCGAACTCGAATGTAATGTAGGAGAATGGTTGGATCAAAACGGATAGAAGCAGTTTGTTGACCTTTAATTGAGATGATTGAGAAAATTTGTCAAGTTGTTTATTTCATTCATACGATACGTGGGCTTTCTTAATAAGACTAATTCAAGTATGAATATGTCTTTCCATAATTATTATAGGAAGGTCGTCGAAGATAGGGAATCCATCTAATATAACCCAATTCATATTGAATCTCATGCCGTCAGTTGTCTTATTTATATGTCATAAATTGGAATCTAAGATTCTTTTATTAACGGTAGTTTCTATCTTGTTCTTGATGATTTTAAAGTTCTTAAGGAGTCTATTTAAACCAAATTGATATAACAAAGCTGAAGGTGTCTATATCTACACGAAGCACCAATTTTGATGAAATTTTGCTCTAGCCAAATTTTGCTATGTATATCTATACCTTGAACCCTGGTAAAGAATATGGTAAAACATTATAAAATTTGAGTACAGAATCACGTGTAGAAATCTATATATATTATATATGCGATTAATTAGATGGATGTTTGTTACTATCTAGGTACTAGCTAGTATATACTAGGTATGTTTGTATCTCGCTAAATGTACACCTATACAAATACGGCCTTTAGCGGCACATATCAGACTACAGATCTATTAGTGCCCTGAGTCGCTTCGCCTAGGTTTTTGAGAGCTTAATTTATGACTACATGTATGCACATTTGAAAACAAGTTATTATCCCCCAGCAGCATGAGTTTGTTAGATGCTGCTCCACAACAAATAATATCTTAATAAGCTACTTAGCATTATGTAACCACAGTTTTTGATCAATCAGGACAAGAAGATTTTGTTTGAACCGATTTTGCATAAGCATTTAATCGTGTTGATCATGGTATATATCATATTAAAGCTGAACATCAGGTTTACTTTGTACCATTCTGCGGTGGCTAAATTCATATTTGCAAATTCGAAAACTGTAACAATTGGTGTAAGAATGAATCTGCACCATATATTGCTGAGTCTGTGGTTCCACAGGGATTTAATCTAGAACCGCTGCTTTTTCTAATATGTCTATAAATTATTCACTTAACTCGTTATGTTGTAAATATTGAGCATTTGCAGATGATATAAACTTTAAACACATATAAATACTCTTGTCAAATGGCCGGCTGCTAAAAACATGTCCTCAAAACAAGACAAAGTAGTCCAAGACTTTGGAGTATGGACTCGCCCGACTCTCCATTTTTTTCGATTGCATGAGAATCTTAGGTTTTTATTTAAGTCACAAAATCATTTAAGAAGGTGAAAAGCTTAATCATTCTTTATACTTCCCTTGTGAGAAGCATTGTTATGACAATCATATAATCAGGTTTTAAGGAATACAAAAACGGTTTGTTCGTAATCTTAGTTTCAAACTAGGCACTTTGTCTAAAAACCTATAATGAGAGGCTTACAAAGTTCCACTTTGATTCTCTTCTTATTACATTCTTTTGAGACCTTTTAAGATTATTTAAAATTCTCAACTCCAGTCTTGTCCACATTGTTCATTGAGATTTTCATCTAAATCCAACCGTAGATACCTGTTTTGTGTACCTTTTGACAGAAATAATGTATCTACTAATACGAATTTGAAGAGAGTATAACATTTTATGTGAGGACCTTGATATATTTTATCTGAGTTTTGAATCTTTTTAAAAGTATATACGGTGTTCTGAGAACAAAAGTTTGCTTCCCACATAATTGTTAATAGTTAGATTAAAAATATACCTAACGCTTACCTTTTTCTACCGGTCAATACCGGTGTTTGCGTTGCTGTGTTCCGGTCTGAAGGGTGAGAGAGGCAGTGAATTTACGTGTTTATTTACGAATTTAATTTATAATGTAGCGTAATATCCTAATTTACAAGTTTGGCAACGTGTTAGGGATATCCTTGAGATATTACGAGCATCTACAGACTGCAGCGACGCTTACCATCAAGCGGATTGTATGCTTATTTGTCGACGTAATTTGATAATATATCTAAATATAAATAATTAAGATAAATATATTAGATTGAAATAGTGTGCTTGGTTGTTTTTAAAAATGTAACCAAAATATTTGCATTTTGTTATTGTGCCAACAACATATAAAATAAAATAAAGATGGCTGACTCGAGCTGCATAAATTATGCCACTAAGATTATAGTTTACATAAACTGAAAAAACGTACGATTCCCACAAAATAAATTTGCTGTTATTTTTCATAGAGCAGGCCACTTACTTGGTAGTAATTTATAGGTCAGAGAATATAATAATAGACTACTTAATTTTTCATCTTTTCTTACATTACATTACATTTTACACATAAAAATTACAATGCGAAGGATGTAACGAGCCGATGCAAAGAATACTAAATACTAAAAGTAGCCTAACTCTTTATAACATTAGCTATTTACCAGTAAAATTTCCGTTAATATCATTCACGCCATTTTAGTTATTAGGGAGCACAGTTAGAAATTTTCAAATTTGTATTTATATGTAGGTACAGTACAAACATACTTTCATGTAGTGCTGTTAATTTGGAATATATTTTTTTAGAAAATAACATTTTGAATATTTGCAACTATAAAGGAATTAAAAATCAAATCTAAAATGACAAAAACAATGGAAACATTAGATTCCCCTAATTGTTTTGCTTAGAAACTCCATTCATTTGCAATAGGAACTTGATGGCTCTGTTATAAATTATACGAGGATTTGAGAGCCTCTGAATTTAAATATTCAGAGACCGCGTGCCGAACTCTCCCAACTCTTGAAAGGTTATCTTGCAAACAGATCAATCGATCAAGTTATATATAAACAAATTAAATACAATTGAAGTGCCTGTTTGTTATGCTGACGATGTTTCTGTTTGTGAATTGTTGACTCTGTTTTATATCTTTGTCATCATATTGTTAAATACTTATTATTATTTGTGGTTAAAAATAAATTATATTTGGTAAATGTTTAATTGTTTATGAATATTAATGTAAAAAGAAAACAGTTCTATAAATGTATTAATCACCGATCCAGCTGGACTGAATAAGACAGTTGAAAACATTCGTCTAAATAATACGCACAATCATTTATTTTGTGTTAAGTAATTTTTCTTGTAAAACACATAAATATTGCGCTATATCTTGTTATCATGCTTAGATAATAAACTATGTAAAATTTTATATCAGTCGATTATATCTATCTCATCAACTATCATATCTAAATCTATAGTAACATCAAAATTACTACGATTCTTTTAGGTCAATAACCTTTACAATTCATATGAAAAAAAAATAAGATCAAAGATAAATTCTTTAATCTTTATTGTTACTGATATGCAATAAAAATTTGAAAACTAATTAGGTTTACTCAAATAAATACTTTTCTCAAATGATTACTTTTACTCAAATAATTACTATTACTCAAATATTATTTTTAATCAAATAATTACTTTTACTCAATTAATTACTTTCACTCAAAGAATTATAAGTTTTATACGCTTGATTGGTTATAGCACTTCTATCTTCATTAATACTATAAATTAAACACACAAATAACTCAAAAACTAATTATTTCTTGTCAAAAATACAGATATGATCTCTAGTTTTTGTATTAAAAAGAAACTTATATTTATGATTACTGGGGTATAAAAACGATATTCGATAAAAGTATTATTTATTTGTAATTATAGGAGTAAGTTTAACGTCACATAATCAATACTTTACGGCTAATTTTATTTTAACTGTGTTTGTGACAGATTTACAAAACGAAAATATAACCCAAAAGTCAGAACAAACAAGTTGTAGTAAAAACGACTCGAATAAGAATAAATGACTTAGCAATTAGAATCGTCAAAATAATAACAGAGTCGCTCTGCATTAAAATACCCGATTGCGTTTAGACTAAGCGTCCGTCCAAATTTGCGCTTTGAAATTGCTCATAGAAATAGATCAAACAAGTGGCCAGATTAAATTATTAATGAAATCAGATAATTAACTGTACACGAGCATATTTTCCATGAAGAAATCTAAGGAAAAATGTAACATCACTTTTTTCGATCCAGACAAAAGAGATCATGAATGTTAATATCTGAAGGGCAAATCTTACTTTGCAAATTAATAGAATATTATCTACATTACCTTTATTTCATAAATAAAGGTAATTATCGATATTCTACCTTAAGCTAAGGTATACTGAGCAAATTAAGAAAATCCCCCTCGAATGTAAGGTAAGCAAAAAAATATTAGTGGTATGCTAATGGTTCAATTATATTACATCATAATCACTGTTAAAAACAGGTTTCCTGACGATAGAGTAAAGAGTGGGTGCGATTTCCGATCGCACACGTAGTTGCAGGCTAGAATAGCAACTCCTTCTGTACTAGATATTGTAAGTGACTAAGGTACCAGAATCGTCCGACGGTATATCCATCCGATACAGTGCAGCTTAAAAGCACAGGGCAGGGATGGGCTATAGAATCCCCGTTGCGTAGCTAGTTTGGGATTGCCAATACGTCTGTCCAGCGCGGCAATTATGAGCAAAATTACCCCTTTTTTATGGAGGCCTATGTCAAGCAGTGGACCTTTATGGCTGTTCTGATGATAATTTTATGTAGTGACGACATTGCTGCTCCAACGTTCAACCCTTCCATTTTCACTTCAACACATCGCTATTTGTTACTAAATATAGTGCAGAAAGAGATATCATTCTCCTCTACCGGTACCTCACGTCTAAATATAAAAATCCAATTTATATGTTACATTGAATTAAACGATAATCTAAATCAGCACGTGCTAACTTCACGGTCCATGCGCTCACGGTACTTCGTTTACATAAAAATACCGTGTCACGAGTATATAATCCATTCATACCTCGAGTCTTCAACTACTCTTCTATTTCCACGCCCGATATCGTAGACCGCGTCACGTCTTAGACGACCCTCCCGATAGCATAACCGTTAAAATCGCAGCCCTTCCTCGCCCTCTTACTGGCACAACAGAATCATTGACACTCTACATGCACTCGTACAACAGAGCAGTACACCGCGTTCGCCGGCGAACGCGTGCAGTCCCTACCCCCACGAGCGATAATCGACAGCCCTAGAGCTGCCGGGCTCAATCTGTCCGTCCTCTTTTGCTAAAATTTCACAGTAAATTCAACCCCAACGACGGCGGCCGAGCCTAGGTCGAGCCTCTGGAGGTGCCCTCGGGCGCGCCGTCGGTCCCGCTCCGATCTCGCGAGCTTTGCGGGCGCGACTATTCGAGTATGTAGAGAAACAATTACTTTCTATTAGTCATTACAACAATTATGGATGTATGAAAGTTTGTTACTCTTTCAGGCCGCAATTGCTGAACAGATTGAAATTTGATTGTCTTCCAGACATAATACAGACTACGTTTTTCCAGACAGAACTTAGGCTTAGAGTTCCTGTCGCATTTAGAGTGTACTATGTATTTTGTTTTTCGGAATCATCCATGTTACGTTGTACGCTTCTACAACAATAAAAACTGAAGAAATATAAAAATTCATTTTCGCTTCTCTGTACATTGTTAATTTCAATCACGCTTGCACGTAACGTATTTTAAATTCTAAATGAATTCCCGGTTTTTTTTCTTTGTTTAAAATATGTTTTTATTCCCCGTCGCTTAGAACGTTTTACATTCTAAACACACACATGTGTGTGTGTGAAAATATGAATAACAGTGGAACATTATTTTACACTGATGCTGCTGGGATAAAGATGGATATTTTTAATATTATTTTTATAAGAAGAATATTAAGAAGTGAAATTAATTGTTCCAATCATAATAAATAAATTTTATTTAATCTTCTTATATATTACATATGTCCATATAACCATGAGGTACCGGCAGACTAGAATAGTACCTTCTGTACCAGGTGTCGTAAGAGGCGACTGAAGTACCAGAACCGATAGATGGCGGTTCAACCTTTCGAAACAGTGAAACTTAAATGCAACAGGATGATGATTTGAACTGTCCGCAACCATTATTTTCTCACATTTTATTAAATTTTATATTATTAAAATTAATATTATGAAATAATATTCATTATTATAAAATTTTAATAATATTTTCACATTACGCAATTATATAATAGGAAAAACCCTAATTTGAAATTACCCACTTCCAATTTACTAAAATAATTTATTACAGTTACAAGTTGTTTCTATTAAAAGAAACCTTGGAGACTTCTAATCCACAAAGAGACTGCCCCTGAAGTCAGTATGTGGATAAGAAGTCTCCTAATAACATTAACTTAATATATACTAAAATTTACATAAATAAATATAAGTTATTTATCTTAGCTCTTTATCTCTAACAGAACTTACAGTAAGAAGTGATAACTATCTTTATATATTGCCTCGAATTATGCATGCCAAAGTAGTTTTGATTCAAAGTAAAACTGTAATAGATTATTATCTTAAAATGTGTTAATGTACAGTTGGTATATGTGTGTAAGGTCTTTAATAAAAAGAAAAGAAAAATAAAAGATTCAATACGGACGTATAATTGTAAGGGTATACGAGTGTCAGTTTACGAAAGTGTTATTTACACTATCGCAAGCAACTCATTCTGATTTCTAACATCACTTAAAAGTGAAGACAAAATTCATAACAAATGGCACATCCCTGTCGTTTAAAACCAGATGAAAATTTAGGCTTTGTCTGTTTAGAAAGCACTACCTCTGTCTGGCCACTAACGACGGGTTTCAATTAGCAAACCACTCGACTATTTCCTATTAGATTGCGCCGATAATATGATCTTTTTCTTTTCTGAACAGTTGCAAAAAAAACAAGCATAGAATATACATATTAAATTGACCTTTACAGTAGAATACGCTTTAGACGTATAGGGAATTGTCCTGTCTTGTGCGCTAAAGGTCCTATATACTCCCCCACCCAGGATAAATATTTATATGATGATATTTATCTTTGTTCTGTGCCTGAGTGTTAAATATATGTATATAAGCAGAATATTTGGGATTCGTGTGTTGTATGATATCCATAACACAAGTGTTTTAAGTGACTTATCTCGGAATTAGGTATGAGTTTCTGTTTGATTGGGATCTTCGGGCTCTTTTGCTTCTATCGTAGCCGTCGAGTGATGCTGCCGTAAGTGGCTCACGAGTTAACGAGTTACGAAAGATTCTTAGCGATTGACTTCCTCCTCACTCAATTGTCGGTCATCTACTCTATAATGCATTCCCTACAGATCCATGTTATGTATTCTATCAGCGCCCAACATTGATTAACCTGGAATGCAAATACAACATGGCTTAGAATAAAGCAATCTCATTCAAATATATAATATACAATGATATATATATATATATACACACTAAACGGCCGGTTTTAATTTTAATTCTTCTTTAAAAAAATACGGTACGAAAATGATTTCAATCATTTGTACATGTTACTGGCGGTTTTAACAATGCCGTGGTGTTTAAAACAGTACGTTCTAAATCCAAATTTTCGTTTGATGCTCGTTTTAACAGAAAACCATTTTTTATCCTACATTTTTGGTGCGAAGTTCCAAAAGATAATATCGGTTTATAATGTTAGAGAAAGTGGTAAAAGCTACCAAAATTATTGCGCTGCTCGAAGAGGGTTGCAGCCAATGCTTCGTGGCTCAGAGGCTAAGTGTGAGTCGCTCGACGGTTCAAAGGACCTGGCAGCTGTATCAAGACACCGGTTCCGTCGAGAGAAGGCCTGGTTCTGGAAGAAAACCGTGTACCCAACCACGGGGTGATCGTTTCCTTGTGAGTTGCGCATTGAGAAATAGCAAGTCTTCGTATGTGGACCCTAAGAACAACCTCGAAGAAGTAAGAAATGTGCATATTAATCTATGGACGGTCAGGAGGAGGCTTCTCTCGGTCAATATACGCAGTCATCGTTACTCCCTAAGCACAGAGTTGCCAGGCTTAGGTTTGCTCGAAATCGTGAGTCATAGACTCAAGAAGACTGGAATAGCGTATTGTTCTCCGATAAAGCCAGAATATCGACTAGAAGATTGACGTCGGCGAGTGTTACGTAGACGAGGAAAACGCTTTGCAGAGGCTTGTTTTGAAAAAATCATACCTTATGAGGGGGCTCTGTTATATTTTGGGCAGGAATAAATTCAATGGATCGTACAGAGTTAGTCTTTATTGAAAACGGCTCACTGACTGGACATCGATATATAACGGAAGTTCTGATTCCTCATGCACAACCCGCATTATCCGCTTTAGGCGAAGACTCAATTTTTATGGACGACAACGCTCGCACCCACCGGTCTGGCGATGTGAAAGCGTATGTGCAAGAAGTTGGCATTCGTCGTTTAGATTGGCCAGCTCGAAGTCCCGACCTCAAACCTATAGAGCATGTCTGGGACGTTCTGAAACGATGCGTGAGTTCAATACAACCGGCTCCGCAGACCATCAGAGAGCTGAAGAATGTGATTACCGCGGATTGGGAATGTATTCCGCAAGCAAGTATCCGGGATATCCCGCTAGCATACCCAGACGTTTCAAGCTGTGATTTCAGCTAGAGGGGGTCACACTCGATACTAAACATTTATCTGATTTTACTTCATTAAAGAAAAAACAAACAAAAATCTTTGTTTACTTTTACTTCACGAGCATATGCACTACTAGCTAGCATACATTACTAGTGAACTTTAGCATTAAAACCCATAAATGTTATCGAAATTTTATGCTAATAATGATGAAACCGATTATTTGCTTATTAAATTACAAAATTGTGAAAGTAAATCTACCTACGATTATCAAACAAACCAATAGAAACATTTGAAATGGTTCATTGCTTAGGTGCCCGTTTTTTTTGCAAATGAGTGTATATTTACATAATCTTAGACACAAAATTTTGTAACACTTACATCTGAAAATCAATTGCCGTAAGTTAGTTAAGCGTCAAAGAGAAATTTAAAATTTAAAGCCACCGCGTTTTAGTTCCGTTTAAAGGTAGTTTTATTAAACGTATTACATATGAAAATTATAAGGCTATCGTAGTAGCGTGTATTAGCGTCCTAGAATAAAACCTCCATTTTAATATTATAAAAGCGAAAATGTACCTGCCTTTCTAATATTTACGCGGTGTACGGATAATGAAAAAATGTAGCTCTCGGATACTTTGAGTTTTAGTGAAGGATAATTAATACTTTGTTCCAAATCCTACAGAGGCCTAATTTTGACTTGTTAGTCTTAAATATTTTTGCAGTACCAAAAATCAAAAAACTACTTTACAGGTTTTATGCATATAAATATGCTGAATTATATTTGGAATAATATTTACTATAAAAAAAACTTATCTTTGCCACAAATTATTTATTTTTAAAGTTTGAATTGTAGGGGCAGAAGTGGCATAAAATTAAAAATAAAACCTGAGTTTAACTGCGTAGAGCTGCTAGTTTTTATTGTATTATGATATATTAATACATATCCTAGATATCCTACCAAGTGTCTATGTTCTGCCTTTAACAACTACATCTCAAATGTATCTCTCTAAGATTTTTATATTATTTGTTATTTCCTTGTTTCTTATGGTAAATAATATTACATACACAAATATATCGAATGGTGCATGTATAAAACATTCGACGTGAGTTGCATCGTAATTAGAAAATTCGCCATTCGCTTCCTTCTCACTTGATCACCGGTCATGTATAAAATAAGTCGGATTGCTCAACCGAACTGAACCGAGATGCACTTTCAAACATCCACGAATCTCTTGAGAGTTAACACTTTCAAAATATACGAGTACTTTGGAATTCAGACTAGCGCGCACCTGATAATGTGTCAGGTCAGCAAATACTTTCCTTTTGTTTCGCTCGAGAAAGTAATGAAATAAACTAAGTAAAAGCTTTAAAATATACTACTTTATTTAATGGCAGGAAAATACGGTAAATATAGCTTATGTTACCGCCTACTTGTATACTTGCTGACAAGAAATTCTTTACAATTAAAAATATATAAGTATAGATTACGTCGTTTTACTATAAGCAGGGATATATATAGCTCGATAAAGATGTTTTATTCTAATGGCAATTAATTTTCAAAATTGTTTAAAAAGTTTTTTAAATAAAATCATAACAAATACACAAAAAAATCAATTCTATATATCAATATATATACATATATATATATATATATATATATATATATATATATATATATATATATCAATTCTAGATACTTCAGGGACAAAATTAAAACAGTCACGGCAAGGTAAAATAAACCACTATCTAAAGCTATTAAAAAGTAGTTTCACCAAACAAGTGATCTCGTATTTGTTAGAAAACATTATATCCTTTTATGTTTAGTGACCTTTATGATATTCGTTCCGATATATCCGATGGCATACCGGAAGTATTGAACTGACAGATTTTGACATAGTTGAAACATTCTTAATTAATGCAATAGGGCAAACTTTGGACAACTGCATTCCCACGTCACGCGACAGTGAACATCGTAAAACTAATATGATAATGTAATTTAACTGACTTTGGGTTATTTATCTAAGTCTTAGCTTGCTCCAGTATGCATATCAGGCGGAACACACACAAATAAATTGGAGGCATATTTGGGGCAACAATACAGTTTCCATGGAGAGGGCAATGCGGAGTGACCTGCAGGAATCAGGAATAAAGAGATCCGTAAAAGAACCAAAGGCCTCATTAGCCTACTCAAAATAGTCCAACGACTTATGCAGATGGCAATGAGGTAGAAGGAGTGCAGGAATCAGGAATCTGGAGATCCCTTGAAGAATCAAAGGCCTTATTAGCTTGCTCAAAATTGTCTAACTAGCTATGCAGAGAGCAATGAGGAATGTGTTTAGAAATCAGAAAACATTACTGTAACAGAACTAAAGTTCGAAGTGTCAGTAGACAGGGCACTTAGTACGCAGAACCGACGGGTTGGAAAACCCAGTGATAAGGTTCTGGACTGAAGAGTACGCATCGGTAAACGCAGTGTAGCTCTGACATGGTAAATCTGGCTAGAACCGCGAAGAATCTATACGTAGTCTTATTAGAAATCACTTAGAGAGGCCCATGTCCGGTAATGGACATCCAACGGCTGATACAATTATGATGATGTTGATAATGATTAATATTTTCAGACATTTATACGTTCACTAGTCGTAAAAAACTATTCTTCCATTTTACTTTTCCATTTGTTGTTAGATGTTTCGTTTACCTTACGGCAACTGTTCTCAAAATATAATATTGTGTAAGTTACTCAAACTAGTATAGAATAAAGAGGATTTTATGCAAAGAAAATAAAAACCTACCAAATTATAGGCGTAATCCACTCGAACATTTTCATTGAACAACGCGACTCCCTAACACTTCTAGTCAAAGTTACTCGAATTAAAAAAACATATTTTGATTTTGAAACACAGCAGGTGTCGTAATTTATCACTTGTTTATGGGGTAACGTGCGTTGGTGACAGTTCCCACTAGTTTCGCAAGAATTTGCCTTAACAATTATCTGTTCTAAGCGAACAAACAGAAATCTCCAGCGTCGAGCGCTCTCGTACAGGAAAAACGCGGCTGTCACTTAGAATTACGTAATATACTTGTCTCATATCTGAGTGCCATCTACTGATTGACATTTATGACTGTACAAATAAATGTAATGTCATGTAAATGTAAATACGCCAATCACACATTTACATATCTTATCTGAAAATACAAGGGAACGACATTTAAAATTCACTTTTATCACCTCCTCAATTATACCCTTTATTTTTAAGTTAGGTAAAACTGCGTTTTTTGGAACGAAAGATTGGGGCATTACCGAATGGTCTTGTCATGTGCGGTTCTTAAGATTTTACCTGCCTAATGGAAATCTCTCCAACGATTTCTCTCCAAACTGGACAAGTATTTTGCGCTTGCAAATAGCTTCTTAGTTCTTTGATAATAAAGATTAAGCTAACTATTTTGCTTTTAGTAAAAATTTCGGAAGGTTCTGTCCGATGAATTAAAACATATCAAAAAAATTTGACACTCGAACGAAATATGTCTAATTTGATATCTTATTAGTTTTTGTCCGGGATGAACTTCTAAACTACTGAACCGATTATTTTTATGCTTATTGTGTAAGTTGGATCCAGATTAAAGGAGTTTAAATCTCAATTTTGTAACATATTTTCAAGAAAAAACCTACAAGTTTACTTAAGACAGGGCAAGATGTGTCAAGTTAGCTATTGTTTTTTATAAAAAATCAACATTTTGTATAAAAAAACGTAATTTAAAGTTAAGTAAAGAATTAATTTAATTACGTCTATAAAACGAATAAAATTATAAAAAAAACCTAACGAAAGGTATTAAATTAACAACGTAGCATCTTTTATTTTATTTTCTACTTGGTTTGACCGAAACTCAAACTAATACACAGTAATGAGAAACAAATATAGAAACTACCTACTACTTGTCTCGTGATATAAATATGGTATTATTTACAGAGTATCTGAGACCTTCTAAATAATTTTGTTAAGAGGCTATGAAATTACTGGGTAATGTCGTAATTTTTTTTATCTGGCAGTTGGTATTATGTTTAATACATCTAAGAGGATATAATTAAAGTGTTGCTAGGAGAAAATATATATTAATGAATTAGGTTGTTAAACCTTCTTCGTGATTACTCTGTCCATTGGTTAATACTTTATTTAAATCTGTTAGGTTGTTTTTGAGTTTATCGTGTTTAGAGAGGTGGAATTTTATTGAATGGTCCCGTGCGAACGAATATTTAAGTTTTCCTGCTCAAATAATTATTTCCTTGTTTAATATAAACAAGGAAATAATTATTTGAGCAGGTAAATGCATGTACCTGAAAATAATAAAGAAGTTAATAACACCATAATACTTACCCAATATATGTCTAATAATAAATATTTTTTTGTTTTCCTAACAGAATAAAATGTAAGTAAATAAAATTATTTTCTAATATTATTTGCCATATTTTTAAAAAATGCAATATGTACGGTTCTTATAACAATAATTTGTTTTATAATTTTTTTTTGGCTGTTTGAGGTAAACCTTGGAATGCCTGGACCGATTTTAACGGGATTGTCACTTGAGAATAGCTTTTTTTACAAGAAGTGTTCAGTATTTATTATTTTCACTGGAACAGAAACTACGCGAATGAAACCGCGGGGCGCTTTTAACAAGAATTATTTATTTACTAACATGAAAAAGACCTGTACTCTGATCAGCAAACCATGCAAATCATACTTATTTATAGTTTATTATATATATATTTATATATATATATATACCTTTCTCTTAAACTACTCTATCTCTTTTTTTATATCTATTTTATATGAATTTTCCTTTTAAAGAACCCTAAACGTACGCTCAGTCCTAAGCTTTAAACGATAAATTAAACATGTTTTACCGTACTCGATAACCGTCTAACCAAATTATGTCTTTAACCAAAGTGGATCTGTTTGTTTGAGTTTGAATTTAGGTACAATATAATTCAAGCTCAAGGCCTCGGTAATATGTACTACTTAAAATTCTATATTATTTAGGCCTAATACACTAAAAGGCAAAGCCGATGAACTTGGAAAAACATTGTTGTTTCAGAGAAATGTTGTAGGTTTTCTTGGTAATTCGGCTCGAAGCTTTTACCGACCCGCGGGGGCTATCCTTGAGGCCGGCGGTCTTGTCTGTTTTAGGAATGACTTTATGTGTACCTAAACATGATACGTAAATCATAATCTTTTTACTCCTGTTTAAAAATATTACACATATACCAGTCAACATTTCTATTTATTTTTCATAAAAAAGTATCATATGATAAATAAAAATGCCGTAGGGTACCGGCAGGGTAGAATAGTACCTCCCTCTGTATCAGATATCGTAAGAGGAGACTTAGGTATCGGAACCGACAGATAGCAGTTTATCCCCCGAAAATAGAGAAGCTCAAATGCACAGGACGATTATGGGCAGTAACATCCCTCGCGAATTCTACGCTCTGCGTTTGCCACATCGCTCATCTAGCGCGGCAATTATGAGTAAAATTCCCCTTTTCTTTAGGAGGCCTATGTCCAACAGTGGACTTCAAATGGCTGATATAAAAAAATTAAATTACAAAGGCCCGCCCTAACTTTATCCAGGGACATTTGTATCCTATTGATCCCGATTCAGTGATTTTGTTTTAATCCCTTCCTTAAGTCCACGAACAAACTACCAACCTGCATACAAACACTGGATAATTCAATTGTCTATGCATAATTTCCGATCTTGTTCTGAACGAAGAACAAAGCTGGAGAAAAAAAAATCTAAAATTCCCGATCCCTTCTTGAGAGAAGATGGAAGCTGGTCCTGATGATTGCGAACACGAAAGAAAAGTAATTTTCCAATTTAATGCAATCGTTCTAGAGTTATGTGCGTACATACATTTCAAAGATTCATTTCTATTATATTTTTTATTACACACTCTTTACCATTCGTTTGACATACATAAACACATTTATACTTAAATACTCTTGTGTTTATGATTAGTAGCAATTAATAATTTAAAATGATTTAAATTGCTTTTAGTATGTAGTATTCTTGAATTTTAAACATAAATATAATTCTAATGATGTGCATATTTAATAAAATACTAAGTTGTTGTTGTATATTAACAATAGAGAGCAACCAGATTCAAAACAAATGCAGATCGAACAAATATCAAGGATTTTATTCTGTTTTACATTGACTTAACATCTGAGATGATAAACCAGCACTTTTTAACTGTCAATTTTCCCCCTAGTGTCAATATTCCCCTAAGGATTCTATGAACCATTGTATGTAGATTGATTAAATTGTCTCATTGGAATGAACTAATAAAACATAGTGAATTCACTTGACAAGACTTACCTACTTACTTGGACGTGAAAGCATTAAAAAGGGAAAAAAATCACCTTCACTTATGTGGCTACCTCATACGTCACACACATCTAATTTTCTTATCAGTTATTAAGTAATAAATAGTTCTGAAGAGGTTCTACAACCCTTTAATAGTGTCTAGTATATTTGAACGAGAACCAATCTCAACTCTGTTTCTTGTTTAATTGTTTAATTCTTGTTCAAGTCTTCTTTAATCTGTTCAGATTGTTTAAGTGAGTGAGTGATATTAAATTTTAATTTTCGGATGGGATGTTATATTGCATTTCTAACATACATTCGACATACATATATACTTTTAGACTTATATATTATGCACACGAATACCATTCAAATGGCTGACATAAAAGAAACGAACTAAATGTAAATATAAAATCTACATTTTTTTATAAATAGAAACCAATGGAATAAATACGTTTCTCCTTTATCTATTGCTAAGTATTTCTAAAATTTTTAATATTAAGTGTTTGTGGGTGTAAAAATAACTTTAGAGTAAAATCCAATGTATCTAATAAAGTCTCTGTAGTATGAATATGGAAATACTAGACAAGGAAGGGCGCGAATACAAGTTATGTATGAAACTAAACCTAATAGAAATCTAACATTTTCAATATATAACAACCTATATATACAAACATACATCACGCCTGTATTCCATAAGGTAGGTAGGCAGAGACTATGGCACAAGTTAATGAAGATATTATAAGTGGGAGCTTGTTACGGTCCCTGCATACCTCTGTTGCTTCCATTACATGCATTAGTCTTTTTAAAGACGATCTTTTATTCTTGGTGCTTCTAACCTGGCCCGTATAAATGGTATATCCACCCGGAACAGTGCAGCTCAAATGCACAGGGTGGGGGTGGGCAGCCGACTCCTCGTCGTGAAAGCAGCGCTCTACGATTGCCAACACCTTTGCCCAGCGCGGCAATGATTATGAGTGAAACACCTCATTTCTTGGAGCGGCCTATGTGCAGTGCAGCATGTTTATCCATTGGACTTTCAATGGCTGGTATGTTGATGATGATGAAGAGAAGTACAATCAACTTACAAAATAATTAAAATGGGTATATTATGTTACGGTTTAAATGTATTTGATGTGTTACTGAAATGACCAAATCACTCAACTAAGGCCTTAACTGACATCTCAATATGCAAAGAAGATACCTCAAAGTCAACAACTCTCCAATTAGTTTTACTTATGAACATATGCAATCGAGACAAGTACAGCCTTCACACCTATATACCTTATTAGGATTAGCCTTGCGTTGAGGCACTCGATAAAAGAACTAACTCTCGAAATTCTTGAACGCTGACTCGTGTGGTCAAGGCAAATTATTTTGTTGGTGTAGTCAATCTGTGAACCTATTTCGGTCATTAACTTTGGATTATTTCTTCTTTTCAAATATAAATTATAAAAAAAAGGTAGTGAACCTATTCTTTGCGGCAAGAGTAGGTTCGATCCCCATCCAGGACAAATATTTTTATGAAGTTATTTGTGTTTGTTCTGTGTCTGGGTGTTAAAAAGTGTGTCTTGGAGTCAGGTCAATGGATGAGATGTGGCGTGGCGTGGTGTGGATATTTCTCTGTCCGTGGACGCTAATAGGCAATTCCAGGTTTATTTTTTTATTTTAGGATTAATTCCAAAGACTTTTGCAGGGACGCTCTTATTTTTTAAATTGCTTTTATTAGTTTGGTGGATGACTCACTCAATAGAAAGAAACTCCATCAAACAATCTAAAAAATAATATAACAAATGAAAATGATACACTATATATAATAATTTGATTTGGTCGAAGTTAATACTTTACTACCAAGGCCCAGTTTAAGGCCTCAATGTTACTAGTGTGAAAGTTACAATGCCAAAATTTGTTATAAACTTAACAAATGGTTAACAAGTTTATGAAAGAATATATTATAAGTGGGAGCTTCTCACAAACCTTATTTAAAGTTTAGACCAGAATAAATCAAATAAATGCCGAATTAAAGTCAAAAGGTATTACGAACAATTTATGTCTACGGGTTGCTGGAGGATTTCTGGAAATTATTTTATAGTTCAATCCCTTATAAAACTTCTTAAAAAGCTTATATAATGAAAATACATTAAACAGAATGTTCATTGTACTGCGTGAATTTCAAAAAAGAAGTTGTGTTATATACAATACAATTGGCTTTCCGGAACACCGTGCGATCCCTTCCACACAAACTTTATATATATTTCATACTATATGTATACATTATCACTTTATATTAATTTTATAATATAAAATCAGCAAACAAGCATACGGTCCGCTTGTTTGTAAACGTGCCCGCACTCTATAGACGCTTGTATCATAACAAAGAAATAGCGTATCGCCAACCCCGTGTACTAAAAATACTACGTCACATTTACCCGGTAATTTTAAAGCCGGTTTAAGCAATAGGAACGCTATAATTTGCAGTGGAATTAGATGTAAGTGAGATACCAACGCAGATACCTTTTTAAACTACCTCATTTATATTAATAATAAATAAATAAAATATTATATATTGGGCAGTTTAATCTATACTTATTTTATGTAATATATTTGTATACAATTAAACCTAACCTAATAAACTAAACCTAAATTCACTAATATAATATTTTTCTTAACATATCGTGTAATTCCTAAGATTGACTTATTTGACGAATTTTGAGATAAGTACTTAAATAAAGAAAAGTAGTATTATTTTATTTTTTAAAATGTACACTAATTTTGGACGTACGTTGGTCGTCTGCATTGGTACCTCACTCTCACCTGTTTCTACCGCCAAATATCAGTGTTCGCATTGCTGTGTTCTGGTTTGAAACGTAAGAGAGTCTGTAAATGTAAATTACTGGGTAAATGTGACATTGTATCTTCAGTTCACAGGGTTGGCCACGCGCTAGTGATATCCTTGTGATAACACCAGCTAGCGTCTAAAGGCTGCGGTCATGTATACCATTAAACGGACCACATACTTGTTCGCTAACTGCATAATATAAAAAAGACACAGGATATAGGATCGCAATAGTCGTGATGATTCCACTTTTTAAACTATGACGTTAAATATCCTCGCAATCGAAGTCGCGTTTGTCATTAGTTGATAGACACAATGGCTAATATAGGTCAAGTTTCTCGTATGTCCCAAAGTCACGATGGGTGCCATTTCCACCCAGAACAAACAGTTATATGGTGGATATTTGTGTTCCTTCTGTATCTCATCATTAAATATGTATTTAAATATTATAATTGTAAATCCACTGTTGTCTGATTACGATAACATAATTGCTTTAAGGTTTTTATCTCGGAAGCAGGTTAAAGTATGAGACATTGAGTAAATCCATTATTATTTATGTTTTATTATTCTGCAATACTCGTGTATACGTTTACTTTTTGCCAAGTCTAAATTATAAATCGGTACAATCGGTGAATCATTTCTCGGAGTAAAGAGAGAATAACTGTTTACTACTAAATAAATAAATTAACTTAATAGTTATTTTATTAATCCCTAGGCATTAAATTGGATACCGGCATTTAATGAACGGCCTAGCCATCCAATTAAGCAATAAACTTATGGTATATAGTGCGATAGTTTCAGTTTAGCTTTTCACTACGTATAATTTTTTTTTAATTTAATCACAAACAACTTAATTGATTAAAAACATATACAATACCAAAATATATCGCAACCCTTTTAGACGAAAGCACCTAAAATTTACAAGTTAATTGCCTAAAATATGGTTTAACTTTAACGCCGCGTTAACAGTCTGCTATTTCAAATAATTTCACTCGTTTTCATGACCACTCGGGATGCCGGCATTTGGAATTAATTACCTGACATCCCGCCCTTTTACTTAGGGAAAGGGAAAATTAAATTCTTAATTTTCTTATTTGTCGTAACTGCGTACTACACTAACTGGAAAGCTCATACCAATTTTGCGGTGCTTAGCTTTTATTAGGTTTCTGTATTCCAACTAAGCGGAATTGAAGTTTTATATATTCCGTTGCTTTTTTGGAAAATCAGGGAGATTGTTTTGAGTTGATTGTTGATTAACATGCCTTCAATGAATATCGTTATCATTCATATACAAAGTGGTAATTGCTGCTTATTTATTTATTAAGTATCGTCCAATACAACAAATTTATATATATATATATATAAATTTCAAAATTGAAATGAAATTTCAAACAGAGATTCCTTTTATAATTCACAGATGCAACAACAAAGGATTTTTAAAAACTCACCCCCGACGTGTATTTTTTAACTGAGTGCAAATTTAGTATAAAACTTTGTTATTTATAAGGTTATTCGAATGAATTTTATGATTGCAAGGTATGAAACACGTGTAAACAATGTTTTTCCAAAATCATCTCTTGACGGATTGAAACATTATTAAAATAAAACGAATAAAACGACAAAGTTGACTCATTGACTGACTGACATATCAACCACTACTTAACGAGAAAGTTGTAATAGTTAGACCATAAAACATCACCCTAATACCAATAACAGCGGACAAATAGCAGCGAATCATACTAGGTTTTTTCTACAACCTAACACGAGTGAAACCGCGGGGCACTTCTATTACAGTATACAAAGACTTAGGATTTAGAATTACGGATATCATAATGTTTTTTATCGCCACTATCTGATAAGGACATTAACTGGTGATTACTTACATTACATTGGAAAATTATCTGACAAAACATAATTATCGCAATCAACGATGTTATAGCAAAAGATCACGAGAGAAAGAGGACATATGCCACCTTAAGGTGCGATAAATAAATGATCGATAGAAAGATGAACTTTATTACATACAATAAAGATAAGAAATATATGGAAACCTGTAAAAATGTATATGTTCAACATATAAATATATATATTTGCAAACCACCACAGAATATAACTTTGGTCGTTACTTTATTTTTAAGATTCTACTCATTCTAAACAATAATTGCTAAGGATTGTTATAATATATATAGACGTGTCTTACACTCAAGCCAGTAAGGAAAACAACTAACACAGAGCCATGATCAATATCATTTTTGGTATAATATCATACTATGAAACCATTAAAATATTTATATAATATTAGACTTGAACAACAAACTCTGTTTTATTATCTTTAACTCGAACTCTGTTATTGCAGATGTGATATTCACAGGCATATTTGGTTTAAAAGTTAAATCGTGCGAAACAGAGTTGTGTAGGTTAGATAATTAACATTTGTACGTAAAACCATGTTATATTTCCACATCAGAATACTTCTATGATCGCTTTCTCACATCATCATCATATGAGCCATAGGAAATTGACTGCTGGAAATGCGCTTCCCAAAAAAGGGGGAATTTTGCCCATAATTGTCGCGCTGGGGAAGCATGGTGGTAGTCGCCAATCGCAGCTTTTGCGGATGTTGCTGCCCATCCCCGCCCTGTGCATTTGAACTATACTGAATCGAATGGACATGTCGCCATCTGTTGGTTCGGGTACCTGAGTAGCCATTACGATACCTGGTACAAAGGTAGGTACTATTATATTTATATATAGGTATATAATACATCTAATATTTATGGTGTATTATAGACTACATTTAACAAACAATCTTTATTAAAAAATCAAAACAAATACTAATCTAACGAATTTGCAACCTGATATACTTGTACGTATTTATTAATCTCTTCATAAACATGTGCCAAAGAATACCACACGAGTACTTTTCTAAGAATTTCTTAATTAGGTCAGCGTCCTAGAGATCTACGACTTCCAACCGCTCCGTTAAGTCTCTATGAGATACATGACCTATATTTTTATTTAAATGTAGTGAATAAGTAAATAACTGCTTTTCCTGAGAGTGTCAGCAACATGACATCATTATTTTACGTTTTCTGTGTGACCACCATGATAAGTGAACTGAATGTGTGCCAATACAACAGTGATATATATTTATATTACTACAAAAAAGTTTTTTTGGTTTTTTATTAAATGTATAGTAATCAAACAAACAAATATAAAAATATATGAAAAAACAGTAATTTTAAAGTACAACGGGCGGCCTTATTGCAAATATCGCAAATCGAAACTAAGAGGTAGTAAGAGGTGTAAATAAGACAGATAGAAAAATATATTGATATATTAAATGTATATAATATAAATAGATTTTATATAATATAATTTAATACAACTATAATTATAGTAAGTAATCTTTTAGCAATCGTTTAAATATACACAAGGGCTAAAGCGGGAGTGCATTCCACAAACGAATAGCCTGGGCCGTAACGTACTTACTAAAAATGTGTATGTTCAACATACAGATATATATATATAATATATAAGTTATTAAACATGCCCTTAGGATATTTACACCAAAGAATATATTGATAGTTATATATTAAACTTATATAACTGCCTTTGTAATCCTATTTTTAAATTTAAAATTCTTAGCTATTTTAAAATTGATTATTTTCGGGAAAAGCTCAGAATATATCGTCATCACAGCAGCCGCAAACGTCTAATACTGGACATAAGCCTGCTTGGTGCCCATCCTCTCCTTGTAGTATGTAAGCTGCGCTATTTCGGATTGATATACCGTCATCTGTCGCTGCCGGTACTTCAGTTGCCTCTTCCGACACCTGTTACAAGGGTAGGTACTATTCTATTTTGCCGGTACTATACGGCGATAAATTTGTCATTATACATTTCGATAAAAGACAGTTAATGCTAATCCCCATTAAATTAAAGGCAAATAATGTATACTTTTTATCACATCCATAGATATTTAACAAATGAAGCTCTGCGAATGATTCCTTCGATCGCTCTATTTTTTTTATTCCCAATGATCTATGTAACATATTTTATATGACAGAGATAAGATACAATGTATGCATTTTTTTATTAAGTACTGCGTGCAAACAAAACTGAGGAAGCGATCTTATTTCTCTGTTTCAATGTTTGATGATGAAGTTATAGATTTTATTTTCTAACTATTAAAGTCTCATTTCGAATACATAATAAACCAGATAATAGATAAGTAATAGCACACTTCATAAAGTACATAATACGAGGTATATATCTCTTCAGTTTTTGTCTGCGTATTCGCTGTGAATACATTTGCATATATACTTCACTTTTGCACTGAACACATAATGGTAACGTAAGAAAAGGGAAAATTGTTTGCTTGTGCTTTTACCATTGTAATGTCCACGTAGAATTATGATCGTCAAATTGTAGAACAGTTTTTGCCAGTTGTACCACCTAGAGATCATAATAATCTTCTAAATAAACATTATTGATATTTTGTAATGAGAAAATCGATAAAAATCCAAGGAATGTACCGCAAATATAAGAGATTAAGCATATAAGTATTATATTTGTGATTTAAGCGACTCATATCGGTGTCTTGAAAGTATAAGACGTTGTATAAAAAAAATACACATTAAACACGCAGGCACAGAACAGTCACAGATATTTATCATCATAAATATTTTTCCTAGGTGGGGATCAAACTCACCACATATACACAGAATAAAAACTATTACCTAGGACCCGACAAATACAAATATTGTATATAATACTTAGTCAGTCCAAAAAAGTAAAGATACATTAATTCATGCCAAAACACTTAAGGCACATTACAACGCGACGTAAGACATTACTAAATAATAACACGCGGTAAGGTAATTGATCTTTCTTATTTAATCCATACACATAGCACAATTTGAATAGTCTCGCATAAAATAGGCTTAGAACGTACGCATAACTAATTTTATGAGCATTGTAATAGGCTTTGAACTGAAATATTGTTATCACTCACAAGTGATTGTATCGGGAATGATATATATAGTAATAGCCATAAAATAACCAGGCTATTAACCATATATCACAAAGCTACTGGTATACATAAGGCTACTGTTGGAGACAGGCATTCCCAAGAAAGTGGGAATGCTGCCCATAGTTGCCGTGATATACGATAGAAATATTTTAAGTATTTTTATAGGCAACAAAGCAACTTTAAGGTTCTGTAAGACATTTCCTGTATACGCAATGGAATTGACAAATATATAAAATCAGTAAAATTTTAATACAATGTCTGAATTAGAGAGCAGGTCTGCTATTCTGGCACAGTTCAAAGCCGAAACAATTTAAATGTTAATGTGCGCTGAACTCAGCCATTAGGAAACGACGAGGGGGAGATAACTCCGAAGGACTCCAAGTTCGAACAATATGAAATATAAACCATTCCCCAGATGAGTAACAAACTGACTACCGAACTACATTAATGTTCCACTTTAACTTTCACAATATCAAATATCTCCCAACCCTTGATCTAAAACCAAAGGTCACAAGAAATATTATGCTTCAACTAACGCCGTGCGCCAAGGGATCTATCTCCCTACCCAGGACAAATATTCATATATTGATATTTGTGTTTTTTCTGTGTCTGGGTGTTAAAAATATGTATTTAAGTATTATATTTGCAATTTCTCTATTGTTTGATGTCCGTAATACAAGTGCTTTAAGCGAGTTACCACGAAGTCCGGTCAATATATGAGATGTGTAAATTTAGCTTACCTTTTTTACCTAACACGAATGTCTTTTGATACCTCACTCTCATCTTTCTCTCTCTCATTGCTTGTTTCGGTTAGGAAGGTGAAAGAGGCAGTGAAATTGTTGGATGTTGTCACATAATATCATCAAGTCACAAGGTTGGTAACTCGCTTGATATTACGTGTGTCTATATACTACTGTGACGGACCATATGCGACCTGGTCTTAAAAAAAAATGACGTATTGCACAAAAGCAATTCGGTTCCACGCGTTTGACTCACAAATATCTTGTGACAGATCCATCCTCTCCGCCAGCTAATAGAGTTATGTAACCACAACTGGAGGTGCTACCTGTATGCAATACATTAACAAACAAAAGAACTCCACTTATGTCATAATGCTCTCGTTTCTAAATTGGATTATTGACATCGATTTAATTTAGCCATCAAGTAGGATCTATTATATAATTGTCAAACGGCAACGACAGGTTCTTTGTGCGTTCGCGTGCATAAAAATTTGCAAACCACTTGTATTGTTATTGTTCGTGTATTGTATAAGCCTGAGATTAGATGTCTATATGACAGTCGTATAGTGGGCTCAATCAAATTCAATGGCTTCATTCAAATTGAATTTCTCATATCAGCTATTGACAGTCCACTGCTAGACATAGGCCTCCTAAAAGAAATGGGAGATTTTACCCATTATTGTCCCGCTGGGCAAGTGTGTTGGCAATCGCAGGGCGCAGCTTTTGCGATGGGGATGCTGCTGCCCATTTCCACCCTGCGCATTTAAGCTGCACTGTTTTGGATGGATATACCACCATCTGTCGGTTCTGGTACCCTAGTCGCCTCTTACGACACCTGATATAGGGGGAAGATACAGCTCAAATTGAATTACCGAGACACTAATGATAACAGAGTTTAAACATTTAGTAATCACTATGTAATCACTATGTTTTTCTTGTATTAATAAATCGAATTATTAAACTTTACATTAGCAACCTCGCCCGTTTTAATTTCAAGATCCAGAGGGAAACAGTTCTAATTTAGACATCCTAAACGGTCCTATATAACCTTCATTGTCAAATTTCATTTCAGTTAAATAGATAAAGCGTGTAGAGTAACAAACAAACTTACTTTAACATTTATTATATAAGTCAGTTGAGATCGAAAAATTGGAATCGGATTAGGATAAACTGATTATACCTTTTAGTATTTATCTGATAGCGAATTAAAAAATCACTCAGCGCCGTCTATTGATTTTTTGTAGTAGTAAAATTGTTGGTCATCGTAAATCCTTCGCAAAAGAACGTTTTATAACATTCCAAGAAGATATTTTCGTGTTATGACAAACAAATTCACTTTCGCGTTTGTGATATTAATCGGGTTATGATTTAAAGAGAATGCAAAATAATCTATAATCTATAACTCCAATTATGAATGTCAACGTTTATGACAATTGTTGGATAATATGTTGTATTTACATTGCCTACTAATAATACAATTGTGTGGGTGGATGGTTGTTACTCCTTCGCGATACATCAGCGAAACAAATCTGAATAAAATTTGGCACAGTAATGATTGACAGTCAGGAATAACACATAAACTTATTAATTATCCTGAAAGCTATGGAATTTATCCTACTTTTTTGTACAGTTTAGTTGCCAGACCGCGTCATACACATTTTCCCGGAATAACAAGAAATTCTCATAGAGGAGATACAAAGTTTAGGCCTGCCGACCAAGTCACTGTAGAAATGCTAATACTTCATATTTGTTTTGCTTATACATAATAATAACACAATTGATTTCATTTATACTAGTACTAACGCTTATTTCGTCTAATTTCGTTTTTAATATGTTTCGGAATATGTATGTAGTACGCTCTATAAGGTAGACTCTTGCGTGTTATGCTTACATAGATTTCACTTAAAAATCAACTCTTTACTGGTACAACTTCATATATTACATTTCAACAGAAGTTGTATTTATAAACGAAAATACTTCAAACTTCGCTTCAAACCGTGTGGTCGTGTAAGTAATCGTGTGGTCCATAAACTGAAAGTTAACGATTGAAATGACCCAAAAATAACTTTTATTATTTGAAGAACAGAGTTTGAAGTCACAAAGACTTCTCTTCATCGCATCAGTCATAGAACATCCCCTGCTGTCTATAGGAAGAGATAATACCAAAGGCCCGATGGCGCATTCGGTAGTGATCCTGTCTTGTATGCTAAGGGGCCATGGGTTCATGGGACATACATACAAATTAAATAAATATATAATATAATTTCGGACGGGACGGGACTCAGTTGACTTTTATTAAACCTGGCCTGGACGTTTTGGGGATTTCTATCTATGCAGCCTACCACACGCAGTATACCGCACATTGGGTGGAAAGAAGGAGGTACAATTCTCTTCTGATAGAAGATACCACATTACAGTATTTTAATAAATAGAAAGAAATAATAACTCAAACAAAGGACATTCTATTTTAATGACATTTCTCTCTGAAAACCCTTTTTTAACCGTACTTTCATAGGATAAGCCATAAAAATAAAAGCCATAAGCCATAAAAATTCGGAGCTCCTGAACACAAAACGTTAAAATAAAACAATAGGGTTTTATTATTTCAAGCAAGTTGATACCAGTAAAAATTCGTCGCTCTTCCCATAATTTATATGAAATTGATAATTTAAGGAAACTTAATTTTGCCCTAAAGCTCTATGTAATATCTAACATAAAACAAATATAACATTTTTACAGTCTAAATACATTACATTAATATTATATTTTGTTCTAACATTTTTGGGTAATAATATACATCCAACTAATTCTGTTTTTTTTACTTTCAAAAAACATTTATTTTTCTTAATAGCATTCTGCATATAAGTTACTATCATACATTTCTTGTAGTGTTACTGCTTCTTTTTTGAGGTTGCTTCTACAGCTTCTTTCTATACTTAGTCGTGGTCGTTCGCAGTGGGGTACCGGTGGAAAAGAATAGTACCGGAACCGATAGATAGTGGTATATCCATGGGCAGCAGCATCCTCGTCGCACTGCGAAGATTTTTTCATAAGGCCAATATTTAGTTTCGTATAGCTGATATGATTACGATCTAATATAGATTAACAATAATTACGAGTGTGTTCATTACATTTATTTTAGGTAAAATTATTTTTATATAAAAATAGTTTAATATATTACGGTTTCAGGTGTTAAATAATTATTAAATGGAAATTGTTAAAGTGCTTTTCAATACATTAGACCTCGAACTATGTATTTATTCTCATACGTATTGCACCAATTTATTACCTATTTTTGTAATACTCTTTGATTTCCATGAGTCAGTCAGTTCTACGTCTCAAGATTGACTTTATAAGAGCAGGTGATTTATCAATTTAATAGCTGAATTGAAACGTCAAATACCTTTACCAAACTTCGTCCGCGCGTTTCACCCTCTGAGGTGTTCAAAGGTAAATAGAGGTCACCAAATTTATTGCTACTCGATTCAAATATTGTATTTATAGAAATATGCTCCATTACATTTAACATTAATCGGAGCTACACAAAGAGGCTGATTAAAGTTTTAATATAGGTTGAAAACGAAATGAAAAGTCCAAATTCTTGGATGGCGTATGGTTAAGGTCACTCGCCACAAGCTATCAGCGATAAGCTGGTGTTGACGAGAATACAACACTAGAGAAGTCTTAAGAAAGTATACGTGCAATACGAGTTTTTTGCTTGTTTTTTTATGAAGGTTACTAGCTGTGACCGCGACTTTGTCCGCGTGGAATAGTTTTTTCGGGTCTTATACCTCTTTACCTTAACTAATATAAACTTTAAATGTCATGTTTATTTATATCGAATCAATGGCCTAAAAATAAGTTTCACATTTCTAGCTCCAAAAATAGCGATACGTCTATACAACTTTTCATCCTGCTTTTCGACCCTTAATTCGAATGAAAAAATGGCCTATGTCCTTTCTCAGGGTTTAAAAATGGGGTCTGTGCCAAAGTTCATCAAAATCGGTTAAGAGGTTTAAGCGGGAAAGCGTAACAGACAGATAGACAGAGTTACTTTCGCATTTATAATATTAGTAGGGATAGTAGGGATTGTGGGTTTTTTGGAATGTGGTGGGTAATTTTTAAATAATATTTATGAGACTAGGAGTAGGTCCTAAATTGTATCCTAAAAATACACAGATAACTTTAAAAAGGAAGGAACTATAAGAGTTTAACAGGCCTTGAGCACAGAAAGATACCTAACGAGAAATAGCGTTAGGGGGGGTTTATCGCGGGACATCACATTTTCCAAGGACACATCCCAATCTAACTGAACCACCGTCTCTATTGTGTGGTATTTAAATAATGATAAATTCGGAAAAGTCGATCATTTTTATACAAAAAGAAGAAAAAATTGCAAATTCAAAAATGTCTCCAAATCCAGCACTTAAGTACCTCAGTGTTAGCAATGAATTTTGTCAGTACGAATGCGCCATTTCAGGTCTAGTGTCTTTTTTAACCACTGTAGCTATTCCTTGTTAAGTCTCTTTCAAATTTGGCATTCTAAAACTGTTAAACAGCTGATTAGTCAAGGTATCTCTTCTTCCGATTTTTAACTCGATCATAATTTTCAATAGATATACAAATAATCATCGGAATTAAGTTTGCTGTGCCGGCAGAGTGGAATAGTACCTCCCCCTGTACCAGGTATCGTAAGAAGGTACCAGTACCCACATATGGCGGTTTATTAAGCCGAAACAATGTAGCTCATGCATTTCGGCGTAGACGGCCTCAGCATTTGCCTCGCGGAAGCTACGCTCTGCGATAGCCAACATACTTGCCTGGCGCGACAATTCTGAGCAAATGTCCCTCTTTCTTTGGGATGTCTGAGGATGATTCTGTTCAAACAAAATTTATTGTTTTTAATTATTTATTTTCTATGAACGATTAACTGACTGATGTGTGTAAAGATTTGATAGAATTTTTTTTCCATTTAAAAAAAATCCATTTTATATTCAGATGTGAACTATTTAAAAAGAAAAAGAGACGATAAAATTGCCGTTAAACTTTTTGTGGCAAACAAAAATTAATGGCCAATAGATTACCCCATAATCTCTTCATCTGACATTTTATATTCAAGGCGGCTCGTCCAAATAAAAATTACGTAACACGACGCGGATGCGTTTCTTTCTTCCGAAATCGGCAAGTCGAGTGACTTCACTTAAGGATCGGCGGTCGTTTTACCATTTTCGATATCAATCTAGGTCAGTTCGAATCATCGCTATACTAATTGCTCATTACTGTTAGATAGGGAATTAATTAGTAATGTATTCGACTTTGGAGTGAAGGATATTTGTGCCCCCCCCCCCCCCACACAAGCAACTAACTTACCCAGTTCATTTAAAGAAGCGTGAGAAATAAACTAACTAGACTTCGACTAAATAAGGACCCGATTGCACTGATTTTGAACGTTTTACCACAACCAAAACGTGACTTAAAACGTTACGATATCAAAATCAAAATAAAGGTATAGTTTCTAAGAAAAATTAAAATTTAAAATGAATCATTTCATTTCTATTCATATTTATGTAAAAAAAATCATGTCAGTGTTTGAGCAGGATTATCTGCTAAATATTTGTGCAGTAGGCACAGATTTTAATTATTTATTGCCTATTGTGTACAGATAGATCCAACTTGAGAGATGGGATACTTTTTATAGCAATTTATGGGCGCAATATTTTTTCAGGATAAATATTTAAATATAAGGACGGACATACGTAATTAGGTCAGATTATTATTAAACAGACTTTGAATATAGACATGTAGTCATACTAGTTATTTATATGAGTACACTAGTTGGACGGAATCGAAAACGCATTAGGTTGTTTCTATCTTATACGCCAAGGGTCGTGAGTTTGATCTCCACCCCAGACAAATATTTGTGTGATAAATATTTGTGTTTGTAATGTTTGAGTGTTAAATATTCATTATATTTATCTATATATCTACCATATGCGCCGATGGGCCTAATGGCGCCTATGGTGGTGATCCTATCTTATGCGCCGGGGGTCGTGGGTTCTATCCCTACGACAAATATTTATAGGACGATATAAATGTGTTTCCTGTGTCTGGGTATTAAAAATGGAGTCAGGTTCATTTTGTATTTGTGATTCCTGTGTTGTTTGATGTCCATAACACAAGGACTTTAAGCGACTAATCTCGGAGCCAGGTCAATGTAGGAGATGTTGTGTGAGTTTATTTATTATTATTATAAGTTATAAGTATAACTGTAGTTATTGCAATTATATGGCACAATCCTTTAAAAAAACTTCCAAAGTAATGACAATATCAACAGAGACAATATTAAATACCAAATTATTTTTATTGTATTCTGATTTCAATACGAGACTGTCCAATTATTTCAGCTAAAAATACATAACAATGGACTTTGTATCTCTGCGTTTAAATTATATTTCCAAAACATTTATTAAATTTGTTTATTAAGGAAATTCTCTAAAGTATTTCTAATGCTTGTTTGCGTAGATCACAATTATTTGTCAACAACAAAGTCTAAAAGTATTCCTTATAACATTACCTATGAAACAGTTCATTTTATTAATGTAAAATAAATGAAACCGCGATATGATTATTTATGTAAAAATAATACTTATATGCTAGCAGGAACGTATACGTCGCCAAGACATCCAATTTACGTAACAGATTTCCAATAGGAACGTACGCCATCTAGGGATTTCATTTTGAAGTGTTTTTCCCGTGATTGTCACCTCAAATAGGCCACCACAGACTATTAGCATACCTTCAGATTTCGACATGCTAAACTAATATTTCAATATTATTTACTACAAATCCATTATATGCATTATATACAATGAACTGTCAAATATAGAACCTTACAACAAATAATAAGTCTATAGTATAGTATGCATATAGCGATGGCCTCGAAAAAATAAAAAGAAACCTATATTTCTCATCAACATCATTTTATCTGCCGTAGAACGTCCTCTGCTGGATATAGGCCTCCCCGAGAAAGTTGGTATTTTGCCCATAATTACCCCGCTGTTATCTCGGCTCGCACCACACGAGCTGGATTGGATACGGGTGGATATACCGCCATCAATCTGTTCTGGTATTTCAGTCACACCTAACGGCACCTGGTATAGGGGGAAGTGCTAATTTACTCAGCCGGTTTTGCTATATATGTAGTCAACTGGACTAAAGTTATATATTCAGCGTACGTATGGATCTAACATTCGGTCGAATCTAAAACAGTTGAGAGACGAAACACGAACAAAAATGAATTAAATAGAATGGCGATCTCACAATGCATCTGGTTTCGTCATCACAGTATGAAAGGTGGCGAGGTGTTGAAAATATTATGTCTAGCATTATGCTATTGCAAATGTTTAATGTTTCGAAAAATCAATAGCGAGTGAAGGGACCGCTGTATGCATAATCTTCCTAAATCTTGAGTTATGCGTTCGGATACATATCATAATATTAATCAATTCAACGTACGCTCTTCCAAATTACACCAATCGGTAACCTCGTAGTGCTAAATAAATCCAATACACAAGCAGGGTTGCCTCTAATTTAGTAAATATATGAACATTCAATAAATTCATAATAATTAATTTAATAATTTAATAGATTTATCATTCAAAAAGCCTCTGCATTTCACAAGCTTCTAAAGCAAATCCTTTACAGTTCGTGCTGTTCTTTTGTGAATTGCGCTGTCCCTTGAAGTGAGATCTGCTCGTTTTCTTTCTATTTTTAAGAGAATTGTGAAGGAGTATTATCTGTCACTTTGATTTTGCTTTTTGATTCTGTCACTTTCCTTGTTTTGTAACTTTATCTTTTATATGTATTTGAATGTATGTGTATTATATGTATATATGTTTGTTATTATGTATGTATGTACTAAATGCACCTCAAACTTCCTCTCCTCCCAAGCTTTAACAATATTTCTATCCAAAGGTTGCTTGTAAAAAATTGAATTTAGCAATAAGGCCGCCTCTTGTACCTACTATTCCATGTTTTTGTGATGTTCTTGTGTTATGTTTCATTGGTGTACAATAAAGAGTATGTTATTAAATTCATACACAATATTTCATACATTGACAAGGCTTTACGATAAGTAGCAATAAACACTTGTGTTACATATATCAGGCAACAGACGAATTACAAATAACATTCTTAAATGCATGTAGCCGAGAGGTCTCATCAGGTGTCGTAAGAGTCGACTAGGACACCAAAACGATAGATGGTGGTATATCTCTTTGCAAACAGTGTAGCTCAAGTGCAGAGGGTGGGTTTGGGCACCTGCATTCCTGTTGCGAAAGCTGCGCTCTACGATTGCCAACACGATTACCCAACGCGGCTATTATGGGCAAAATTCCCCCTTTCTTAGGGAGCAGTGGACTTCCAATGGCTGTTATGATGATTATGATAATAAAATGCATGTATATCATTTAGTTGTTTAAATGCATTAAAAAATTCTGAATCTTATATTATAGATAATATTTATGGAAATCAGTCAACAGTGGAATTAAAAATACCATATTTAAATACATATATTAAAACAGCCCTTAACGACATTTGGTGCACCGGATAAAAGCACTACCAAATGATCACGTCATTGAACCCGTCAATAAATAGAAAATATACAACTAAGAAGTTTATTTTAAAAAGGACACATAATGTAACTTTTTTATGCTTTGGAAACGCATTCAATTAACACATACTTTGTATTCTATGTTTGCGCGTGCGTGGGGTACTAATACTTTCTTCCAGGTGTGTTACGATATGACTAATGCACCGAATCGGCAGATGGCGGTATATCTATGCGATTCAATGGAACTCAAGTACAGGACGAATAGATGTATATTCGAGAAGATGTTTCTGTAATTGCTCTCAATAAGTAGCCAGCATTGAAATTATGGGCAGAAACCACTTATAATATATATTTTGTTGATAAAATTTTTTGGAGAGGCCTATGTGCAACAGTAGACGTCTTACGGCTGATATAATGAGGATTGTATATTTTGGGAACCTTTTCTGTAACCTGAAGTAACCTACATCGCAGCATGAGGTAGACAAAAGGTCGCCTGCATTCGTACCTCGATCTCATCAATTTCTACCACCAAATAGCAGTGTTCGCATTGCTATGTTCCGATCTGAAGACTGAGAGTGGCAGTGAATTTACAGTGTAATGTGGTATAATATCTTCAAGTCACAAGATTGGCAACGCATAAATGATATCTTTGTGATATTACAATCGTTCATAGGCTACAGTAATTCTTACTATTACGCGGACTGTGTGCTTGTTCGTCGATCTGGTGTAATAAAAAAAAGCATGTAACGTGTGTAAGACTCCTCATTTAGCCTTAATAAAAAGCGTCATATTTTGTTTCGTTAACCTTACGGAAAAGTTTCTAAGCTATGGTAAGAGAGAGGCTCTTTTTGCTTAATCGCATAATGATCCGATCGGGTTGTCGACGCGCAGCCGCTAGGCTGCGCGGAGGCGACCACGGCGCTTAGCGCCCTTGTCGCGGTATCCAACGCCAGCGATAAATATCGGTGGGTCATAGGGTTGCGGTGGAAAGCATTTTTCGCTTCCACCCGCTATTTCTTAACAATTCTTACGATTGTTTATTTTGGATTTGGTAGGTGTCTTGCGTTTTTGCGGCGAGAAATATTTCGCTTCCACCCGCTTTTTTCTTAATATTTCTTGCGAGTGTTTGCTTGGGTTCATAGTTTATTTAATGTTGATTTGATTTTTGCGGATGCTTTATTTTGGGTTAGGTGGGTGTCTTGAGATTTTTCGGCGAGAAACATTTCGCTTTCACCCGCTTTTTGCTTAACATTTCTGGCGAAAGTTTGTTTAGGTGTCTTGAAATATGGGATGCGTAATATATGTATTGTTTTGTTTATTGTTTTATATCGGCTTCTTTGGCGCGTTTGTTGCGCCGTTTGTTTGTAGCAGCTGCACTACACCGTCGAGGATGATAGGTACGGCGTTTTCACCGGCCCTAATGGCCCCGAGTACATCCTGTAGGACGCAGATGGCTCGCTCAGTATCCAGGAGCCGGCTCTGAGTTGAGCGCGGCGTTGGCTTCGGTTTCAGTTTTTGTTGCGGTTTATGTTGCGGCGCTGGGGCGGCAACTGCCTCTTGGTGTTCTTGATTCGCGGGGGCACCCTTCTTGCCTTTGCGCTTTCGACGTGGAATCCTCCATAATGATCCTGCAGTAAACTTAGTTTTAAGACCCGTCCAATAATGGCTGATGGCAAGGTCTTAAGATAGGCTTGCTGCACGAAGACAGATGAGATATGTGGCTCTGTCTACGCATAGTATCATTACAGAATCAGAGTCTTTTATCGTTCAAAAGTGAAATTAAAAAAAAGATGATGATCAATTTTGAATGTAGACCTGTAAAGTCTAGAAAAGTTAAGTTACTAATCCAGTGAAGAAACAGTGAATGTAAAAACAAATCTTACTGTCAGTTATTACATGACATGTATAAATGTAATTAGAACCTACGGTGCAGTTAACACAGTTCGGAATTAGAACATAAAAAGCATTTGAAAGTTGTCTATGGTAAGAGTCGTTTTTGATATATCTATTGCCAGTACAACCTGGGATGATTGCTCAAATAAGCAATGTTTTATACATATTCCACAAGGGAATCGAACTCGCTATCTTGAGTATACATACCACAGCGCAAACGAGGTCATCGTCGGATACTTGCATCAGTTTAGCACATATGTCATTAAAATTGCTATACATGCTGCGCAACGAAGAGTGATTAGAAATGTCCGGCGCAAAAGCTCAACGTTGCGTTATATTTGATTGTTGAGAGAGATAAGAAGCGTACATTTATATAGACACGTCAATCCATTGCTTCAGTTTTCAGAGAACGATTCAATCATAGACATTATGTATATGTTTATGAGAAATATGATTTATACTAAAAAAAATCTTTAATCCTGCTAGCTTATACATTTTAATCAAATTACTAAACAAATAGAAAAAAATATGTAATGATATAAAATTATCTGGTTTAAATTGATGTGCCATTTGTAAAAAATAAACAACGACATCAAATAAAACATCATCATTATCATCACACCAGCCATTGAAAGTCACTGCTAGACATAGGCCAAGAAAAGGGGTATCTTGCCCTAATTGCCGCGCTGGGCAAGCGTGTTGGCAATCTCAGAGCGCAGCTTTCGCGACGGGGATGCTGTTGCTCATCCCTGCCATTTGAGCTGCAATGTTTTGGATGGATATACCGCCATCTATCGGTTCTGGTACCTGAGTCGCCTCTTTCGACACCTGGTACAGGTCTACTTCTACCTTCTGCTCTGCCGGTACCTACAGCTCAAAGAAAGAAAACAGAGATTACAAATGTGTAGCTATCTGGTAGCTATCTAAATGTATTTGCATATATCTTCGATATGTTTGCTTTACAAAACACACGGAAAATCTTTAGATGGGGAATAATTTTAGTGACATAATTGCATTATATTTATTTTTACTAACTCTCTACAAAAAAGATCAATCTACAGTGACAGTAAAGAACGCTAACTCTACCAGTGCTTCTTGCAGGTTCCTATCTTGTGAGTTGCGTAATGGACCTGCAGTAAACTTAATTCAAAGAGCTGTTTGATTCTGACAGTCTAGTTTAAAAGAGGCCTAATTGAATGATCTACGTATAAAGAGACTTTTATGATGACTTCAGTCATCAAGGTCATCTTTATTTTAAACTAGCTGTGCCCGCGACTTCGTCCGCGTAGACTAGTTTTTCTTTTGGGTACCATACCTCTTTACCTTAACTTATATAAACTTGGAATGTCATGTTTATTTATATCGAATCAAAATAAGTTTAAAGTTTCTAGCTCCAAAAAATAGCGATACTTCCATACAACTTTTCATCCCCCCTTTCGACACCTCGCGACCCTTTCCTCGAATAAAAAAATAGCCTAACTCAAGGTCTAAAGATTGTCTGTGCCAAATTTCATCAAAATCGGTCTAGAGGCTTAAGCGGGAAAGCGTAACAGACAGACAGACAGACAGACAGAGTTACTTTCGCATTTATAATATTAGTAGGGATATGAATTTGTTCTGCCATAGAAATATTAATGTTACTATTTTTCAATATATCTATATATTTGAATTCGACTTTGCTAGCCCTGTAGTCAAGTTACGGGTCAGAATTAGTACCTACGCACATTCAGAAAGCTAGGAAGGATTCTCGAGTGTTACGCAGCGTCTTAAATGTATTTATATGTAAAGAGGATGGTTGTTGCGACACCGCAAGTTTATGGCAAGCAATTATGATTGTCCACGCAACTCTTTGTGATCGGTAACCGACATAGCCGAGTATTAGGATTTTCCTGTTTATATAATTTTGTGTGAGGTCACTCTTCGCGAATAAAGAGTGGTTCCTAAACTACATTAACAATACCGCTACTCAACACTACTGATTAGGCAACTAAACCGAATGATCTACAAACCTATAGATATTTACACTAATATTATAAAGAGGAACGTTTAAATATTTTTATATGTTTCGTACAAATAAACTCCAAAACTACTGAACGAATTTAAATAGTTCACATTATTCCTGAGCAACATAGTCTATGCATTTTACTACAAAAATTTGGGTTCCATACTAAAATTTCTATAATGTTTTAGTTTAAACCAATCAATATATGTTTAACTCAATGTTAACAACACCTGTGCGAAGCCAGGGCGGGTCGCTAATAAAAAATATATTTTAAATAACTATTTGAAGCGTGCGTAATATTTCGTTTTTAGGGAACCTCCTTAATATCCTTATTAATATTTTATGTTGACATTTTGATTACTTTACTGCAATCGTTCGCTAAAGTGACAAAACTCCAAAATATAGCGGTCTCTCATAACGGTTAAACCAAATGATACATCCACACAAGAAATAAAGAGCACATTGCCGCTATAAAACGAACGGATGAAACAAACATATGAAACATATTGACGGGCCCGATGGCGCAGATGGTAGTAATCCTGTCTAGCGCACTAGGGGTCGTGGGTTCGATTCCCACCCAGAGCAAATATTTATATGATGATATTTGTGTTTGCTCTGTGTATGGGTGTAAAATATATGTATTTAAGTAGTATATTTGTGATTCCTCTGTTATCTGGCATTCGTAACACAAGTGCTTTAAGCGACTTACCACGGAGTCAGGTTAATGTATGAGATGTTGTGAGAATTTATTATAATTATATTATTATTATAAGAAGTTTAGATAAATCTACAGTCTGTGAGCTATGAGGGAGACGTCATAAAGAAAACTCTCTGAATTAAATAAAGAAGCACAATCACCAGAAAAGCCAAACATAACTTTTTTGTAGATAGCAAACTCGAATACTCAAAATTTAAATATCGAATCTTCCAAAAGTAGAAATTATATATGTACATCGAATAGTCTATCAGAACTTTTTTGTAAATCCTCAGAACTTTTGCCGTAAAGTAATCGAAATGTTTCGTTTATAAATCGTTTATAAGACGATAAAATGGTTTGTCGATTGGGACTCGACATATTGTAAATAATAAATACTGGACGAATTACAAGAAAATATTGTGTTCTATTTAATTTTTTACATAAATCCTTAATTTTTTTAATCACCTCAAATACTCCGGAACTACGGTCAACACTGGTCTATTCCATATAAAATGCAATTTATTTAATTTTATTACTCTCAATTAGTTGAAGACATTACATATT
Organism: Heortia vitessoides; assembly: GCA_020976665.1. Taxonomy (NCBI): domain Eukaryota; kingdom Metazoa; phylum Arthropoda; class Insecta; order Lepidoptera; family Crambidae; genus Heortia; species Heortia vitessoides. The sequence continues at coordinate 5,067,884 of JACJUM010002525.1, read as the reverse complement.
TAGTAAAAAAACCTTTACAATCAATTTTTTATTTATGTGTTGATTATTTCATTTATGTGAATTCTGAGACATTGAACATAAATCGATCGTCTATTATTGCCTTCTGCGTATCTATACTCTCAATTAAAGAAATTAATCATAAATCGCTACATTATTTAATATTTCCTTTGAACGTCATTTCTACTAACACTTTTGCAAAAAAATATTTTCTCCAATACGAATATTCTGTACTATAAGTATATACATAAAAACTTTTATCATATCATATCAACCATAGAAAGTACACTTTTGGACATAGACCCCCAAAGATAGAGGACTATTGTCCGTAATCGCGAGCTAGGCTGCTTGGTGGCAATCTCAAAGCGCAACGTGAAGAGGATGTTGCTACCCAACCCTGTAGTATATGAGGTGCGCTGTTTCGGATCGGTATATTCATGCGAAACAGCGCAGCTTAAATCACCATCTGTCGGTCCTGGTACCTTAGTTTCCTCTTACGACACCTATTACAGAGGAAGGTACTATTCTATTTAGCCGATACCCCACGGCTACAAACTTTGCTGCTCTTTAATCCCTACTTCCTTACTTATATAATATAAATGCAAAAGTAACTCTGTCTGTCTGTTACGCTTTCACGCTTAAACCTCTCAACCAATTTTGATGAAATTTGACACAGACAATCTTTAGACCTTGAAAAAGGACATAGCCTATTTTTGATACGATTACCGATTGTAAGGGATCGAAAATGGGCATGAAAAGTTATATGGAAGTATCGCTATTTTTAGAGCTGGAAACTTGAAACTTATTTTTCAGGCCATTGAATGAATATAAATAAACATTCAAAGTTTATATAAGTTAAGGTAACCAAAAATACTATTCCACGCGGACGAAGTCGCGGACACGGCTAGTATTTATATATATTCTTTGTGATCAGAACAAACTTAAAGACCTTGCTGTTTTTAAATATTTATATAAGAATATTTATGTACAAAAATAAAAGACACAATATGTCGAAGGTTGATGGAGCGGTCGGTGGAAGTTGGCCTCACTGACCAAATTGTAGAGGTCCTTAGACAAAACTTGAGTCAAGCGGCGTTCGCATTTGTTCAAACCACAGATTATCAAAAATTGTTTTAAAAAATTAGACTTATTTGTGTTTATAGTTAAAACAGTATCCGTTCGTCCGTTTCGTAAGAAGCGACTAAAACTGCACAGCCTTAACGGAGTAGTACAATAATGATCAGCAGCAATCCCGTTGACAAGCCACCTACTACAATTGTTTTCATATATGCCAGAGCAAGGCAATAATAGATAAGATATATCCCCAATTTCCTAAGTTTTATGTCCAACTATTTCTAAATGAGTTTCTACCAACTATTTATAAATGAGTTTCTACCAACTATTTCTAAATGAATAACTACCTATCAACAATTTTATAATCGCAATCATATTTTACTTGAAGACGATTTGCGAAGGAAATTAGAAACCTTTTATTTAAGTCGTTAAAAGTATTTCCATTAGTTCCCGTAGCTGACACTGGAGGCGCTGCTTTCCCAGCAAAGTCAAACCAGTTGTTACGTAAGCCTGGTCATCGCGCAAACCTAGAACTTGTCAGGGGCAAGTTTTGACGGGGCACCGGATAAATGATGACCATAACAAATGACGGGGACTACACTCGCTGATGTAATAAACCTGTACAGTTATTTTAATCGCCAAAACAATGTTTTCTCTTTACGAGCTCTCGCTATCGTTTCTTGTTTTGTATAATTTTAAAGACAGATTGGGATCTGCATCGCTAGTTCTTAGATAGAATAGCAGAAGACCGCTAGTATCTCTTTAATATATTTAGCCTATTATAGGTTTCTCTATATAGGTTATTTAATGTAGGTTATTCTAATGAATAAGCTAGATTATTGCCAAGTTTAATTGAAGTTTATTCAGTAATATTTATGTAAAAGAGAAACAACGCGAATTATCCATATTTCCTTACTAACTGTCGCATCCATATAAGTTTAGACTCAGTCCGCTTAATATCGTGATGTTCTAGAATTTTCCTGGGATCGAAGTAAGGCACTCTATGACTTTCTCTATGGTACAAGCTATTCAAAAGCGTAAAAAACAGATATACCGCTGTTTAACACTACCAATATTATGAACGCAAAAATTATTGGTAGTCTGAATTAAAACTGAGGCTACTTTTTCATTTTTCCGAAAACAGACCCGTGGGAGAGATTTGTCTTTTTATTTTTCTTTAAAGAATCAGCATGAATTTTTGCAAAATTCACCTTTCAGAAAGCGACATAGACTGCATGCCAGAATCACACAAGCTCCTTAGGGATGAGAGGCAATGTCGCGGACGGAAAGCTAGTTTGCAATATTAATATAATAATAATAATAACTTTATTCAACAACAAAAGGTAACTTAAACTAAAATACATTTTGATACTTAGGTACCTAAACTAGGTCTAGCCTGTTCTTATAGGCACCTAAATATGGATTAATAGCATTCCTTTCCAAACCTAACGGAAGACTAGAAATGTATCAAAACTTAGTGCCCATGAAACATGTTTTAAGAAATGTGTGCAGTAAAAGATGTCTGCGTGAAAGCTCATAAAAATATGTAAATATTAGTGTTACCGGGGACAAAGATGGTAATATTATGCTGTTTGTCGTTTGTACGGTGAGCGGTTTAGGTATTACGTGAGGTCTGCTTGATCTAGCATACTAAGTCGACTGGACCACGCCCTGGTATTTGACTTTCTAGACGGAGATTAATTGTGGAATACATATGCTTCAACAAATAAGTTTTGATTAAATTTTTGATGCTCTTTCTACTTTCTTCCTCAATATTCATTAATCACGCTTGTTTGGCGAATACCTAATGCTGGATTATTCAGACGTCAATTCTAATGTCACTCGATGGTAAGACAATGCCGCTCATTCATCAAACCATCATACCATTGAAAGTCCACTGTTGGACATAGGTCTCACTAAGAAAGGGGGAATTTTGCCGATAATTGCCGCGCTGGACAAGCGTGTTGGCAATCGCAGATCGCAGCTTTCGCGACGGAGATGCTGCTGCCTATCCTCGCCCTGAGCATTTGAGTTGCCTTGTTACGGATGGATATACAGCAATCTGTGGGTTCTGGTAGCTTAGTCGCCTTTTACGACACCTGGTACAGGCAAGCATTCCAAAAGTCGCGACGCGTAAATCCCTCAAATGTATCGTTTGGGGAAGCCTATCTATAATTTAATATGTATATTTATATATATACTAAATTGGAAATAGGCTTCCCCTTATCTTACTAATCTTACTAATATTATAATGCGGAAGAGTTTGTTTGTTCGTTTGATTAAACGCGCTAATCTCAGAATCTACTACTCCGATTTAAATTTCTTGTTGAATAACCCATTTATAGAGGAAGGCTGTAGGCTATATAACATTACGCTGAGACCAATAGGAGCGAATCATCAGTGAGAAATGTTGCAAAAACGGGGAAAAGGCTACTATACCCCCCAAAGTCACTATTCTACGCGGACGAAGTCGCGGGCACTGCTAGTTTGATATATATAAATCAAATTGAAGTGCTTGTTTGCCATTCCAAATCTAACAACTTACCACTAAATGCATATGAAAGTATAACGTAAGTTCAAAAAAATGTCTGCCTGTCTTTTTTTACTGGCTAATCTCTGAAACGGCTGAACCGGTATTTACGGAGCTTTCACTAGCAGATAGCTGATGTTAAATAAGTAATTTACTTTTATTATTTATTATTTTCACGAAGACAAGTAAAGGTATGATAATAATAATTCTGACATCATTTCATACATTGATCTAACTCCGTGATGAGTCGCTTAGAGCACTTGTATTACGGACGCCAGACAACAGAGAAATCACACATATACTGCTTAAATACATATATTTAACACCCAGACACAGAAAAAACATAAATATCATCATATTAATATTTGTCCTGGGTGGGGATCGAATCCACCTTTAGCGCAAAAGACATGATCACTACCATCTACGCCATCGGGCCCGTATATTATTTATATATATTCAGGTAGACTTGTTAAGTCTTAAATAATGTTTAGAAGATTTTATTATACTACAATAAGCCAATAAATAATTAAATTAAATCTAAAGAGCCAGTTGAAATCTGTGGAGTTTTAAACAATAAAAACAAAGTAACTACATTTAAAATCGCAATTGAAAGTGATAACAAGTATATCCACAATGCATGTCTCCCGACACATCGTTACTTCATATCAGACAGCACAATCATCAGTCAAATATAATGGTCCCAATCGTCAAGCGATAGGTATAATGTATGTTGCAACCGAACAATAGTGGTCGGTTCACTAAATATAACTTTAACAATCTCGTTATGATAATAATATTGGGATCCCTTGCAAAACCAAGATGGCCGATGTAGACTTTGGCTTATTTTTTATCGCAGATTTATTTTATTTTGACTAACACGATTCATTTTTCTTTTATTCGATGTTTAATCCCCACACCATGACAAACATTTATGCGATGAACATAATTCGCATCCCGGCAAGAAAAGTGTCACAACACATGTTAAGTACGAAATGACATAATCACGAAAAAAAATAGTTTACACACACTAGTGTTTGAATGACACACAATATACTTGAATGAAGAAAACATCAATTGTCTATAGGCTTGCTATGTCTGTCTATACTGAATGTCTAAGTTTTGTTAATGCTAATGACAATAGCAATAAATTTAATATAATTAGAACTTAAAATATAAAAAAAGAATTATGGTCGATTTTCGACCAACGGGTGAACACTAGTAATTATTATCATTCTGTTATCTCGTATCTATAATACAAGTGATTTAAACTTTTTATCTCGGACAAGAACTCGGACAACAAATCGTGTAACATGTTGTAAGATTATTATTATTATTTTAAATTTAGATTCGTAATAGAACCAAAGTTACCGACATTGCTCGGTGGATTAGTAAGATAACGTGGCAGTGGGCAGGGCATTTGGTACGCAGAACCGATGGCCGATGGAGTCGTAAGATCCTGGAATGGATACCACGTATTGGCAAACGCAGCGTAGGGCATCCACCCGCAAGATGGACAGATGATCTGACTAAAACCGCAGGTCCTATTAGAGATTACTTGGGGATGCCTATGTCCAGCAGTGGACGTCTTATGGCTGATATGATGATGATGATGAATTTAAAGATGCAAGAGGAGAGAATAATGGTTAAGATAATGCTTTGACAAAGTTTAAAAGAGGTGTACTACAGTGGTTGCGGCATATCGAGACAATGAATGAAAGTAGAATTTCGAAACATATAAGGCTAAGGTTAATTGAGCGGTTGGTAAAGGTAGACCACGAAGGACATCGCTGACCAAAATGAAGACTTTTTTAGAAAAAGTTGCGTTTTACATTTCACTGACGCTCGTGTATGAATAGGCTAATTGTAGCCGTTGGAATCTGGTAGATAACTTCCTCCTGCACCAAGTGTTGAAGAGGCGACCGAGGTACCGGAACTGGACAGTCGGCGGTATATCCACCCAAAACAGCTTAGCTCTTCTACAAAAACGTGCAAATACTATTCTATCCCACGACTAAAAATATATATATTTAAAATTCCTCTGTTGCATGATATCTGTAACACAAGAGCTAGCATTACTTACGAGTATCTTAAAGTTAGAACAATGTATAAGATGTTGTGCGACTTAGTATTTATTTATAGGTAAATAATAAAAAAATCTCGGCCCAAATCAGTGTTGTTGCTTGGCCTCCTTATAGTGCTTTTTAAATAAGAAATGACTTCGAGCAAACTTATATAAGGTATTTTCTTGGCTAAACGACCTCCCTGATGACCTCTATAATAATTTGCAAACTTCAACAATAAAAGAGATAATGATTTTCTGTATAAAGCCTTGAATACTCCTCAAACAGTTCACAATGATTGATAGTTTGAAGCATCAGCTTATAATGTGGCATTTGGAAGAATGATAAAAATAAATGGTCACTCCTAATCTAGCTATAGACAAAAGTATAAATGTTTCGGTTATATAAATGACGACGTCAAATATATCATTATTAATAATTGTCGCGTATCATCTATTATAATATTTATGCGGTTTACTTTATAACGACGTGAAAACGTGGTTTATTTAACTTTATATATCTTTTTATTTGTTGTTTTGAACCTTTCTCAAGATTAACGTCAATTATTTATAATTAAAGATTAATTAGATGTCCCGTTTCAAAAAAATAACCCTGATTGACACACGAAGCTCACCGGTACGATTCTCTCAACAAGACAGACGTGCTATTTGTGTTATATCTGGGTGTTTTTGTAGTACCTTTTATGCCTGTTTTTGGGTTCCGTGAAACATTTTCATCAAGAAATTCTTTGATTAGTCCGGTTCTCAAACTAATGTGTGTAACATTGTTTCTAATATAAAATACACTCGACGCATATATGGTCTGGAAGTCCATACAAAGTTTCTCCAATATCCAATTATCTTTACCACACGTGAGCCATGATCGTGTTGCAATTTAATTAAGAGAAAGAAGAAAAAAAATTATTCGACAAGATTTACTTAAATTGAATTTGTTTATTGATTGACTTATTCCGAAATCACGTTCGATACCACTCTCCATTAAAGCGAAGTTTCACTTTGTTTTCCTTATTGACGACGTCCGAGTATTCGTCCGGAGAATGTCTTAGCCGAGGAACATCTCGGGTTAAATCCCTGGCCGAGAAAAATTTAAAAGAATGAAAGATAGATTAAAGAAAAGGAATATAAGAGATCAATGTGAACAATAGAAATAGAAGAGTTGAGATGGTTTAGACATGATGAAAGTAAAATGACTGCACAAATATCTTGAACGGAAGTAAATTGCAGAGTTGGTATAAGACGACCTATATAAATAATCGCTTAACCAGGTAGAAGAGGTATTAAAGAAGGGCCACAATTTCGGACGTAACCGCTACGTGTTCAAGCTCCATTTTCAGGGAGTGCCGGACACACGCTGTTTTATCATTAAAGATTTCTCAAATCGATCCTTTAGATATTGTGTCGATGAATCCATTCTATCCATTTAACTTAGAGTATCAGCAAAATTGAAAAAAGTACCCTCCATACTTGGCATCGTAAGGGCCAATTAAGATACCGACAGCCGGTGACATACACATAGAAAACAGCTCAAATGCAACTTATCAAGGATGGGCAGCGGTTTCCACGTCCCTGTACTTTGCGTCACAGCTGCCACCGCGCCAAAAAGTCAACATTTACGTTTATATTGATTTCAATTAGGATTTCTTTATGCCTCTAAAGATACCTTTATCTATTTGCCAGACATAATATTATAGATATAGAACGATTTGATAAAGATTGAAATTTTAAACAAACGATCGTGGACATTTGTATCTTATTTTCATCTATTTCTACCATCAAACAACATCGGTGACATTGGCAGTGAAATTACTGGGTGATGCGACAATATCTTACGTTCACGAAATCGGAGGTGCTAGTATCATTGTGATGACATGGAAGTGTATAGACTTCATTGACGTTTACCCTCACGCAGCATGCTTGCAATTTGTTAACATATAGTCCTTTTAATAAAGGTTTATTAGAATGACAGCTGTCATACTAACGTGTTTGTAAATTCTTAATTTCAATTTGATTTTATATAATATCTTTATATATAAAAATTGTAATTAACTTCTAAACTACTGAACTATGTACATTAAGTCTAACTTGAGAGATACGATGGTTTATACACAATTTATAGTCGTAATATTTGTTCATGATAAACATAGGTACATTGTTAAAATAGGACAATGTCCGCCGTGTGGTACCGGCAGAGTAAAATAGTATCTGTTCCTGAGCCTTGTGTCGTTAGTGACGACTGACGAATCGACAGATAGGTATATCCACCCGAAACAGTGTAGCCCAAATGCAATAAGGCGGAGATAGGCAGCAGCATTCCTTGCTCGAAGCTACGTTCTGCGATTGCCACTACACTTAGCCGGCGCGGCAATTTTGGAATTTTCTTGTGGATACCTATATCCAGCAGAAGGCAGTTCAAGGCTGATATAATAATGATGATTATCGTCTTTCGGGTCAGCTATTGCTTTATATGTGAAACCTTTGTGATGTAAACAATATTAATAACAAGTTATGATGCCAATATAGATAACTCAATTGTTATATTCAAAGTATATTTAAAGGCAAATAAGAATATTAAATATCAAAAATGTCGACCAGCGCCATAAATAACGTCGTCTCAACTCGTTTATAACCTATTGAACAAAAGAGTTATTACCAAGTTATGGTTGGTAATGACTGTCTTGTTTAAACGGAAACAGTAAACTTACATAATATAGATTTACTATTACAATCCATTATATATTGTGTCTAGTCACTACTCTCTAAGGCTATACAGAACTTGCAATGTATACATCTAAATCTTCTTCGGGCTGTAGGAAAACGCCAAAAAAGGCCCACTTATACTTGTTGTCAGAGAGATCAGCAAAGAGTGTAGGCGGTGAAGAATGCCGTTGTAGAACCGAACGATCTGGTTAATCTTAAGGAAATAAAAAAGTTTTTTGTAATGTTTCTTTTTTATACAAGACCAGGTCGACAAACAAACACACAATCCGTGAGATAGTAAACGTGACTGCAGCTATAACGTGCCAACCAACTAACGCGTTGCCAACCTTGTGACTTGAGAATATTATGCCACATTACCCAGTAAATTCACATCTTTCACCCTCACTGGAACACAGCAATGCGAACACTACTCTTTGACGGTAGAAATAGGTGAGAGTAAGGTACCAATTCAGACGAATTTTATATTTGTAATAACTGTAAATTTTTAACCCTCTAGAAAAATACCGATTTGATAAAAATTTTCACCCTTAGAAAGCCACACATATTAAAGATATATATATCTATTTCCCCTTTTCTCTATGAATCATCTCAGCTATATACAATTTGCCATACAGCTTGGATCCTGATTTTGTTTCTAAGTACCGATATAAATTCCACGCGAACAAAGTCGGAGGCAAATATCTATTACCGACATTTGTACGATAGTACCGATCTCTGATCACGCTCTCATCACCCAACATACAATAATGAAGCGATACACCGCACAAGTAAACACTACATTAACGAAGCAATAACTTATTACACAAAAACGTTTCTCAAACTTATAAGGAAGATAATCTAAGACTCGCAATACGGTGCAGTCTCGCGTGCCGCAAACCGTTTGCACTTCCATTTTACTTTTCAATTGTGATATTATTTCGTTTTATGTTTCTTAGTAAAATTAATTACCTACAACATTAAAGATGCGGCGCTGATATCTGAGCACAAAGAGAACACTAGGAAAAGACATGTCAGCTAAGGTCTCAGTAGCACAACGATAGTGTATTGCCCTGATAAAGGAAAGATACGGGTTTGAGTCCAGCCTTGACACCTGAGATAAATCATTTTTTTTTCTAGAAAATATCATCCTGAAATTAATTTTGAAATTTCTATGCATAAAACCTCTTAAAGTAAAATAATTATTTTAATAATATATCATTTATAAATCTTAAAAATTATATATAATAACAATAAAACTTTACTGTCATCAGACGGGTCTGAAATCTAAGTGAGAGAAACACCTAGGTGAGATTGTTGAAACCTCCAATATGGACTAAAATATAAACAATATTTTTCATCAAACACAGCAATTGTATTTTCCTAGAGGAATGTCATCAGATCCAGGTCTTGTATGTAGAAAAACCAGTTGTTCCAACTAGTGGCTATCGACTCTAAACGACTAAAGTATACTCAAGTTATTTTAAAAATACTCCTTTATTAGGACCCTTGGTGATGCGTCCATCAGTGCATCGAAGATTAGAAAGAAACTTGATCCATTGGGCTGGTGACAATTATATCCTTACTTGGTTAATGAGGTTATAGACCATTTAAAGTAATAAGACCATAATTTTATTCATATAGTTCTCTTCGCTTGCATAGCAAAAACATTAAACGTCGGTTTCTAAAGTTATAAGTTTATTTAAAATGTAAAAAGTTACAAGCCTAGGAAAGGACTGCGACCTTTCTTGACCAACATTTATAAGACCATGAAGAACACGTCTAAAATAATGTCTACCCGGACAGATGAACGAATTTCACTTACAGAGATCGGATAATTTCAAGAAATATTCACTTTACGCAGTATGTACTGCATAAGTTCCGCGAGCTGCCCGAATCTCATTTCAAATACTGGCATTCGTGCTTCATTTTAGCAACTAAAATTATAATTGGAATCCGCAAATCCGAAGAAATAGAAACGATTTCTAGAAAGAAGTATTTACAACATTTCACAATTCTTTTACAACAGTAAAGTAATATATATATATATATATATATATATATATATGTATATCTATTTTTGTACATAACACAGAATTAGAGTTGAGTTGCGGAAGTTACATCTTGTGTTCATATTGAGGCATTATACTGTTCGTATGGGAAATCATTGAAAAATTGTTTCTTCCTCATTTCTTTGTGCTGTTTATACATAGTCATATTAAATATTATTATGAAAGTGTGAGAAAATACATAAAGTTTGTTATTCTTTCATTTCAAATATACTAATTGAATGTTGATAAACTTTACAGTAATGTAGCTCACACGTTGAAATAAAATTCAGGCTTTGAATTATAAAGATATTAGAAGTAACTATCAAAGACTACTGAGAGCTAGAGACTCTTCATTCGAGAATAGATGTAACGAATATGATCTCTTTGTAACATAGACCTTAATAATATATAAAATGTAAATTGAACCCAATCTATCTGTGACAAGTTGAGACGTGTTTATCAATACCAGTAAACGTCATTACATTTTGCAATTTTATTTATTCTATGCGGAATGCGTTGGTCCCCAGCGCAACTGAAGCGCACAAAATTTGACATTGACACTTTATAATATGCTTTATATTATTAAACAATAAAAAAAAAGATTGACCAGTCCGAACGGTAATGGCCCGGCCACGTCTTACGAAGCGAACCGACGAAATATCAAATATGAAAGACGGATGCGCGCGCATTCATCTAGCGTCCTATTTCGTCTAGTCACTCAATGATTGCAAATTATTTGTTCTACCATTGTCATTGATCATTATCTCGTGAATAGAATTGTAGATAACCTCAATCTTACAAATTGACGTTTCGTCAGACAATTCCATTTGACAATTCTTATACTAGATATTTAGCAAAATTATGGAAAATGCCTTTTCATTTTTACACGTTTACTCGTAGTGATTGCATAATTTTTTCTCATTGCGATTCCGTACTTTCACTGTGTGTATTCTGACTCGAAAATATCTTTATATATAAAATTACGTGTCACGGTGTTCGTCCGTGAAGAATGTCTAAACCACTGATACGATTTTAATAATTGTTTGCAGTTTGTTTCAATATATATCCACTATATTTTAAATACATATTTAAGACAGGACAAACTGTTCGATCAGCTGGCTTAATATACATATTTCTAATATATACGCATTAAAAAATCATATTAAAACTACTTATTTACAGATTTAAAACACTACCTTAACTGTTGTATTATATTAGATCACACATACATTCATACACACCTACATGCACATTACATAGCATAACTGCTTATAAGAACAGGCTAGACCTAGTTTAGGTACTTAAGCATCAAAATGTATTATAGTTTAAATTTCCTTTTCTTGACTAAGGTTATTATTATTACGATCTTGAAAACGTCGAACATCAAGTAGCTTCATTATAAAATTTTACTCGTTTCGTTTATCGACGTCTTAAACTATATTTAACCCATTTCCAATTAATTTTATGGGATTAATTATGCTCTTATTACGCTGACTACATGTTTTATTATATAATTTATGCGAACATGTTTATGTTAAGCTGTCCCACTTTTATAGCAACGGATCGATTAGAGATTTAAACTAAATATTTGACCAAGCATAATTTTAAAACAGAAGATTTTGACGGGCCCTATGGCGCAGATGGTAGTGATCCATTATGCGCCAAGGGTTGTAGGTTCGATTCCCACCCGAGCAAATATTAATATGATGATATTTGTGCTTGTTCTGTGTCTGGGTGTTAAATATATGTAATTAAGTACTATATTTGTGATCCCTCTGTTGTTGTGGATTCGACCCTCACCCATGACAGTTATTTGTGTTTGTTCTGTATTATTAATTATTTACTATTCTTAATAAAACCGCAGTTTCTTAACTTTTTATGATTTATATTCTCCTTTCGGCAACCGTGTAATTTACAACAAATAAATGTTAAATAAACCTTGTTTTAAAATCATTAAAACAATTATATTATGAAGTAGTGAATGCGTAAACAGTTTAATTTGTAAATATTATTTATTCTATAGTAGTTATACTGGACTATATGCTCGTCAAGCTGTTCTATGAACCGAGTTTCAACGCAATCTGGAAACAAAATCTTTGCGATAGTCATTTTATATAGACACTCCAAAATATTTCGTAACATACTAATGACTGTGAGCATGAACAGATTAAAATATCTACAGTCATTTGAATGGCTAAAGATGAATGCGATTAAGTAATTACTTTACGAGATTATGCATTTTTTCCTAAATGGCAGTTAAATATTATTAAAAGAAGATTAATTTGGCACATATTTTGAATGTATTATACCAAAAATATAAACGCTTAAATAAAGTGTCTGTATTAAATATAAACTTTTTGGTCTAGTACCAAGACTTTACCTAGCGTTAACAATTATTTGATGCGACGCAATTTTTTATATTTTAATCCCCGGTACTATAGTTTTACTTGTTTTACTAAAACAAAAATAAGTCATTAATTATTAAATCAGTCACCTGACAGTAGAAAACAATCGAACTAATTTAGAGATCAGAACAAAATAACCTAAAAGGTGTTTGTTTATTATATATTTAAATAAAAAGCTGTTATTTTCACATTCAAAATAGAATCTTCAAATCTTATTTATTAGTCAAGATAGCGTATATTTATTTTTTATTGTAATTCTTTTTGTATTAAAAAGTGATAATGAGTATGCAAATAACCCGAGAGCGCAGAAAACGCTTCATAAAATAATGCAAATGGAATATCCACGTATTGTTTGGAAAATATAAACTTTAATATTTTTACAACTACCGTAGAATAAGTCTAAGTGAAAGTTTTAATCGAGAAGGATATATCAACAATGGAACAGAAATCTAAAACAAAAGCGAAACTAAAAAAGCGTAAAGCGTGTTTTCATTTACGAAGATATGGCTGCATTAATAGTTAATGGTAATTGAGAACACATCTCACAATGGCGCTGTGTTTCCATGTGATTAGCCAACAAAACTTTTGCAAATCATAGTTTTGTAACATGTTGAAAGACAAAGGGTATACCTATACTTGTTTCATAACGTTTTGAAACCATTATCACTTAATAAGAATAAGTTTATCAGCTTTTATGAATATTCAATTGATTGGCCTCATTCAGAATATTTTGAAAACTTTTTAGTTAGAAAACCCCTCATGAATTTTAATGAATATTGTTACTTCGATGCGAAGAATTCTTAAAAAGTGATTGTTCATTGTAAAATAAATCTTTCAGTTTAGAAACTAAAGGTAAACTTAAACGTTAAAATATTTTTAATGAATACCAAAAATATATGATTTTATTATGAAATTTTATACCCCCACTAGCTTTTTGCAGGTCCCTCAGGAACTATTGTGTTCCCAGTAGTCTGAGTTTTAAACTCCAATCCACCAAAGAACCTACCAATGTTGAAATATAGCCTAGATATTATTACAGGCCCCAAATCTGTCTATGTGTCAAATGATATATAAATTATTATATTTATCTGTTTATCTATTCTGGCAAAAAGAGAAACAAATATCTATATATCCACAGAAACTTGCATATTTGTAATAAAGAAAATTTAATAAATCATTTCGAAAATCATAGTGACCTAAAACAATTAAAATAAATATTACCATTATACCATACCATAGTAACTGACCCAACTGATTAGTTTTAACTATAAACCTATGTTTATATAAATATATACAAATATAATAAAATACTTCCTAATATTAAGATGTAACACAGGTGAAACTAATACAGACATACAATACGCGTTACAAGTGGCTTATAAGATTGAGTGTGTATCTATGAAATTGACAACTTTTACTATTACGTGTTTACCGACCTTTCCATGTCAACCGACGGACATTCCTTCGCATCTTTAAAATCAAAATAATAAAATGTCCCACATTATAATTCCGAACAAGTCAGGTATATCAATAAACCAATTTACAAGTAAAGAATAAGTGTAACGTTGAATCCAGATTTAATTGTTATTGTTAAATAAACAATAGCAAATTATGCAGTGGAATTGATCTTCGCGATGACACGTCAATTATTTCAATCAATTTACCTGTGAAAGTGTCCAGTGACTATTCAATCCACATTGTTTTCACCAAAGACGAATCGGACTGGTGTCATTAAAATCATAATTCTCGTGTAGCCGAAGGCCGAATCTTAGGAAGAGTCAGGGAGAGAGGCGTCGGCTGGCCGGCGGTATAAAAGCCAACCGTTGGTGGTACAGAGCATCACACAACCACGACACCTCCGTGAGACAACATGAAAGCGTTCTTGGTAGGTATCCGAGTGCAGTGAAAGTGAATTGTGACCTGTGTGTGACCCGCGCTCCCGTGCGCTCTCCGGAATCGTGCTTGTGCACGGGATTGTGACTTAGTACTCTGCTCGGTCCCATTCATCATTAATTACTAACAATGATCAATGGGATCAAGCATTGTTACAGTTGTAAAACGACGCGCATTTCTTTCTTAGGTATTAGCAGCGGTAGCGACTCTCGGCTCGGCGAGACCCGAGGCGGGATACAGTTACAATGCTCCCGGCGGCGGCGGCCTCGGCGGGATCGGAGGTGGCATCGGCGGTGGTCACGGAATCGGTGGCGGCATCGGCATCGGAGGCGGACACGGGGGCGGCGGCGGCTTCGCCTCCGGCGGTCTGAGCTCCAGCAGCTTCGGAATCGGCGGTGGAATTGGAAGCGGAATCGGTGGTGGCTTCTCCTCTGGAGGTGGATTCTCATCCGGCGGTGGCTTCTCCTCCGGAGGCGGCGGCGGCTTCGGCGGCGGCTTCGGTGGTGCCCCCATCGTCCAGAAGCACATCTACGTCCATGTCCCACCCCCAGAACCTGAAGAACAGCGCCCACAAGTGATCAGCGGTGGTGGTATTCCCCAGAAGCACTACAAGATCATCTTCATCAAGGCCCCAGCTCCTCCCGCACCCGTCGCACCCATCATCCCCGCTCAGGCCCAGAACGAAGAGAAGACCCTTGTCTACGTGTTGGTCAAGAAACCCGACGAACAACCCGAAATCACCATCCCCACCGCTGCGCCTACTCAGCCCTCAAAGCCCGAGGTTTACTTCATCAAATACAAGACCCAGAAGGAGTCCGGTGGTGCTATCGGTGGTATCGGCGGTGGTCTTGGCGGTGGCTCTGGAATCGGTGGTGGTATCTCTGGCGGTAGCATCGGCGGTGGTCTCGGCGGTGGTATCGGTGGTGGTAGCATCGGCGGCGGTCACGGAGGCAGCATCGGTGGCGGACACGGCGGCAGCATCGGAGGTGGCAGCATCGGAGGTGGTCACGGAGGTTCCTCTGGCGGAGTCAGCTCCTCCTACGGCCCCCCTGGCCAGTCCGGCCCCTACTAAAAAGCGCATCAAACGCGCCCCCATGTGATACCTGCTTTGCCGGCGAAACCTAGTGATAAGTAGAGAAAAAAATTACGGTGCCTAAATGTATTTATGTAAATAGTAATTTTAATGTTTAATTTTAGTTGTATAATAAATTTCTTTTGCATAAAAACTTGTAAACCAACCTACTTTGTTTTCATACCTAACCTTATATTATCATAACATTGAAACTTCACACGCACACATACTCAGTATAGACCTCTCAAATTAATTTTCCTTTTCTACAAATATAACAAAAGAAATTAATAATTTACTTTAGGTCTTTTATCGTATCCTCTCAGTCTTATTATCAAGCCAAAACAAGTGTCTAAGTTTGGTAGAAAGTTTCGTTTCACCGAGTGGGCGACACATGATTGCATAATCTCGAAACAGTGCGTGACCCCAGTTGCATAATGCAGTCGAAAAGAAGCTCCATACATCTTACAACACGTTTTATAGAAAATAAGGGTTTTGCTAATTATTTATTGCACAACAGCCTTATTGCGAACAATACTATTGCGTAAACCTTGACTTTTAGGATTTTCCCTTTTCACAAATATTTAAATTACCAATTGCATCATAATTCATTATTGCTAATAAATTTAATTTTGTAGGCTGCATGAATTCTTTTCCTTGGCCATAAAAAGGTTGACCTAATGAGGAAAGCTTAACGGCGACGGGTCGGGTCAAAGTCCGAGAACAAAGGAGCAAAAAAGTAATTTGCAAGACGATCGACGTTGTGACGTAACAGAGATGACACGGAACGAGAAGCAGTTTTACCTAAATATTTATAACATGTGGAGAAACGTTTCGTAACATCCGCTTGGGTCACGTTTGGACATTCGTTATGTTCATTTAGACACTGTATAGTGACGTCAACTTACTTGTACAGGTCTGAGATCTCGATCTTTTCGACGAGATATGGCAATCCATATCAACGGTATGGAGTAGTCGATATTTTTGATAACATTTTTATATCGTCATCAAACAATTATGTTAACGTATTCTTGGATGGTAAAGTAATATAGCGATAAAAAGTTATTCACATTAGTATAACATTAAATTGTGAAGTAATTAAATTTATTAATATAATCATTTAATTACATTAAATAAAATTTTATTCACATTATTTGGAAACAACGCGTATATAATTATACTATGAAACTATTAGATTTTTTGAAGTGTGGTACATTTTTATGACAGATCTGGTTTAAGTAACATTAATTAGATCTGATTACGTAATGTATTATATCTTTCGTTTTTTTCCCAGATGTCGCACTACTAATGCAAATGAAAAGCGACAAATATTTTACGAGTGTTGTCTAATTATAATAACACACATTTTTTCTCACGCCTACATCGAATAGATGTGAAGTAATAATATAATAATAATATCAGTGAATTAATAATATAATAATAATATCAGAATAACTCATATACAATACTAACGATCAGCCGGAGGATTATAAATAACATAAATTCAAAAGCGCGTTAGTCTGCATATTCGTTACACTAGATTTCAGTAGTTCCACCGATCAAAGAGGCTTTACCTCTTTGATCTGTGGAACACGCGAGTTTCCATATAAAGTGAAGTCAAAGTTGCGAACGAAAAACTAGTTACTAATCTAGCGCAATGAAAGAAAGAGCGCCTGTTGAGACGTGAAGGTCGAAGTTTCGATTCCTATAGTTAAAACAAAAAATGTCTTGTACTTGTGTATAAATTAAAATATATGTCAATTATTTATTGATTAGTTTTACACCAGAAGTCCGCGAAGACTTATACTTACTTATTTACTTTATATCGTTGCCCATGGCAATAAAATATATGTCTTTTTTTAGTTACAAGCTATCCAGACGATAGATTTAATTAAAATCGGGTCACCGTGGAAGCGGTGCAAAGTTCCCTTTGCCATTGAGAGTCCACTGCTGGACATCGGCATTCCTAAGAAAGAGGGAATTTTGCCTACAAATGCCGCGCTGGGCAAGTATATTGGCAATCGCAGAGCGCAGCTTTCGCGACGGGAATGCTGCTACCATCTCCATCTGTGCATTTTAGCTACACTGTTTCAGACGGATATACCGCCATCTGTCGGTTCTGGTACCTTAGTCGCGTCTTACGACACCTGGTACAGCGGTGGTACAATTCTACTCTGCCGGTACGGTTTACAATAATAGTATGGCTCAAGTATTTATTTACATTTCGACTTAGACATTTCCCTATACACATTACATCATATCATTTTCGTCAGATGGTCGTCAATAACGATGACTTGCATCCTTTATCTGTGCGTGCATCGCACCGATTATTTCGATAGATACATGCGATTACATTTCGTAAACTTTCCGTTTAATAACATATCTCTAGATGTATCTTTGGAGATCTGTATCTTGAATAACAATTGTCATGTACGTATTTTTACATAGCCGTGAGTTATATATATATATATATATGTGCCGTGAGTTACTTCGTAATCACTCGAGCTTTGTCGGTAAGACTGGTTCGTTTATTGATTCGCGCAAAGGGACCTAAGCATTTCCCTTTGCATAGCTCAGGACTACTTTACTAATAATACTAATAAAAAAGCTCACGTGTTAAGTCATAACTTGATCAAATTACTTTGAAAGGTTTTATGCATAGAAAATGATAAATTTACTTTATGATGATTTTCTTCATAAAATCTACCATTGGGCATAGGCCTCCCCAAAGAATGGAGAATTTTTCAAATCTGCCACCGTGGGCAGGCATGGTATCAAGTACAGAGCATAGCTTCCTGACTGAAATGCCCATAGCTGACCTATTACATTTGAGCTAAGCTAGCCCCGGTACCTCAGTCGCCTCTTACAACACCTATTACAGGGGGAGGTACTATTTTACTCGGCAACATTTAAAAGGCACGAAGTAATCCGTATACACTGCAATTTCTTTACACCTTTATTGACCAATAAGTATCGCTGTGTAATACTCAGCGTCTGTCCCATAATATTAAATCCAATCTCTTCATAACGTATACCACTAGTTTGTGGTTTATGGAGACATTTAATTACTACAAGATTTATGTAATTTTAAGCATTTGCTCAATGGATTACGCTAATCGAATTGCTAAAGAAATTATTCTAACATTTATAGACATTACTTCTATGTCGGTTAACCATGCTGGTTAAGATTAAACGGCCGCGAGTTCGAATCTCGGGTCAAGACAGTAATAGTATTTTGTTTAGCCTGGGTGTGAACGGACTCCTTGAAAGTGTACAAACTTCAATTATTACACTTTCAATGAGTTCGCGAATAATTCTAAAGTAACTCTGTCCATCTGTTATTTCGCTTCCGTTTTCACAACTTAAATAGTAAGTCTATCATGATGAAGTTTGGTATGTAGATAGTTTATACACTAGAACAAGTTGTCATATATTGTTTAAAGTTTATTGTAATGACTGTTTTGTGCCGAAATAAATAAAAATAAAATTCCCCCGTGTCTACATGGAATTGCTAGTAACTAATTTAGAAAAGGAATTTGAGGATGCAAATGATGGTGTTAAAAAAATGCATAGGCTACTGTTATTTATTTATATTATTATAAATAATCTCAAACAAACATCCCATATACCGAAGTCTGAGATACTTAGCTTAAAGCACTATCAAAGAGTATACGAGTGTAAAGGTAACAATGTATTACGGATATCAGACAACGGAGGTTTGAATTGTTAGAAATGTATTGTTTAAATGCATATTTAACACCTATACACAAGACAAACACCATTATTCATCACAGTAACGTTCGTCTCGAGTGATGATCGGACCAATGTCTCTTGGTCAATGAGATATGGACTCTAAAAATGCACATGTGCAATAAAACAAAAAAATATTTGACGAAGAGATGCCACGGGCAATAAGGCGTACTTATAGTGTTAGTGTTCGTGTAAGTATTTCCTCTGTAAATATAAAACGTAGGTTAATTTTTTTGGGGTCGTACATAATACAGTAAGAAATAAGCGAATTTTGTTAATTTTCTTCAAAAGACCTTTTGAAACGTACTTTAGTAATATCCTGTTATTTGACAAGATTGAAAGACATTCTTTGTGGGCCGCCATGCCTTTCATACGAGCGCGGAAAGCATTTTAATTAGTTTCGCAAAGAAAATTATGCGGTGATAAAACAAATTTTATATATATATTTACGATACCAGTACAAAGTTTACAATGTAACACAAATTACTTTTTGTTTTATATTATTTACGTAGCGTTTAGAAAATTTACTAACACAGTATGTAGGTACCTACTTCTTTGCAGTAACTTAAAACAGTGCAATAACTTATAACAAACAAAAAAAGGTAATGATTACAGTATGCTGGTATTTATTATTAAAATCCTATTAAATGAAAGAACGACATATCTACACTAAAATTATAAAGATTTGTATTTTTATATGTAGCGAATAAACTCAAAAATAACTGGACCAACTTTAATTATTCTTTTTTTATTAGAAAGCTACCTTATCATTGAGTAATATAGGCTATATTTAGTATTAGATTATTTTAGAAAATCATATTAAAACCAACCAAAAAATTAGCAAAAAAATATTTTAATATTAAAGTCTGTCTTAATATCTAATGATTAAGAAAGATATCATGAAATTAAAATAAAAATACACGCCGGCGGTGGACGCCACGCAGCGCATCGAGTAACCAATTCGACGAGAGCAATTGTATGTGGCACTTTCTCGAGTAGGATCTCCTGAAAATCAATACGCTTTGTTGCCACCTACAAATACCACAGCCAACGTAGTGTATATACAGGGAGGCTTTAAGATAAGCATTTTTTTTCTAATTTAGCAATTCATGGTCGTTTTAATTAGCATGCTTATAACTTAAATATCTGTACCTATTTATGCCTACCCGTGCGAAGCCTTAACGGGCTGCTAGTTCACTATAAAATCAGCATCATAGACGTATTTCTATAGCTTGATATTTTCAAAGTCCTCTTGAATTCCCCAAGAGAAATATATTAAATCGCAGAGCGTAGAATGGCGATGATGCTGCTGACCTCCACCTGCCCTGCCCTGACCAATGACCTGACTCATTGGTGCAAGCGTAAACAAAAAAGGTTGGCACCATTGATATTTGGATCTGTATTGTTAGTAAAACTAGCGTTTCATTCCAATTTCAAAGTATTAACCGCGAATTCGTCTTTTACGTAAATACATCTACACCATCTACGTAACTAATAATAATTTATTCAATGTGTCATTTATTTCATTCATTTCATTATTTAATTCATTACTAATTCATTTTTAAATTTAATTATAATTAAGTAACTAAAACATTAAACTATATGCCCAGATTTTGTTATCATCAATTTTGAATTACACAAGACTTTCACGTGTTAGAGAAAAAATATTAAAAAGTTCGCGCACACGCGCGAATTTTTAAATCAAACTCGCATCGAAGTGAAACAAAGACAGAATGCATGCGTCGTTACCGCAATGTTTGTCTGACCCGCGTCGATAGTGAGAGTGAACTTTGACGTCATAGTGCTTTCGCCAATTCACAACACCGGGCAAAATGCTTAAGCGTGCGTGTTTTATGAACAAAACACAATCACAATTGAATTTCAACGTTATAGCATTGTTTCAAGGCGTATTTTCATATGTAGCTGTATCAGGACTCAGCTGATCACATTAGCATGCTTACTCTCAAATTTAAAGTTTGATTTTGGACTTTATGTTCATAAACATAGAGAACAGTAAACAGGTGTTGCGGTTCCGTTTTATGTATAAATGATGCACGATTACTGGTATTAGACATGCAGTATTATTACCATTATGTCAAAGCACATTCCCTCTTACACTGTTTATTTGTGTAAGCAATCTTTTATGTATTACAGTACAATGTTATTTATTGAGGATTTTTTTTTTTAAATTCGCATTCATTGCTCATAATACAACTACTACAACTCATAATAAAACTACTACAACGGCTAATTTAATCATTTAAACTGGACGTCCATACGACTTGTTACCCGCCATTTCGATCACTATAAAATTCTCGTTGCATTAAAACAATTGTTTGTTGGTATTTTGGCCTGTAAGAATAGTTTATTTCTTTCGAGATGAAAAACAGTTTATATATTATTCTCCTACCCTAAAGCTGCCCTAATGCAAAATCATAAAGATGTCTTGCTCTGTGGAAAGCAAAACCAAGTTTTATCCCACGGACGTTTTACTATTTTCAGGTTAATAACTAGCATGAACGCTAATCAAAACTGTGATCTTCTTCACAGATAAATTTAAACCAAATCGGTTTTCCAGTTAGGCCGTGAAAACGGTTCAAATAAACACACACAAAACTTACGTACGGTTTTTCATATCGCCTATTTTCACACTTAAAGCTGAAATGAAATATTATTTCTGAACTGACAATAGAGTACTTAATGCCATAACCCACTGTCTAAACTGTATCGCAATATATTTCTCAATGCATACTCATTGTTCGCAAATTAACGGTCAGTCAAATTAATAATGAGCAGAGTACCTTCAGCGCTCACTTGTATTACGTAACATCGTCCTATTATCGTCCTCAACGATACACCCGACTTTGAAGCTTAATGTAAATAAAAATAAGGATAAAATTTGATCGTCTTTCAAAATCCATCTGATGATGGGTGTTAAAACAATGTTATTATCGTGCGAAACAAGATTCGGTTTTCGCTTTAATCTCATTTAGTGGGTAATTTAGATTTGAAACAATTACGTACAGTTTAAACAATAATTTAAATTATGAGAAATGAATTTTTTTTGTTCTATTTTCGAGGTCAGATAAATATATCTCGCAAGAGAATGGAAATTTTACAGTATATCGCTATTTACAGTTTTGCAGTATCCATAATGATGTTAACCGCCCGTATTTTTCTTTATTTTGCACCCTTTTAAAAAGTTTCCAGCATCAATAGTAACCAAATATCTATATCCATCGGAATCGGGCCATCGCAATTCCACTGCTGAACATAAGCCTCTCAAGGAAAGGAGACTTTTCCCCCATAATTGCCGCGCTAGGCAAACGTGTTGGCAATCACAGAGCGCAGCTATCGTGACGGGGATGCTGCTGCCCATCCCGGCCCTATGAATTTGAGTTGCACTGTTTCGGAAAACCTATTGCTTGTGTTTATACAGAGAAGGTTAAAATTGAGAAGGTTGCACGATAATTAAAGAAAACTGTTACGTAATATTTTTGGTATTGGCGGTTTGCCACCTAGCTCTATTTACCTCTACATTTTATTTCTGTTTTTCCGGACCTTTTAAAATTTTACAAGATTTATGTGAAAAGGGATATTAGTTTTGGAAAGTTCATTTAAACAATTTTTGCTTTTTAATTGTGATTTATTTCAATTTTCACATCAGCATGATATTGATAATGTTTAGTAAATTACATTTATATTTATATATATATATATATATATATATATATATATATATATATATATAAAATAAATATATATATATTTGGAAATATTATTAAGCTTTTTTAAATTTTATCAATATTTTTATTTAGATTATTATCGATTTTCATCCAAAAGTTTTGTTTATTTCTTTAATCTTTACATTTATTTTACTTTTACTAATAATTAAAACAATCCAAATGTGTATTTTTATATGCTTACAATTCCCACCTCTCGTTTTATCCCGTATAGTCTTTACTATGCACTCATGGGAAATAGGCGTGACTTTATATATTTATGTAAATGCATGTACACTTAATGGATCATAGGGTTAAATGTAAGCAGTGATAAATGTACCGTTACGCAATCACAACTGGTACCTTATGAAATAGCTAGGAAGCAACCTTTAATATACCCCTACCACGGTAATGATTTCTTATTTTAATTATTCTCTAGCAGAGGAAGACAGATATAAAATATTTTTATGTATATTTATTGAAAAAGCTTTAAAGCTTCTTTGAGTCAGTGACAGAGATGCGACATTTGTCTCTGACGTTTATAAACTCGCCCCCAAGTGAAATCCTACAAAGGTTTCGTGGGAGATATCTGTTTAAAACCACAATAAAATGTACGATTTTATGTTTGAACATTGAATATTTCATGAATCTTCTCCATTTTTTTATATATATTATTTTTAAATTTTAAAAAATTGGATTAATAGAAGAAGCTGATTTCGTTAGCAATTGTATTTTATTTTAGGATATTTGCCGATAAATTTATTAAGGATATATGATTTAGACATACTCAACTTTGAAATGCTAAAACATGTTATTATATTGGTAATTCAATAAATAAATAAAATAAATGAATACGGCATTCCACATTTAGAAGAGAGAATAACTTTCCAAATTATTATTTACTAACATAGCAACTGTAAAACGTCCACTGTTGGACATAGACCCGAGCAAGGGGGAATTTTACCACAATTACTACGCTAGGCAGGCGTAGTGGCAATCGCAGAGGGTCGCTTCGGTAAGAGCATCTGCCCATCCCCACTCTATACCACCACCACCGTACCGTACTTTAACAGCATACTACGATACCTGGAACAGGGGGAATACTATTTTACTCTTTCGATACCCTCTGGCTATCACGCCTACCCATACAATAATGGGCTCAATAAATAAATCTTTTTATTAGTCTTCACAGTTTATTGAGTTCAGCAACCCCTAGTAGAGGCTGTTATTATGTCATGAGCTACAAAGTTCGTGGACAAGTGTCGTTGACCTTTGCCATACGATTACATTAATAATCACTTTCTTTCGAGCTCCGCGGAAATTCATTGGGTAGACTGATAGACATACAATCATTTTGATCGGGAATTAACTAAAAATTACGTTTCTTCTGTATTTTTAATACAAGAAATAACCCGATCTTGCTAATCTGTTAGTATGTGACCAAATCGTTTTATTAAGAGACTCACTCCAATCTCTTTATATTGTTCATTTCATCAATATTGAACTTTGATATCTCTCCCCCATTTTTATATGGCCTCTCACAAACCAAGCTTTTATCTATATTATTTCAAAAGACAAAACGTTGCCTCACGGATTCATGTCATTGGACTACTCGCATGTATTATTTCATATTCTGTATAGAAAACGTAACCCATATGTGATCACTATTTTCCTTCTATCTAGACCCTTTTCAAACAAAGGGCAGGGATATATCAAGTTGAAATTGACACACGATACAAATGATTAAGGTCGGTCCCTTGGATCAAGTTAAATATGGTTAAAACTATACAAAATAGTATTGACAATAGACGATCTATGTTCCATGTAACCAATTGACGTCTAGGACTATGTCGCAAGAAGCTTTGTTTTAATTTATCGAAGTTTTTTCAAGTTATAAATTACAACATTTGGTAAACGTAATAGAAAATGTTTTACTGCAACTAGCCTGCTATATATTTTTTTAATGCGTTCTTTGTATGCCAATCTTGGATCCTGCCTGATGAATGCCAATCAATTAAGAAGTAGTTCATAATCGGTTGAAAGTCAGTTTTAAAGGATATAGTTTTCATAGCAAAAATTGCTGCTATATTACTCTAACTTGTGTTGATAAGTTGGAGTAATTCAGAATTTACATCAAGATATATCGATAAATTTTGTTATACCTACCACAAGGGTCGCAAAGATGCATACAGCCCGCTTAATAGCAAGGCGTTAACGTTCTCTATTGACGCCTCCAAAATCTTTAAATAACCAATTTACTGCCCCTCTGTAGAACCTCATACTTTACCTGACCAGACCTTGGAGAAAACATCAGCAATGACTGTTCCATATTTGAAGCTTTCGTCGATAGAAATTAGGTGTTAAATATATGTATTTAAATATACGAGTATTTATAATTAACTTGTTGTCTGGTGCCCGTAACACAAGTGCTTTAAGCGACTTATTTCGGAATCAGGTCAATGTATGAGATATTGTGGGAATTTATTATAAAATTCCTTAAACCTCACAGCCCTAAAATCTAATAATTTTTAAGTAACCGTTTTGAGTTTATATTATCTATAATATTTTAATTTGATTTGTGACCAAATATATTTTCAACACATTCTTAAATTATAATGATAAAATTGTTTTAAACATTCATTAATGAGTTTGAGTTGAAGAATTAGAGAATCCTGAATCTTTTTTTATTTGATATATTCCATTAGTGCCACCGCCGCCAACTATAGATCAAGTTATTTTATATATATATATAAATATTTATATAAAAACTCTCTACTCTCATTAAATTTGTGACAATGTAAAACTAGAACTTTAAGAACGAAGAAAGAGAATTGAACATGCGGGTTTAATGCGAACCGGTAGATTTTATAAGCCAGTAAACACAGCGGAAAATAACATAAATACAGAACAGTAAATAAAATCGTCCAATCTCCATGCTTTGAGAACCTGAAACAGAGATAAGAAGCTTCAAGCACTTGTGTTTTGGACGCCAGACAACAAAGATGTAACAAATAAAATCCTTTAAAACATATTTATCACGCAAGTATAAAAGACATGCAAATGTTTGTCTTGGATGGGGATCGAAATCATGCTCTTTCGCGCACAAGAATGAGTATATCAAATGAGCCATCGAGCCCGTCAAAGAATATATATACCATTGTCTTATGTATCTTCTGTTTATTTAGTTTAATCATTATGTTATATGATGTTATGGAATAAGATTTTACTGTGTGAATTTATATTATATTGAACGGAACAGGAATCACTTTTAAATTACCTATTTTATTACCTGGTTTTAAAAATAAAATATTGACGTTTGATGGTGTAAACACAAAATGATTGGGATGAAGTGGCATCGCCATTTCAGCCTCATACGCGGATGATAGCGGTTCCTTATCTCTTATCTTTCTGTATTATTTTACAATAACAATGGTACTTAAAGCACATCTAACAAATGGAATACTAGAGGTGTTAAAACATTTACATAAGAGATTAGTGTAAATTATTTAATTATCACAAAATTGTGGAATATTCTCAACTGGCCTTAGTTAACGACAGAAATTAGGGGCAACTGAATATAAATATTCAACGATAATTATGCAACTTCAGCAAACAAAAGAGTAAAATACCGTAAAGAGATATATTTTAAAAACCTTAGAGAACAATGAATCTGTTTTTCTGTGTTAATTATATTCATTGTTAACTGCCTTTTGCGGGGTCTTCGTTGAAATAATTATTGCAGTCTGATAATACGTGAAGTAACTTTAGTTTAGAATAGTCGGTCCGAATTAGGGATATAAACATGTGAAAAAATTGAGGTAAATCAATTTCAAAGATTTGGTATTTCAGTCTCACCTATTTCTACCGTCAAATTGTAGTGTTCACCTTGCAGTACTCAGGTTTGAAGGAACACAGGAGGCGGTGAGATTACTGGGTAATGTGAAATTTATATCTACAAGTCACAAGGTATATCTTTGTGATGACACAAGCGTTAATAGGTGGTCATGTTTAGCATCAAACGGAACGTGTCTTTGTTTGATCAAAACTGTTTGGTAGCAATAATAATAAATTAACACATTAATAAATTCATACACCATCTCATAGATTTACACCAAGTCGCTTAATTTAAAAAATATAATATTTAATACCCAGACACAAAACAAACCTAAAAACCATTAAATTAACATATATCCTGGTCCAAAAGTGGGTTCTATCCCCAACTTTTAGAAAAGCTTTCTACAAGATAGGATCACCACCATCTGCGGCATCGAGACTGTCGCCAACAGTTCAGAATCCAGAGGACCAATGTAAAAGATCTACTGGAGAATCCGTTGACGCCCAACATTATACCAAACTGTCGACGTCGAGTTAACATTTTCTTTCATTCACGTTCAAGTGACAAGATCAGCGCGCGTTGCGTGCACCGAGCGCCCATTGTTCGCGGCCGGATTTCCACGTCGCTATCTTTCCGGATTTTCTACGGTTTTTATGCGTCTGATAGTTTTATTTTTGCCTTGATATCATCGGGATTGTACGCTATTTAATACAGTTTATTTTATGCCGTATTATCTTAATGCTTGAGGTGTACCCGATAATTATTTTTTACAATGATAAGCAATTATAGCAATTAAGTACTAAGTTATTAATACAAAAATTTCCAATGGCACATACGGAAAGGTTGTGACTTATTTAATGATATACATAGGAAACGCCGTGAGGTATCGGTAGTGCCCTGAAGTACCGGCAGAGTAGAATAGTACTTCCCACTGAACCAGGTGGCGTAAGACATACATTATTATCTTTACATATAAAAAAACGTGTCACTGAGTTTGTCTTTAATGAACTCATAAACTACTGGACCGATTTTTATAATTCTCTGAATAGTGTGCACAGATTGATCTAACTTGGCAGATATAATTGTTTATATCTCAAGCTATAAGCGTAATATATTTTATTGACTAACACTAGCAAACACACTTCAGGCAGGACAACATTCTGACCGACAACTTTTGATATAGATACAATTTATTTCTTCAACTGTACTTTCAGATACTTACAGAACTAGATTCTTTATGAATCCACAGTTACACTTGGTGTATACCTGTGTATTTTCAGTGTATAATTTCTTCCAAGGCAACCTGAGAAATGAAATTTATTTAACATAATAAAAATATTATTATATTAATATTATATTGTTATTATAATATAATATTAATATAATAATATTTTTATTATATTTACCTTACCTTCTTTAATGTTTCACTAGGTTATATAAGAAAATCCTGTGCACAATTAAATTTTTAAATGTTTAATCCTGGGCTTTGCATTTATATGTTCATCAGTTAGTCAGCTACTCCTTTTAAATATATTAAATCGCTATAACAATATAATGACTAAGGGGTTTTATAGACATGACAATAATATTGCATTTGTTACTATAATATAAAAGTCGTAAATTTATAAAGATATGTACGCACACGGAGTCATAAGAGACTGTTAGACATAAACTCTGAATCCTCTAAAAAATAAGCACGTTATTTAACAAAATAACAGGAGTTATGAAATTAATGTTCCAGTCTAGAGATAGTTCTTATATGGAAGGCAATGTGATATTTAATCTTTTCCGCATTCGTATGTAATTGTGCCGTGTAATTACGCGAACATTAATTGCATAATTTAACGCTATTACTATAGGCTTCGGATGCAAATAACTGCAAGTAACGGATTTACCTAGCAATCTTTTTTTATTATAATTCGTCTTTATTGCAACGATAAATAATGGTTTTTTTACACTTTCAACTTAATGTTCTATGATGAGTCCCAGCCCTTTACTCTAAGATTATGTGTACTTTATATAGATTTATGTATGACGGGTCCGATAGCGCGGAGGGCAGTGATCTTATCTTATGCGCCAGGGGTCGTGTTTGTCCTGTGTCTGGATGTTAAAAATGTGTATTTAAATGTTATATTTGCCATTCCCCTATTGTCCGATGTCTGTAGCACAAGTACTTTAAGCGACTTAGCACGGAGACAGGTCAATCTATGAGAAGTTGTGAGAATACTTTATCTATAAATAATTATGATATATATATATACCTACTGTTTACGCACAGTTTTATTATTACCTTGCAAGCAAGAATCATATTATGCCGCGGGGTACTGGCAGAGTGGAATAGTACCTCCCCAGGAATATGTCGTAAAATGTGACTGAGGTACCAAAACCGACTACATATACTAATGGTGAAATAATTATTAAAATTAGTTAAGTAAGTTTTTAGTTAAAACTTAATGAACAAACAATTAAATTCGTCCGCTTTAATTAGTTTACTTTTAAGGTGCACTAAATGCAGAATATAACCTTAACATCTACATGGGTTCTCAAGTAAATCGACAGTTACGCTTACAACCAGTTACTTACCAACTAGAACCACTGTATTGAATGCAGACCATAAACAACCGGCTATATTGGAAATCACCTAAGGAGGTCTATGTCTAACAAATAACGTTCGAGTGCTAATGTACCTGATAATAAATATAATTATCTCACAAGTTTGATCTGGAGTAGCATAAGGATTTATAATTGTTAGATTGCTTTTGCATTTATTTTTTTGTTTCTCACAAAAATCGCTTATTTGCAATAGATTGAACCAAATCAAGATAACTAAGAGTATTATAAAATGGACATTTCATCGAAATAGTTAACCATCATCATCATCATCATCATCATCAGACCAGCCGTAAAAGATTCCCTGGTAGATATAGGCATCCCCAAAAATGGGGGCAATTGGCCATAATTACTGCGCTGGGCAAGCTAAG
The DNA here is from genome assembly GCA_020976665.1 of Heortia vitessoides. Taxonomy (NCBI): domain Eukaryota; kingdom Metazoa; phylum Arthropoda; class Insecta; order Lepidoptera; family Crambidae; genus Heortia; species Heortia vitessoides. The sequence goes on along the minus strand of JACJUM010002525.1, from coordinate 5,037,803 downwards.
CGTAACGTCGGAAATGGTACCCATTCCCACCCCGAGCTTTTTATTTGATTCATTTGAGCTTTTTATACCGCTATTTTTCGGTTCTGGTACCTCAGTCGCCTCTTACTGTACCTGGTACAGGGGGAGGATCTATTCTGCTCAGCTGGTAACACACGACCAGTTGATAGGTATAGGACCACACAAACAATTTTAACTTGTGAAAGTGAGAACAATTGCCGCTTCTAAAACATATTTCTCCTTGTCGAAGTCAGTAAGAGAAATAAAAACAAAGCCGTAAACATTTATTTTAACTGCATTCAGTCAGTCCTTATTTTGATGACGGGCCCGATTGCACAGATGGTAGTGATCTTAACTTGTGCGCCAATGGTTGTGGTTTCAGTTCCCACCCAGAGCAAATATTTATATGATGACATTTGTCTTTGTTCTGTGTCTGGGTGTATTCATATTTGTGATACCTTTGTTGTCTGGCGTCCGTAACATAAGTGCTTTAAGCGACTTATCACGGAGTAAGGGCAATGTTGAGACGGTGGGTATTTATTAGTATTATTGTTTTCACCACATGACCCATTAAATAGATTGATTCTGAAACGTCAGTGTTGTGTTTCACCCAACAATACCACCGAAAATGGTATCACCGTTCTTGTAATATCTTCACCAAATAAGCCAACAGATATTATAAAACACCGATCTGAAAGAACTGGTCGCGATTATGGAACAAGAATTCGCTTTATTTGTTTTACCAGTTCGCTTTCATACTGTGTTGCGTAACACCCAATTGATATGCTCACGTTTCGTACCGCATGGATTTTGATGATTCATTGGAAATCTTTACTTTGATCTATCAGAAAACGAGATCCGTTTGAATGGTATATATTTATTTGACGGGGCCGACGGTGCAGATGGTAGTGATCCTGTCTTATGCGCCAAAGGTCGTGGGTTCGATCCCTACCCAGGAAAATATTTATACGATGATGTTGGAGTTTATTTCGTGTCTGGGTATTCCATGTATGTATTTAAGTATTATATTTGTGATTCCTCTGTTGTCTGATGTCCGTAACACAAGTGCTTTAAGCGACTTATTTCGGAGGTAGGTCAATGTATGGTATGTAGAGTGAATTCATATATTATTTATACTGCAATGGTATAGTTTCCGTTAACTTCACTGTTATCTTAAGACTATCGTGTCTCTAATTCTATGTCTTGATTGTGTTAATATTACCCAGTAATTAGTTCTTCCCTCTCGTCCTTTTCACTGGAACAGCTTATTTATTTGGCGGCAGGAATAGCTGATAGTAAGGCGCCTGCGCCTACGCTCTTTGTTATACATTGCTTTTTATGACAATTGGCACAACTATTTATTTAACATAATTATTGGTGGATATTCTTAAATGTCACTTCCCCCCCCCCCCCCCTAGGTAGCTACATAACAGCAATCAGCAATCGTATATTCGAAGTGTTATCGCCTCTCCATTGCGCTGCATATATCGGATTTTAACGAAAGCATATTTATTGACACCCACGAAATGTCCGAATAAATTTCCCGGTAGAAAGCAAGCTCTTGTGTAATACTGACGCATAATGTGCCAATAAGTGAACGTCCGTATTGAGATTCACATCGCGTATCGGACGTGAGATTTTACTTTACGTGAGAACGACATAGCATTCTAAGAGGGGCAATTCTGACAAACCATTTTTTAACTGTGCCCATTGATTTAATAATAATACTAGCTAAGCCGACAAGGTGCCCTGTGTTAATGCAGCGCGCGTTCTGACAATTGCGTCGGCTTATGGTATAAGGCATAAGGCTATAAACGGCATAAGGTTTCGTTAGAATTATTATTACTTATATTTGCAAAGAAAACAAGTAAGTTAATATTTTCTTATTTTCTTTGCAAATATAAGGAAAATATAAGAAACTCCTGACAAAAAATATAAGCAGAATCAGTAGGAACTACGTATTCATACATTATACTTTATGTTAAAAATGTAAGTGTTTTAATATTACATTTGTGATTCCTCTGTTATCTGATATTTGTAACATAAGTAAGTGCTTTATGCGACTTATCACAGAGTCAGATCAATATATGAGATTGTGTGTAAATTTATTTCTATATTATTATACATATATATATTGCGTAGGGATACTAAATTTATATTATAGTGAATTCGTCCAGCCAACAGCTTACTGACGCACTCAATTAATCGGGATCAATATAAGCATGGGCTTTGAAAAGACAAGACAGACAATCTAAAATTTAGTATTTATAATTATTGAATGAATTATTAAGTCGTATGAGCCGTAGACTACTGAATAATAACTGATATGTGGTGATAAATCCATCTAAAACATCGTAACTCTAATGTATTTGTATATGTATTGTATCAGCAGCATTCCCGTCGTGAACCTACACCGGGATTGATACCACACGCTTGCCCAGCGTGGCAATTACTCGTAAGTACAAAATTCCGCCTTACTTGAGTAGGTTAATGTCCAATAGACGACCTACAGCGGCTATATTTTCTTATTTAATAAAATCTTGTCATGGACCCGGTGACATGGGACTTTGAACTTGGACACTTTGATGTCTGAGAACAAGAATCAATATTACACTATTTCTTATGACACAATCAGCAATCATTTCAAAAGTGGAATCAGGTACAGCAAATCAACGTAAATTATAAGATTTCCAAAACATACATTTCAAATAAAGTTGCGGTATATTCATCTCTGAACCTTTACCCTACTTTTAATCAGAACATATATGTGTATCCATTCAGCTGTCGAAACCATAATTTACATACAGCAATCATCCATTGGCCCACACTAACGTATATATTGTGTTTTATATCTTTATTTATAGCTGTTAGCCCAGTAGCCGAGTCTTCATAATGTTTAATGTACTCTGTGGTTAATAAAAAGAGGTTTGGTCACGACACGGTATGATGTAAAGATGGTAGACACGCTGTCTGGTAAACGTTCAACATTAACCACGGAAATAAATACCAACAAACTTCTTACTTACTATATTTGAAGGGCCCGATGGCGTAGACGGCAGTGATCCTGTCTTATGGGCCAAGGGTCGTTTATGTGATGATATTTCTGTTTGTTCTGTATCTAGGTTTAAATATATATATTTAAGTAGTATATATGTGATTCCTCTGTTGACTGGCGTCCGTAACACAAGTGCTTCAAGCGACCTACCACGTAGTCAGGTCAATATATGAGATGTTGTTGGAATTTAATAAATATATATAGATATATATATATATATATTCATATTTATATATATATAAAAGCAAATATATCTATGTACGTCTGTCTATTTATTTAAGCATGTTGGCAATCGCAGAGCGTATTTTTTGCTATGGGAATACTGTGCCCTGCCCATCCCTATCCTATATATTTGATCTACACTTATTCGGGTATATACCGCCATCTGTCGGTTCTGGCACCTTAATAGCTTCTTATGACACCTGGTACAAAGGGAGGTAGGTACTATTCTGCCGGTATTTTACGGCTTCTTGTTATTATTAATGTTTATTATCTTAATTATCCGCACACATATGATTATTTAATAGCACTTTACACAGGGCGACCTTCAGTTCGTTAAAATTTTTATTACGTATATGAAATGCAGTACGTTTACTGCAGAATCCAGGTTAAAATTTACCAGCATTATATTCAAGGCAAGGTCAAACAAAAGCACCTCGGGACCGGTTGGCAATAATAAGAGATACGCTTTACGATCACACGTTTTAGCACATGATATTGACTGAACATCTGTTCATTATTGCCTTCTTATGTAATGGGAGCAAGCATTTTAACCTCCAGCTGAATGTCATCATTCTAAAACGTTCGCTGCTGGACGCAGGCCTCCTTAAGTAAGTTTTTCCCATATATTTTCCGTGCTCGTCCCCGCCCATAATAATACATTCAAAAATTCACACAACATTCTTCATTACCTGATTACAAAACAAGTCGCTTATTGTATTTCTAACGTCAGACAACTGAGGAATAACAAATATAATATATATGCATATTCAACACCCGGACTCAGAAAAAACACGAACATTCCTAACATAAATATTGGTCCGAGATGATCAAACTCATGACATTTGGCACCCAAAATACAATCACTATCACTTAGAATGTTATTTCAAAAATATTTGACCACTGTTTCGGATGGATATACCTCCATTTGTTGGTTCCGGTATCTTCTGTTGCCATTACCACAAGTGCTTTAAGCGACTTAACTCAAAGTTAGGTCGATTTATGAGATGTTATATGTAAATATGATAAGTAAATGGATCACTAAATTAAACCTGCTAGTGCAAGTAAGCAATTGTTGCATCCAGAACTCCCATTGAGGCTTTTAAACAAATTGCATGCAATTAAACATTTATACACACTAAAAATCCTCTTATTTTTGATACGGTGGGATTTGAAAGTCCTAGGCTAATATAAATCCATAGAATAAATAAAAGAGTCAGACAATGGTGACCCTATTAGTGAAGAATATGGAAAACCTATATTCTCAACCATCTGATCTCTCTGAGAGTCGAACACTCGAAACCAATTAAATACCACAAGCAATGAAATAACCCAACCAATAACCCCAAATATCAATTTAATCAACGACCCTTGTATTAAATCGAATTTCACTTGAATACACTTAATTTAGTTTGGGTCCTAGAGTATATATAATATACTATATATTAAAATTTAAGTATATTTTATTCAAGTAGGCACACACACATACAAACACTTTTAAATCGTCAAATTATTATTAATAAAAAAGGGAATAATAATAATAACATCAGTATTTCCAATAAGGGAGTGATTATATGCACAATTACAGGTAATACAGACGACCCTGATGACCCAATGGATCAGAAAAGTGGTTTCACGCAAAGATAATTCAATTAGGCCCACCTTAAACTAGTCTGCCGGCAGAAGTGCCTTGAAACTAAGTTTACTGAACGATCATCACGCAAACCACCAGAAAAAATCTTCAAGAAAAACCGGTAGCGATAAAGTATCCACCAACACCACCTGTATCAGTTAGTGCTAATAAAACCGGTTAGAGCAATTCATACTATATTATATCATTCATATATGTACTATAGTAAACTGACAGGCTCCATGGCGCAGATGGTAGTGATCCTATCTTGTGCGCCAAAGGTCGTGGGTTCCATTCCCACCCAGAGCAAATATTTTTAAATGAAATTTGTGTTTGTTCTGTATCTGGGAGTTAAATATATGTATTTAAGTAGTATATTTCTGGTTTCTCTGTTAGCTGGCATCCATAACACATTTACTTCAAGCGACTTACCACGAAGTCAGGTCAATGTATGAGATGTTGTGGGATTTATTAATGTTATATAACTTAAGTATATAGTAAACTCTATACTGAAAAAACTCTATACTAAAGTGTACTCTGTCAACTTAGTTCCTAGATCACTTTAATATGGAAATAAAGTGATCATGGCGGTATATCTTTCCGAAACACCACAGAGTAAATGCAACAAGACAATGTAGACCGAGATAAGCAGCAGCTTTAACCTCACGACCTGCAGGCAACACGCCTAGAATGAGAAATACAGAAAAAAAATCGTAGTAATTGTTCTCTATGATAATCTATATAAGATTAATATACATGAGGTAGAACTAATATAAAGTATTTATTAAATCGTCAGCATTATCAACTTATTCTCATCTATTTCTACCGCTAAATGTGTTTTTACCAAACTGCTCTGTTCGCATTGCTGTGTTCTGGTTTGAAGGGTGAGACAGGCAATGCAACTGGGAAATGTGACATAATATCTTAAAGTCACAAGGTTGGCCAGTATATCACTGGTGATATTACAAGCATCTGTATACAGCGGTAACGCATACTATAACGCAGTAGGTTTGATTGTCTGTCGACCTGTTCTAGTAAAAAAAGAATAAATCACTTGAGAAGTGGTTATTCCAACATACGACGTCCTGTGGTTAATTTGTTGATTATAAAACTTCTATTTAACGGATTTAAAAAGCGGATTATTTAATAAATGTACATTTAAATTTCTTTATTTAATATTTTTGTTTGACGTTTAGGTTAGTAGTACGACGGTTAGGTAGTATATAAGTAGAAATGTTAGAAAATATTTTGATGTTGAATGAGCAACGGTGTTTACTAAAACTATATGTTTTCTTTCACAATAAAAATAATTTCCTTTCATGGAACTCAAATATTTCTGACGTCAATCTTAAACTCCTTAAGGATAAAAACTTGATCTCTTATAGTTAGTACATGTCTGATGGAAACTATACCTTGCACATATCGTAACAGCTTGAGACCTAAACTCGTTTCAATTACTCACCTGGTATGTCAGCCGAGGCCTACTTGCCTAGCGACTTGTTTAATGACTACGCTTTTGTAGATAATAATTAATGAAATATTTTTACTAATTGATGATAAAATAATAATCATCATTATCATATCTGCCGTAGAAAGCCCACAGTTATATTTGTGAATAAAGGCCTCCCCAAGATAAGGAAATTTAAGTCTACAATTGCTGCGTCTGCGCATGTGTAGTGGCAATCGCAGAGCGAAACTTCGCGACGAAGATGCTGCTGCCCATCCTCACCCTGGAGTGATTAAGCTGCGCTTTCTCGGGTAAACTTAACGCCACCTGTAGATTTCGGTACCTTAATCGCCTCGTACGACACCTGGTAGGTACGACAATGTACTAATACTATTACAAATATATTTAGTTCTGGAATAAAATTGCATACACTCCTCGTTGCTCATCGAGAGATCACCTATAATATCTTTGACACTATTAAACCGCATTGTTACAAGGAAATCGAAACGTCAAAAAAAATGTAAAAGTAAAAACAGTTTAATAAATTACTTACGTTGTAAAATGTTCGCGATTATTGGCAATTAAAGCTTAATAACACGTCACGATCGTGGGAGCCCAACCAACTCCCCGATTATATGAGTCTGAGCTGAGGCACAATAATATAAAAATAATTTCTAATACTTTCGATATAACCGAAGTAATGCAATCTGACATATGCAATTACAAGAACGTTTCCTAGTGAAAGTGCGGTATGACCTAACGACGGACAGATTCACTGTGTTGACCGTCGTGACTTTAACACAAATATCATACATACAGATAGCACACTCAACAATACTAAGAAAGACTAGACGAGCCTAATACTTTTAATTGTGCAAACAAAGTACAAATTTTGCATAAGTTGAGCTGCCATATTAGCTGTAGGATATCTACAGTTAATAAAACTAAAAACGAAGAAAACCGGTGAGAACGGTTCCCGCAAGATAACAAAAACGTCAAACTAAAAATGTAAAAAGTTGAAGTAAGCCGTTAAAACGAAGCTTTATTTTAAGCGGTGAATGCGTCATCATCATCATACCAGCTGTTAGTTATGTCCACTGCTGGACATAGGCCTAACCAAAGAAGGATGTTTTGGCCCATAATTGTTGCGCTGGGCAAGCGTGTTGGCAATTGCAGACGTCCCATCCCCGTCCTGAGCATCTAAACTGCACTATTTCGGATGGATATACCGCCATCTGTCAGTACTTGTACCTTAGTTGTTTAATGTCGCACACTTGATGCAGTGGGAGGTACTATTCTACTCAGCCTATTCACGGCAAATCTATATTTGGCATACTACTCATATCATACCCACCACCTCAATGTATGGCCATCAACCACTTGCGATTTCAGCGCCATTTATACCTTAGACCGCTTATCTATGGTACGGACTCGCTGCGGAGGATTCCCACACAGTACCGACTTAAGTATGTTCAGGAGCATAGTCTATTCTCTTTTTAAAGGTCGGTAACGCGGCTGTGATTCCTTTGGTATTTAAAATGTCTATAAGCGATCACCGAATCAGGAACATTTGCCCCTATAATAATAAAAACAAATATAAAGGTAGACCTCTTACAAAGGTCGTCCGCATAGGTACTTCATTCTTACCTATTTCTGCCGCCAAATAGCAACGTTCGCATGGTTATATACCGTTTCGAAGGGTGAGAGAGGCAGTGAAGTTACTGGGTGCCATCCATATTCAGTTTACAAAGTTGATATCTTTGTAATGACACGAGTATCTGACCGGCATTTGCGAACCATATGCTTGAGAGCTGACTTCAAATAGCACACAGCGCATATCTTCGCGACTAAAATTCTGTTGCAGTTTCCTGTTGCACTTGAATGACGCTGTTTCAAACGGATATTAGCCATTTGTCGGTTGCAGTACAACAGTCGCCTCTTATGGTACTAGTGGAGTGGTAGGTACTATTCTACTATAGCGGTGCTGGTACCTAGTTACTTAAGTCATTTGATAGTGGTCAAGGAGCGTATCACATTTGAGATATCAGCTTGAATGTTTGATACCTGGTCCGATTCATATCTAATCCAACGTGTAAATAATTTACAGCACTACTCAAAGTACATATGTACATGACATATATATGTGCATGCATACCTAGGAAAATTATATGTATACAAACTTATTAGTATGACGGACCCGATGGCGATTACCACGCAAAACCAACATGATGTGGTGACACTTATGTAATGAACATTTATGTTTGTCCTGTGTCTGTATTTTATATTTGAATTCATCTATTATCTGATATCCATAACACAGATGCTTGAATCTACTTACTACCAACCATCTCTAAATACGAATCAACAGATCGATTCCGTCTATTATATTTAATGTGCTCAGTTTTGATCAGAATCTGCCCTATTACGACATTCACCAGAATCACCGTTCCCATGGTTCGCTTTCATCTGTCTTTCTAGATGTATATGGGACAGACAGTCTGTACCTATGTGATTTGTGACTTGATTCTCAGTGCGGAGAATGCGCAAGCGACGGCCCACGCTCGCAAAACGAGCGTGCTGTATTGAGCTATTTAGTGTATGGTACAAGACGCTGGAAAACACACGTTTAACAATATTTTTCTTAGCTAAATCGTGATGCTAACCGATTTCATTGACTTTTTGCAACGACATTAACTAATGTGTGAATGGATTGCCGTAATGACGTAAAACGTTTTTCAACTAAAGTTAGTTTAGACTAAAAATATCTACAGTAGATGTATAACTGATCTTGGATAATTCCATTGCTCGGATTAATGCTGATTTGACCAACATCACAAACTGGTCACAAAAGTTTGGTGTCTCTGTGAACCCGTCCAAGACTCAAGCCATTATCTTGGCCAGCAAACGGCAATTATCCACTTAAAAAAAATGTACCTGTAATTATTTTTAGTAACGTGGTAGTGCCCTACAGCTCATGCGTTAAGAATCTTGGCCTATTTATCGACTCTTCCTTAACCTGGGATACACATGTTTATCGATCTATCGATTAAAACATTTTCTTCCCACTAAAACCAAAACCCTTCTTATTCAATCCTTAATAATTGACTCAAGAACTCCTTAATAAATTGGATCGTCTATTAAACAACTGTCTTCGTTTCATTTTCAGCTTGCGTAAATACGACCATATTTCCCATTACCGTTCTCTTCTCGTTGACTTCCTATTCGAGAACGTCGCAAAATTCGAATTCTAAAATAGTATGGACTATTTTCAATACTTTTTGATCCGTACGAACCAATTTACTTAAAGGACAGATTCCAATTCCTATCTTCCTCTCACGAACGTAATCTCCGTTCTTCTAATACTCTCTCGCTCTTAACTCCTTCTCATCACTCTAGTTTTTTGACAAACTCTTTTACAGTGACAGCTATATGACTCTGGAACGAGCTTCCGTTGAATATTAAGCAATCCCCAAACAAATTTATCCTGAAACGCTGTCTCCGTACTTTATTTACTGATGCTGCTTCTCTTTACTTTATAACCCTATTTATGATGTACGTTATTTTATGTATATATATATATTACCATATGCATTTATTGCGTTTATTTATACAAATATGTATGCCACGTTTATCTATTTTGTATATATATTGCCTGCACCACTATATATATATATTTTTTTCTGTTTTGTATAATGGTTGAGTCCGCCATTTGTACATTTTGTAACATTTTGTGCAATAAAGTTAAATAAATAAATAAATTCTGTTATTTGGTACCTCTGAGTTCGAATACCTCTGTCTGGTCCGTCAAAATCGGTTTAGACGTTTCGAAAATTAAGTAGAGTTAAAAAATTAAGAGAAATTACCTGAAAAATTAGAAGCAGCATACATAAAAATTTAAGCCGTAATTTCGTTTAAGCCGTGAAGTTGTATTAAACAGATAAATACACATTCACATTTATTATATTAGTTTGTTCAACTTGAGCATATTCTTAATCTAGGTAGAATCTAGGTAGATTTCTAACACGAAAGTGTTCGACGGTTTTAAACAGCCATATAAAAATCACGTGAATACCGAAAATACCGAGATAATTATATGGATTGCTATTCTATCTAGATTCCTACGTAGTGTTTTTAATTATCTATAATTTAGGCTCTTAATTACAATCAAACTTCAAATAAATATTTTCTTTGACTTCATTACACGTCTTCATAGACAAGACTTCAAGAAAAAAGGAAATTTAGCCCATAAATTCTGCGCTAGGCTATCGCAGAGCGTAACGTCATAACGGGATTTTGAATATTTTTCAAAGAGAGATGAGGTTATATTGAAAATAGATATTTATAATTATCCCCCTAATTAATTTGAATGTTTCATTGATCGCGCAGCATTAAAAGTAGTTCATTTCCTCCTGGGTTTCAAGCCATTTGCATACCATTAGACAGTTAGTTAAAGTAAAATTACAAATACAGATTTATCTATAGTATTAGATCCGACTTAACTCTGATCAACCAAATAATCTATTCGTAAGTAAGAGTAGAATGGTTAAATAACAAATAATTCATGATTTATGTGCCGACTAGTTATTTTAGGAAATTTTCTTTTTGAACTGACTTTCTCCTAGGAAGTGTGTGACATAAACCCGCGTATGTTTTTATACAAATATTTACAGAAAAGTCGCCACTTTATTTTTATTTGTAACAAAAAGCAGATATAAACGAATAAGGATCCTGGTCTTAAGCAACATTATATAAGTAAGCATTGAAAATTATATAGAATTTTGGTAAACTGTGTTTTAATTTATCTAAATTATTAAAACATAGACTAAACAATACTTCGCATAAGAGAATAAACTTGACCTGTCTGTTTATAAAGTTACACTACAGTTAGTTAATAATAAACAATTATCTCCATTTGCTTTGGTTATTCATATAGATATGTTTTTATATTATTTGCCTATAAGAACAGGCTAGACCTAGTTTAGGTACCTAAGTATCAAAATATTTAAGTTTAAGTTACCTTTTGTTGTTGAATAAAGTTAATATTATTAAGTTATTATTATTTATTACGGAAAACTTCTTTTAATTAATACGTACGTATAGACACATATATTATTATTTTAATGCAATAGCAATTAGATAATAGTTAATTAATTATCGACAGACCCGTCTCGTGCGCTACGTGTAATAACAGGTTCGGTCCCCACCCATTTTTATGGTGAATATTTAAAATAGGTGTTAAATACTTATATAAGTAGTATATTTGTAATATCTCTGTTGTCTGTTATTTGAAACACAAGAGCTTAAAGCGACTTATATAATTTTGGTTAGTGAAAGTACTATACGTTTTCCTGCTAAACGCTCATGACTTGACCTTAAAACAAAATTCGAATACCATAGATGCGTAAAGTCAGAGGGCAAGTGAGGGGGCCGATAAAGATCTAGATCAAAAAACCGGTCTCACCGAGTGCCCTTTAGGGGCGACAAGCTCACCGCACTAACTTTTACCTGTAGTGCATGGTCAGGATTGCGACACAAACCGCAACGGCTGCCCACTGGCTTACACTGCCTTATTCATATCATTTTTAGGTCATGTAATCTTCCATCCAAAACCATGTTCAATCCGTATAAATTTATTAGAAGTAAACCTCATACAAAGGTCGTCTGCGTGGTACATACCAGCCATTAGAAGTCCACTGCTGGACACAAGCCTATCCAAGAAAGTGGGAGTTTTGCACATAATTGCCGCACTGGGCAAGCGTGTTGGCAATCACAGAGCGCAGCTTTCGTAACGGGGATGCTGCTGCCCATCCCCACCCTATGCATGAGCTACACTGTCTCGGATGGATATACCGCCATCTGTCGGTTCTGGTACCTTTGTCGCCACTTAAGACACCCGGTACAAAGGCAGGTACTATTCCACTCTGCCGCTACCTAACAGCAAAAAATTAATTACTGGGTAATGTGACAAAATATCTTCAAGTCACAAGGTTGGCAACGCGCTGATGGTCTTGTGTATATTATGAGCGTCTATTGGCTGCGGTGACGCTTTCTACGAGTATTACGTGGACCGTATGCTTGTTTATCGACCTAGTGTTATAAAAAAACGTGAACTCCGTATAAAATGCCATCAGATTATATTGGATTATACTACAATCATATGTGCATAAATATGAGCGAGAGTTAACATTTATCTTTATTAGGTGCTAAATACTTTATGGAAGATGGCTGTGTAAATGTATTTAATATTCATAATAGTACCATGAACGTTTATAAGGAGATTATGAGTTAACCATTACATTGTTAAGACTTTAATTATATATATATACCTATGATTGTATTTGATTTATACAGATAAATTTCCGAAATTAAGTATCTAATTAGTTAGTCTTTAAATCCAATCCTGTCTTTGAAATTTTAAAATTTATTTTCTTTATAATTTTATCAATTCAATAATAAATATGGTATATATATTTACGTATAAGTGTAGCATACATGACATTGCGGATTTAATTTATTATTAGGGAATCGAAAAAGGTTATTTATATCATATAACATACCATTTATTTTTTCAAAGAGAAAACTATAGACGCATATTTTGTTAATTTTTTAAAAAATTATCACTATACGACTACCTATATATACGGTGTAAGTATGTAATCATCTTTAGAGTTAATACATAAGCCTAAAAAAAGATCAGTAATAAGGTGAAGACAGATTACAATTACTTATTAATTTCGATAGAGCCTAGTTAGAATTTTATGATCACAGCAGAATCGCCGGCACATCTATGTGATGTAAGTCGTTACTATACCTACAAAAGCTTCCTCAAACACAAGTGCAATGCTTTCTTAGCGACAAAATTTCTCTTGACCGCTTCAAAAGAGAATAGTTGTTTTTGTTCCGAACATTTCAAACCGTCACGGCATTTAAAATTAGACGAATACTACATCTGTATGTGAACATCAGCTGTTGAAAACGCAGCATTCAATACAGAAACATGTGGCGAAAGATGTAAGGAGTAAAATTGATTATCTACCTGTTGGTGTCGATGCTAGATGTATAATGACACGTAACGTTAAAGTTTTAGAGTCGATGATTGGTAATTTTTTCGTTTGTTTTCTGGACATGAGCGAGGGACGAGTAAAGCACGTTTGCGTAAACGTTACGTCACACGGAGTTAGAACACTCGTCTGCGCAAGAGTGACCCGCGACCCATGACCTTAGTGATGCCACTCGTTTATTGGTTATGTCGATATTCTTCATCTATAATATCACATGATTGCTTAATATGATACACGACATACTCGACATAAATAATCGGTTTTATGTAGACACACATATTTTACCATAAAATATGGACGGGTGTAATAAAAAAAAATGTAACGCTACCATTTCTTAATATTTGTTTGTGCACAACTAAAATCTATAAAAGGATCAAAGCAATATAAATGAAATAATCTTATATAATTATGTCGCATATTATATAATACTTATTTTTTATTATTATCTGTTATAATTACATTATTAAAAGAACAATCAACTTAAATCCACTCTAAGATTACCTGAAGTAAGTTGCAATTAAGAAAGAGGTAATGACGAAAATTGTAAAGGAAGCTAGACCGCTTACTGAACTTAATCATTCCTTTTCTTTAATTTGCAAGATTGTTTTTTATATTATTGTGTAATAGTTCACCCTTCGAAAGTTAATGCCTGTGTATGAAATATTTAAGAGTACCACCAACAACCTTCCATACAAACCTTATTACACTAGCTTAATAACCTATTCCATATATACAAACATAAACTTTTGCATTCATTATCATTATCATAACAGCTATTAGAAATCAACTGCTGGATATAGACCTCCCCAAAAAAAGAAGAATTTTGGCCATAATTGCCGCGATGGGCAAGCGTGTTGGCAATCGCAGAGTGCAGCTTTCACTAAGGGGATGCTGCTGCCCGCTCCCATCCTGTGTATTTAAACTACACTGTTTCGGATGGATATGCCGCAATCTGTCTTTTCTGTTGGCTCTTTCGACGCCTGGTACAGAGGAAGGTTCTATTTTATTCTGCTGGTACTTCAGAGCTATGAAACTTATTTAAAATAAACATCACTCAAAACGAATTAATTCTCTGATTATATGCTACATAGAATATACAAATATTGAGTTTAATAAAAACGTTGAATGTAATTCAAATTTTGTTTGTAAATGTATTTTGACGCGCATGGGAACAGGTTTGGATGATACAAAAGTTTCCGGTTCCTCGCAACAGGATTAATTAAATGTGTGACGTTTTGAATTGCAGATTTTGTTTATCGTCCGGCTATACGTAATGCCTCACCGAACGATTGCATAATTACAATTCACTTTCTACGGTATCAAATGACTAATAAATGTATTGGAAGTAACCCACGGATAGAACTATCCATATAATTTAAAATTTAAGAATAATGTATACTCATATTTATAACCGATTGAATTCAGAAAAACTTATAAATTTGCAGCTTCATTAAATTAATAAACGATAATTACACCAAAAAAGTCCCTGTGGCTGTGTGGTACCGGCAGAGTAGAATAGTTCCTCCCCCCCCCCCTGTACCACGTGTCGTAAGAGGTGACTGAAGTACCGGAACCGACAGATGGCGGTATATCCATCTGTAACTTAAGTGTAGCTCAAATACACAGGACTGGGATGGGCAGCGGCATCCCCGTCGCGACTTACGCTCTGCGTTTGCCAATAGCGCGGCAATTATAGGCAAAATGGCCCCTTTATTTAGCCTATGTCCAGTTTAGCCCTGGAGACTGACAGAGTAGAACAGTATTCCTCCACCTGTACCAGATATCATATGTGATGACTTTGGAACTGGAATAACGAGCGACCTCACTTAAATCTAAGGTGGCGCTAGGATTTGGCGACCAAGGACGCCCGAATGAAGCAAATCTTTTTACAATAAAGCGTAGAGACTAAGTAATAAAATGAAGCCATAATTTTGCCTGAATTGCCAGCAGCGAGTACAACCAACACGGAATAAATTTCGTCAATCGATAGTATAGTGCATCGATATCGACACATCACTATACACGCAACATTGCGTATGCCGGGAATCTAGTGAGTACCGTTACCCATGCTGATGGTGCAACTATAATCTACGCTTCAGTCTCGAACAGCTTAATGATAATTTCACAATGTTTACCAAACATTGTTTTTATAATTCTGCATTAATTTTGAATGGTGAGATTTCTAACAATGACATCACTTTTACTAATAGCGGATTCTTATGCATCCATCCTCGCAAATCCATTTTATCCATACATCTCAATTGGAAATGGTTTTTTTTTCTCTTTATTTTTTGCATGGATACAAAATAGTTAATTGTGTTGTAAATAAAAAAATATGTATTATCATTTCTCTACCAGAGTAATTAAAAAGTTTATTTAAAAAAACAAAAATACAACAGTTTTCTAAATTATATTTCTTAATTTTAAGCCTCTTACAAATCATTTCATATGCAAAAACAATATAACCAATAAGCTAACTTAACAGCTGTCATTCTATCTTAACTAAATTTATGTGTTAGTCATGAAAAAAATATTTCGTCTATAAATTGAAATCTACACAATTATATCTCTTAAGTTGGATCAAACGATCAAAGTAAGCAAACATTGATTAAAATCGCTTTTGTAGTTTTTAATTGCATCCAGTTTATATATAAAGTTGAATAGTTTAATTTTATAGACATAAAAAATACGTCCTTAAAGGTCGAAGCTAAAAAGTGCAACCAATTTTATACTGAAAGTCTTATTAGTAGACTACATTGTCAATTGAAAAAATAATTATTTGTATCCAATCAAAAAACAATAAAAAATTTATTAATTGAAAATCAAATCATCTCGAAAAAGTAGTTTTCGCTTTTATCTTTAATTATTTACTTAAATCGTGATAAAACGGCTTCTTCTTACAATTATATCATCACCGGTTATCTATCCAACGATCTGCAGTTTATAATCAATAGTTCTAATCGAACTTTAAGGCTTAAAGCAACCTGCAACAGGTTATGCAGGAATATGACAGACGTCATATATACTTAGAGTTCAATTTCCCCTAACAATATTCGACTGCAGCAGATTATAGTACAGATAGAGTGTAAGGCACACCATTTTTTATCACAATGTAATATGTGGCGGTAAACCTCATACAAAGGTCGACTTGTCTCCATTGGTACCTCAGCCTCACCCATCTCTACCCAAATAGCTGTGTTTACGTTGTTGTATTCCGGTTTGAAGGGTGAGAAGGTCAGTGAAATTACTGGGTGATGTGACATAATAACTTTAAGTCACAAGGCTGGCAACGCGCTAGTGATATCCTTGTGATATTGCGAGCGTCTGTAGCTTACTATCACGAGGACTGTATTTTTATTCGTCGACGTGGATCAATAAAAAAAAATACTAGAATTTTTTGGTTTAAACCCATTTTCAGTACAGAAAAGAAAAACATATAGTTCATTCAGTTTTCAAAGACCACCCTTTGAATTATTTTTGAACGTGTTTTGTATCATTGACTTGTTCAGTGTTTCCTTACTTTGATCGCGATCGGAGCGTCCTAGGGGACATTTAAAACTTATTTCAACCCTTATTTCTCCGGAAGCCACGTTTCTAGTTTCATTTGTTTGATACATTTTTTATGACTAATTTCATTTGGATATCAACGTTTTTCTTAATATTTTTATTTATATATTTTTATTGTTAATTCTTACATTCTAAATGTTATAGATTTGAATGTTGTATATAAATATTATATATGCATGTTTTTTATTCGTATTCGTCAGAATAGCTACACGGGTCTGTATAAAATTTGGCATAAAGTTTGTCTGGATTAACACAACAAGATTGAAATATATCTTTGAACATACGCGATTCCATTTATATAGACTTGGTTGTTTTAACTCCTGAGATGAAAAAGAAAGGTCTCGAGTTTGCCGAGACGTAGTTTAGCAGTCAGAGAAAACAAACAACAAAAATAAGCTACTTTTGATCCCGGGAAAACAGGAATTCCCTAAGTACATAAGTCCTCGTGGGTGAAGTTGTAAGCGGATAGACAGTAATTAAATATCTATTCGAAAAAAAATATATATATATTTTCGAAAGTATTTAACCATATACCAATCAACCATGGTTTTAGTAAGTTTACACTCTAAGCCGACGTTAACTAATTAACATATGCAAAGAGTTTATTAATATTTTAACTAAGAATATTTTATATAATTTTTAATACAATAATAATAAATTACACAACTCAAAAATTATCCACACGTCCACTGCAGGACATAGAGATTCAAAAGTGATATCCAATTAGATAATCACTTGGCGAGTTGTATGCAGACTGCACCTAGCGCAAAAATATCTTAGGCCTTTAATACGCAGATTTAAATCGTTTTTTTATAAACATAGATTCTAATTACAATCTTACGCAATTTACCTTGATGACTTTGTAGGAATATTAAGCCTACTTTAATAGTAGTCTGCCGGCACCAGACGAGACTTACGAGTCACCAGACGAGACTAGTTTATACTAGTTTCATTATATAAAAGAAAAACTGTTGATGATTAAGGTTCCATTGATACCTAACGGTTAGTGGGGTCGCGGTCAACGAACTCTTATCCGAAAGAGGTAAAGAAATTCCAATCAACAGCTTTTTTATCTTTCATATAATATTTATAACAGTAATAAGCTTAAGAATTATAAATTAATCTTGCGTTAGAGAAAATTAAATTTATCTAGAATTAGAATAATGGAAACTTTCGACGGGCCCGATGGCGCAAATGCTAGTGATCCTATCTTCTGCACCAAAAGTCATAGATTCAATTCCCACCCAGAGCAAATATTTTTATGATGATATTTGTGTTTGCTCTGTGTCTAAGAGTTAAATATATATAAGTAGTATATTTATGATTCCTCTCTCCTTGTTTGGCAACCGTAACACAAGTGCTTTAAGCGACTTACCACGGAGTCAGGTGAATGTAAGAGATGTTGTGGGAATTATTTATTACTATAAGTTTATAAATTAATACTAATTTAAATTTATACTATTAATACTAATATAAGTTCATAGAGAAAATTACTTACTATTTTAAGGTTAATATACTTATTAAGATATTTTAAAGATTAATATATTTGTTCTATAAACAAGACAGTTCAATGTTACCCGGATTGACTGAAATGTAACACACAATTTTTCTAAAAGTTTAAGGGTACCGGCGGATTAGTGACTGAGGTACCGGGACCGATAGATAGCGATATAACCATCCGAAACAGCGAAACTCAAATAGTACAGGGTGGGGATGTGCAGCAGCATCTACGCCGCGAAAGTTGCGCTCTGCGATTCCCGTTACGCTTGCCCAGCGCGGCAATTATGGGCAGAAATAACAGTAGGGCAAAAATTATGGGCAAAAATCATACATTCGGAAGGCCTATGTCCAATAGTGGACTTTGTATGGCTTCTATAGTTTTATGGACATATTTTTTATTCTCATATAGATATTATCTGTGTACAGTCATTATATACGTTTCTTTGCACTTTTTCAATATAAATTAGTGTTGTGTTATTTTATAAATCGCTCAAACAGCTCTCACCTGCAGAACAATAATAGCGTTTACGTTTGCAGCATTACCTCGTACTAGAATATGAGGCAATTCTGAATGTAATTAGTTAGAATATGATATAACCATGTAAATAAGCTAGACGAGCAGTTTTTTCGTCTTTTAATGGTCTGGTTTTATGTAGGTAGTTACAGCGAAATTCGCCAGACCAAGTTTATTAAATATATATGTCTATAATTATATTATAATTATATGGATTCCCACATATACATTAGTATTGACCATTTCTAGTAGCTAATCCTTAATAATAAATCTGTTTTTATTAATGTCATATTGCACCGGTGAAAATAATTAATTGTATTAGATAATAGGTATATAACCTACATACATATATATGTATTCAAACGTGTATACGCTTATGGATATACACTAGACGTCTTAATATTAAAAGAAGCCTACAAATGTTTGCTGTCTCTTTTATCGGCAAACAAAAGAGGCAATCAATAAGAGCGAGCGTTATCTTGATATCTATATTTTTTTATACGGAGCAACATATTTATTCCTTGTTGGTAAACCAAGCTATGTGATGTGGTAAACTATGTAAGCTGACAGCGACACAGATAGAACATTGTGCTAGGGTTCTGGCTAGGTGGTTGATCTGGGTGGTAAGATGTGGAGTATTGCTCGAAGAAACAGCTTTCTTTCATTATTGCCTCAGAATGGCATCGCGGCAAGTTTCCGTAACTGCTGCAGTATGATGTTGCCACGTGGTCATGGTACAGAAGGAGCAATTTTTATGCCCTTCCAGTCCCTACGAATTTTCATTACAAGAATATAAAGCTTGGTTGCCGGATCGTCCCTCAGTTGCAAATATAATATTACCTTACTTCCCGCATATCCAAAAAATAACAGGCAAAATCTAGAATACTATTATTCATTTAAGAAGACGGTGGTAATGAACATTCAAAGGTGGAGGTGTAGATAGGAAATTGTAATATAATGTCTGAAATTTTAATCAAATAATTGTTTCCAGACCCGAGGAGCCGCCCACGAGAGGGCAGGTGGAGCAAAGTCCTTTATACGTGCAGAAGGAATTTGAGGTAAACATTCTGATACTTTAATCTCATTACTCATTCCTGTCAGTGTATAAGACACAGTAGCATACGTTTTTAAAAGCAGATGTAATATAAGATCACGTGTTTTAATTTCTTGGTTTCAAGAGTGTGAAAATGATGGAACGAATGCATACAATCATGTTAAGTAATCTTTTGCGTAGTATTGAAACAATGTAAAATCATAACTAATGAAAATAAAAATCTATTTTCATTTTAATTTGTTAAATATGAAAAAAAGCTTGCAAAGATCATCAAAATAAAATAAAATAACATATACCTATTTCTTATTCTTAACTACATATAATAATTTTATTGTACTGTTTTTATTTTAATGTACAATGCAATTATTTACATATAAATACAACCGGTCCTATCGAAGATCACTCGGTGTGGCCTTTGTCCAGCAGTCTACATCGATGTATACCTGAAACAAAGTGGGCCTGTAATATAAAATTTAATATCTACAACCACAGAGTTTCGAAGACCCTGAAGATGAATGGGAGGTCAGCAGAATCCGGGTCCACCTTGGATCTTTGATCGGCAGCGGGGCTTTTGGCAGAGTTCATGCCGCGCAGCTGGACATGCCTGGAGGAGAGACTGTCACTGTAGCTGCCAAAATGCTTACTCGTAAGAACAAATTTTTCTCATTGTCGTAGCTATCACATTTAACACTCAACAAATTCGAAATGCCCTAAAGTGCTCGTCTCGTACTCATTACATGGTAATAAAAAAGGATAACCTAAGGTCGCTGAGTGTTTTATGCGGAAACCTATTTGGGATTGCTCATGCGATATGTCCCTTTATTTTTGAACAGTTTCCAGATGACAGTTTGGACACTTATTGGGGAAGGTGGCTGGCAATTTCAAACAGCTCCTTTAAGAGCATGAGTGGTTATTTTAGATTGTATTTCTAACCTGGGACGTCGTATTCTTCAAAGACAGCATTGACTCGTTAAACTTAAAGTGCATGCACAGATAATTAATTTAGATCACTGTTAAGAATTATCCGGCACTTCAAAATACAACTGTACAACATTTTAGTCTTTTCAAAGTCAAAGTCAAATATGTCTTTATTTAAATAGGCCAATATAATAATCCTAGGCACTTTCAATCAACAAACAAAATCTATAATATATTTTCTTATTACACAAAAGACCCGACAACCTTATGGTGCTGTTAGAGTATTTAAACAAATAGATCGTTGAGTGTCCTGCTTTAATAATAGTCTAATGGAACCAGGTGGGACTTAAAACTAATGCAGGTTCATTATGCAGGCTTTTAGAAAAGAACCTGGAAGAAAAAATAATGTTAATAAGTGTTCCAATAACACCTAATGGTAGGTAATATTGGACCCATACAGCCCATTGCCGTAATAGTAGAAGTAAGATCAATTAAATTCTGGAATTTATTCAAACGCATATTTATAATTCCACTTGGGATTTTATTGTAAAAATTTTTAGAGCTTAGCTTTTGTGGATTTTGTGGACAGCCGCTTTATTTATATCTAAGAATACAATTTTATTACAAATAAATCTCAGGTTACTGCCAAGATTGAAACCAGGATCGTTTCTTGTCCATAAAAATGAACCTCAATCGGATCGAGGTATCGCTGTTATTAATGAAACAGATGCAGAATATAATATAAATACACGTACATATATTTTTTTATTTTCAAAATCATACATTATACTGACTACAGTAACTGTACATATACGTATAAGTCTAAATGTAGAAAAAACAGGATGCTTATTAAATTCCCATTTTCAACTCGATTCAACTTATCCAAACAAACGTGGCTGATTTTCCTACGAATGTATAGAAAAAGTCTTTTAAAACTCTCCGTATCGATCGAATTGGACGGAAATTTAATTTACTTTTTCCCCGATCGTAGCATTGGCAATTTGAAGATACGATTAGACTTGTGTCTAGAAAATACCTGTATCTCTGGGTATGATTCGAGTGGAGTTCTCTTTGTACGGTACCCTAATTATGTTTTCTAAAATGTCATAAACAAGTGTTAGCAAAATAAACTAATGAGCGGCAGATTCAGAACAATGACCCCGGCCTTCGACCCAATTGGTCACGCCCGTGATCATAGGAACTCAACCTTAGAACTTTATTAACACGTGATTTTAAAAAATTAAATACTTTGTCTTAAATCAGTACAAATAAAGTGTGAGAGGAAACAAAATGGACATTCAGGTCATCTATCAGGATTTGACATATCAAATAAAATATGTTTTTGCGCTGTAAATAGGAAAGAAATAAAAAAAATATTAATTGATCTTGCTACAGTAAATAAAAGAAAAAAATGAAACTATATATACTAGTAAATAGAGAATTATTTTCTAAAGTTCCATATACTTTTCACTTAATTACTAAAGAACAGTGATTTATAATTGCATGTATTACATAAACAAAGAACCTTTATTTAATATATATCCATCAACTTACTATCTCGGCCTTTTTGAGGTGTACAATAACTGTTAAGCTTACTGTTATTGTACACCTCAAACTGTTAACTTTCAAACGGCAATGTAATCGCAAAGAAATGTGTTTATTTACGACATCACATTGGAAACATCTAAAATTATCTTTATTTTTTTTAGTTTTATAATTAATTTAGCAACCTAATGTTGACAAGTTTATTGACTTGTAATCGCATGTTATATACTCGTGCAACCTCTAGTATTATTTTTTAAGTATGTACTCTTTTCATCAATCAAATCGAATCAATTTTAATACCTATATTAAGTTACATAGCAAGTATATTATTATAACTCTTATTGAAAATCAATAATAGATATAGAAAAAAATTATCCTAAATGTGACTCTCGTTCACAATGATGCAATATTTAGTTTTTTTATCAACGCAACGTAACGCAACTGACTCCAAGATTATAGCAAATACTTATGTTACAGAGATCCGACATTAGAATATAATACTAAAATATCCCATTACATATATAATACTAAAATACATATTTAACACACAGACACTAAACAAACATTATTTATAATTATTTATAAACATTTATCATATATACAAGTAAATTGTTAAATGTGAACACATTTATATAAAAGAACGCTGGATGTAGAAATCTAATGAAAGTGAAATTAAAATAATTCAATTCGCTACTTTGCATAAAAGGAATGTCCCATTCAATGAATCAGTCAAGATTATTTCTTGTAACGTCAGCCATCTGTCAGAACGATTAACAAAACAAACAGACAGACAAACGAAGATTAAGTACCGTATTATACTTAAATATACATACAGCAAATAGCTGTTATTATGACAGTACCAACAGACAGTTCAACTTTGTTTATTGTATATATGCAGACAATTATTCATTACGTAAATGCGCCAAGGAAATGAAAGTTTACCACTTATAATCTTCATTAGCTATGTTATACTGTCTAGCGCCACTGGTCTTTATCAATACATAGTAACTATATATACCTAGATAATACATAGGTTAAAACATAGTTGTGTGTAATAAAAACTATATATATTTTACTAAAATAATTATATAGTTTCGACCCTTTATAACGTTATTTATAACGTTATCTAATGTTCAGTATCTGTACCTATGCGCGATGGGGAAGCCCTGCTCTGTGCATTTGAGATGCACTGTTTCGGATGGATATACCGCCATTTGTCAGTTCTGGTACATTAATCACCTCTTACGACTCCTGGTGCAGTAGGAGATACTATTCTAATCTGCCGGTACGTCACGGCAAAAACAAAAATTAATGTTGCTTGCGGAATTTTAATAGATTTGTAGAGTTTGACCTGTCGCGGTGTGTACAAGAAATGTTTTGCAAAGTTCAATTTTAAATAAATTAGTAGAAATTACAAGAATTAACATACATCACAAACTTGAGCCTTTATAATATTTAGTAGTATAGTGGTTTGGGCATATACTGGAGGATGAAAGTAAAATTGCGAAGTAATTTATAAGGTTAACGGAGTGGTTGGTAGAGATAAGCCTCGAAGAACAAACGTTAGCCAAATATAAGACATCCTTAGGTAAACATTAATGATTGTGAAAGGAGCAAGGCAAGGATCAGGGTTGACTTAAATAGATACCAATGGCTTGGTATATATATTTATGTATGTGTTTATTAAATATAATAAAGTGAAACAATTGTACTCGTATATAGCATAGCATAAGCTGCACTCTGCGATTGCCAACACGCTTACCCAGCGCGACAATTATGGGCAAAAAACCTCCTCACCCGGAGACGCGTATCTCCAGCATTGGACTTCTAACGGCTGGTATGATGATGGTGGTGATGATAATTAGTTTTTGTACACGAACTGAGTTTTTGAAATTAACTGTGATTTTTTTATTGATTTGTATAGGTTGATCTGTGGTTGTCTGTGTGTCCCTCAGAATTACTTGAAGCCTAAAACTTGTAAACTAACGAAAGCAGACAAAGACGTGGGTAACCGCTAGTATACAGTATACTTCAATGACTCCCATCTTCTTAACAGAAAACGCTTCCGAAGAGGAAATGCTGGACTTCCTCCGAGAAATCGACATGCTTAAGCACGTAGGCTCTCACAAACACGTCATCCGCTTGATCGCGTGTTGCACTAAGAGGCCGCCACTGATAGCCTTGTTAGAGCATGCACCCAGGGGAGATCTTTTGACGCTGCTACGGTCTGCGAGAGGGAAACGAAGGGTGGACGAAAACTCCAGTTCAACTAGACGGATCAACAGCGATGTGAACGGACGGCCTTCCGAAGCTGACAGTGAGTTTTTTTCTTAAATTTTGTCTAAAGCAGTGGCTCCCAACTAGGAGTCAAAAAGTTGGCTAAACATTACACACACTAATAGTAGCTTTGTGCGAATATTCTCAGAATTACTCATCTTGTTTACCTGTAAATAGCAAGTTCGAAAACAATGTTTTGATTCAAAATTTATTCATTTGGCTTTCCTCTATCAATATTATATCTACATACTAAATTACACAACATCTTATACATTGACTCACTCCGTGGTAAGTCGCTTCAGACAACAGAAGAATCACAAATATAAGAATTAAATACATAATATTTAACACCCATACACAGAACAAATGTGTTAGCACGTTTTCACGTCGAGGATGCTGCTGCGGCCCATCCCCGGCCTGTGCGTTTGAGCTACACTGTTTGGGATTCGGTTCTAGCACTTTATTCGCCTTTTACGACACCTGGTACAGGAGGAGGTACTATTTTACTTTGCCGGTATCACACGACCAACTATTATGTTACTAATAATACAAAATTATTCTTCGAATAAAAATAATCTAACTGCCAAGAGATGGATTTACCACAAAAGTCTAGTTTTAATACAAAATTCATAAATCTCAGTATACTTTTACATCAAAGAATTTATTATTTTCTTTCTAAGGGACTAATTTCGAGCCGCTTTCCAATGAATAGAACTTAATCCCGAATTAAAAAGTTAATAACTACATAGCGCCTGAATGTAATTGATGAGCAATAACTTGGTAAAGACTTTTAGATGTAATAATTTTGTAAGCGTTATAGCAGACATTTAATCTGTAAGCTAGTATTCACAAACGCCATATTAAAATTTTCTTAAGCTAGATCCTTAAGGCCTACAAGATCCAGCAGTGGACGTTTTACGGCTGCTGTAATGATTATGCTCTAAGATCGTTTATATAGAGATTTGAAACTAGAATGCAGTTACTATTTGCTATCCAGTTTTTATTGCCCTATTACCCTTACAGCGGAATTCACGAACCTCAGCGACTCGGACCCCACGCTGTCTGAAGGAAAGTTGTACATAGACGGAGACACAGTGAGGAACGACCACTACGTGGCTGAGCCAGCCCTGCAGTTGGACAGCGGGACGATGCGCGAGTACGCACTGCAAGTAGCTTTGGGTATGCGGCATTTGGAAGAGAGGGGAATCACACACAGGTCAGTTATCGCCCATTATCCCGTTGGTTGGTCAAAGTTGCTTGTTTCAGACAAACAAGGGTAGTATGAAAGAGTAGCCTTCGTCGTCATGGTAGCCTCTCCGTCACTTATGGTACCTACTTTAAATACGTTAAACGTCTTTTCTAGAATACTAAATTAGTAAATAAAGCCTACAAATGTATAATATACATGTATTGAGATATATATTTAGATTTTAAGATATTTTGACTTCCGAACACTGATTATAAATCTTCTAACTAGCTTTTTAACGTTTTTGTTCAATTCTTGAAAATGTATTTTAAAAAAACTTATATTAAAGCTGTAAGTGAGAGCATAATTAGAAAATATTCCTAACAACTATTCTAAGATTGAGTATAACACAAGGTAGATACGATTTTTATATGGTAATACTCATATAATAAACAACTAAACAAGTAAGAATTTTCCGCGTTTAAAACACTGTCATTCGGACATTGAACTTAGTGGTAGCATACTCTTCCTGAGTTGCTAATAATTCAAATAGAAAGATTTCATTGCACTTCCTCAAGCATGGGAAACATTCAGACTTCTGTCCATAACACATTTTTATAACAAATAGCTATCCATATCTAAATAAGTATAAAGTAACCTGCAAATAAAGTACTCATCTAGGTTTCAATAGCTGCGTTTAAATCATCTAGTAGCGTATTCAAAAAACTACTAACTTACTACTGACAACTCCAACTAAAACAAGAAGCAAGAGTGCATCCAACGAATTTCAGACAGTAACCATGTTTCAGTATATACCTCACCCCCTTGATGATATCATAGAAGTGCGACCGTCTGTTGTTTATAGCTAGAGTAGATAAAATAATCTCGCTGCCGGCTCAAGAGACCGCGTGCGATGGCACGCAAGAAGGCTTACAAGGTGTGACAAAAATAACACAATTTATATAAAAAATCCAACGACTCATGTACATTTGACCATATATTATTATACTGTAAATGTAGCCTCGTTGATAATCTAAATATTTGCCAATCAAATATTAATTTCGAATTTTCGATTTTTTCAAAATACTCATATATTTTGAAAAAATCGAAAATTCGAAAACGAACGTTTAAACAAAGTTTCAAATGTTACCCTATTCCATTTAATTCTCTAATAATCATTGTAGATTCGTAGCTATATACAATGTTTTGGAACCTTTTTGGTGGCTCTTGTAATAAACCTGAATAAAACTTAGTTTTAAGACCAGTCTGCTGCTGGCAGATGTCTTTTCTTTATATCAATTATGATATTTGACAAAACTTATCCACCGTAATACCGTTAGGTTTTCATTAACTTATGGAGATGGAAATTGATCGCATTTATGTGCGAAAAGTTAGTTTACATTTTTTAAATGTGTTTTGTAATTTCTATTTTTAGTATCAATTTTTTTATTAGTAGTGGTCAAACTAGCAAAGACTCCGGTGATAGTACCTAAGCGTCATTGCAGCCTACAGACGCTCGTATTATCGTGAGTAATTTCGCTGCTTCTCACATCACAGTTGCTCTAACCTGTGCTCACCACTATTTATGACACCAAAGTGGAATGGTTAATTTATGACAACAAAGGGATAAGGATGGAAATAGGCAAGCAAGCCTTCGATAGGCCAAGCGTCTATAAACAGCGATAACCATTCAAACCACGCACACGCTGAATTATCTACAATTTACAGAATAAAAAATGATCCTATGTTTAATTGGACAATAGGTGCGTTAAAATCAACACTTTTCAAAAAGTCTAAAATATGTTTTTACTTCATACAATGAAAAAAAAACATATAAATCGTGAGCGTTTATCGGTTTTATTTTCCTGGCATCTTTGTTTTGCAGGAAAATTGGAGAGTAGTCTATTTATTAATCATCAACTCAATCATAAGTTATATAAGTTTGCAGTCTTCTAACTAAAGTTGCGATATTGTACTGTGTTTATTTGTTTGTGAAAACACCGTCGCTTGTTGCCCCGCTCACGCATCCCCCGTCTTTAAATTATCACTAGTCTAATAAACACGAAAGTTTGTGTATGGATGGCGCAGGTGGAAGTGACCATCTACACCATCGGGCCCATCGATTTAAAAACCATACCAAAATTAATCGTGAAGGATACGTTTATAGAATAAATGAAGAGTTCTCTATCATGTCCCATAAACTTGTCAGAAAATAAACATCCATAAATACAGCATCCACTATATTTGTCATGAAAAACAACGAATTTGAGACCGTAAATAAATGGATCATTTACAATACCTAAATATAAATAATTGGTCTCTATGTCACGGCTCTGGCGATCCCTAATGCTAATCTTTGAAGACGGCTTTCGCTCACCATCTAATGATGTGCTGAGTGGCTTTTTTGGTGGATCGAGCCGACTCGATTCGATTTATCATCACCGTCATCATCATATCAGCCGCAAAACGTCCACTGCTGAACATAGTCCTCTCCAAATGATTTTCAATAAGATCGATCGCATGCGGCCTGCGTCCAGCGCGATCCTGCGGCTTCAATCAGATTGTCTGTCCAAATTGTGGGAGGACGTCCTACGCTGCGCTTGCCGGTACGTGGTCTGTTACTTCAACTTACTAATCTGCTGGCCTATGTCGGTAACTTTGGTTCATTTACGGATCTCCTCATTTCTGATCCCAGAGATGCCAGTTTGATATTCGTTTGTAATTTAAATTCGAGTCCAGAAGATTTACTTAGTAAATAGGAACCATTATATCGCCGTCTTCTAGATTCACTTACACTACAGCTTACTAACACAAAATAAACAAATTGACACAGCAAGTTGGGACTTGTATTGGGCGTCACTTGATTGCTTAAGAAAACAGCACGAGCAAGGCTAAATCGCGAAATAAAATCGATTCAGCGAGTTTGAAATGGTTTCTCTTAATACCGAATCAAAATAAATTACGAATCTAAAACAGGAATCGAGTTTGACTCGAGTCAAGCCGTAGGTTGTCGGCACATTGCTAACGCCTACGTGATTCTAATTTACACCCTAGAGGGCAGACAAGAATGCGTGGAGTCGGATTTACAGCGATTTCCTCATTAAACCTAAGTTTCAGGTTAAATATCTTTGGTCAACCAATTTTATTATAAACAAGCAGTGCGACTTCGTTCGCGTGGAATAATGACTTTGACTATCCAACACTGAAAGATTTTTTTAAATCAGACCAGAAGTTCCTGAGATTAGCGCGTTTAAACAAACAAACAAACTCATAGGCTTTATAATATTAGTACAAGATTAACATCCGAAATAATACGCATTATACATTTCAAATTCATTTATTTACAAGGTAATTTTGATGTTAACATTTTAAACAATAGTGCATCATGTTCCGCTCAAATTGAAGCATGCAAATTTTTAATTCAATAAAAAAAATACCGATCAATTGAGATAGTCGTCAAAAAATAACAACTGTCTGAACTGAGATACAAGACAATACAAAAAACATACGACTCCATTTAAAAAAAAATAGATGATTAAACAATTATAGTCTATGACATTTTAACAGAATACTATAAAATATAGAAAATAAAAAAATACAACATTTTGACTCTTTAAACATTATGGTTATTGAATTTTATAGTATACATGTTAAAGATTATGACTTTCGAAATAACAATTATAATAAAAGACGAAGTGCATGAATGAAGCTTCAATCAATTTTAAATTTCGGCTATCATCATCATACCAGCCATAGAAAGTTCACTGTTGGACATAGGCCTTCTCAAGATAGGGAGATTTTTGCCCAGAATTGCCGCGCAAGGCAGACGTGGTGGTGGATTAACCGCCATCTGTCGGTTCTGATTCCTCAGTCGCCTCTTACGACACCTGGTACAGAGGCAGTTACTATTCTACCCTATTGGTACCCTAAGGCCGCCGGTGTCTTCTCTATATATAAGTCGTAAATATAAAATTAAGAAAATTCTCTTAGAATTATCTATACTAATATTATAAAGCGGAAGAGTTTATTTAAACGCGCTTATCTCTGGATCTATTGGTCCGATTTGAATTAGTTGGATAGTCCATTTATAGAGGAAGGCTTTATGCTATATAACATTACGCTGAGACCAATAGGAGCTTCAGGTCTTTCGAAAAATTATTCCTTTTTAATAATAAAAGAAAGTCCGCGTCAGTATATGTCTACATATTATAAAAAAAAATCTTATTCACGATTATACAATAACATAAACCAACGTGAGCAATCAAAAAATATCTCGATAGAGTGTCCGACAACCACGCGAACGAAATCGCGGGCACAGCTAGTAATACTTATAATGTTAGCTATCGCAACTATGTAATTATATGTACTAGAGTATATAAATGTATATCAGTTTGTTTAAACTACCTTTACCACATAGTGCCCGTTACCGCCATTACTCCAGTGAGTCACAAATAGTGTTTATTTTTTTTTTCAAGCTGCTTTAAATGTAATACATGCTATTGAAAAAGTACATCGACTGTAAACAGTTTAGATGCGAAAATATGTCTGTCTATTTATCCGGTTGTTGCATTTTGACAGCTTAAATGATGATCCGGGTTTTAGAAACCTTCCATAAGCTACTTCAATCCTTGAGATTGAAATAAATAGATATTGCACTACTCTATATAGGGTATTGTTACAAACATTCCGAATGTATCATATATGCGGATGACAAGAAAATATAATATAAAATTAGAAGCAAACGCGATAGTTCATCAAAGAACTTTAATACTATAGCATAAAATTGAATTATTAATATAAGTCGTGAGGTACAAGAAGAGTAGAATAGTAGGTACCTCTTCCTGTACCAGATGTCGTAAGAGTCGACTAAGGTAACAGAAGAGACAGACGGCGGTATTTACAGGATATACCGCCTGGTGGTGATTAATACAAGTAAATATGACTGTACTATTTACATTTACTTGTATAACATTCACACACCTGACCCCATTTCTTATCACTATAACTTTAATAGCGGATTGACAAGCAAGAAATAATACTATAAAGGATATTGGTGTTTATCTTAAAAAAAAATTTTACTGTCAGGTCACTTTGACAACATATTGGAAATAGCTTATGGGAATCCAAAACTTGTTCTTCGCGTATCTAAGTCTTTCAATGATATGAGTACAACAGTAAGTAAATAAGTTTATTTTGGATATGTGAGATGCATATTAGAATATGCTTCCATTATATCTACAATATGCTCCACATTTTAAGCTACAGTTTCAAAGAATCAAAAAAATATTTGTCAACCTCAAAAAAGCGACATAAAACTCATACGGAGCTAGCTGCAAAAAGTACAGACGTTTATCACTTAACAAAGATAATTTTTACTGGAAATGTGTCTGTCTATTCTAGGACATTGTTTATGGTAAAGTTGACTGCCCATTATAAGTATCAGAAAGGAGTATTTCCTGTTACTGACTAAACGAACAGAAGCCTACAGTATTCATTATTACAATATATATATATATATATGTTTATTTAAAAAAAACGTAATTTAGTATATATACAAATGTTATTATTTATTATTTAATTTGTAATTAATTTTTATTATTTAATTAACTTTATTTTCTTTTTATTTATAAAATAGTAGTACACATCTAACTGCTCTAACACATTTTCTTATGTCCATCCAAAGGTTGCCTGGAAAAGATCGCTCTGAGCGACAAGGCTGACTATGTTCTTTCTCATTATATAATTTTATGTGCCCAAAAAAATATATTATTGTTAAAGTTCCGAACCCCTATGTTCCGAACTCCAGTTTGCTATATGCGGCACAATGCCCACAGTAATTACCTTGAGAATTCAGTACTCTCGCGGATATTTCGGACATATAAGAAAAACTTTCACACCATTGACATTTTAGGTAATCAAAACGAAACGAACACTATAACTACTAACAACGAGACTAAACAAAAATAAGAAAACATTGTTTTTTATATTTTGACACGGTGATTTATTTGTATCCAATTTTTTTCGAACTAACCTTATGCTGGCTGACTCTAACATTAGTTCCAGTGTCACTGGGGAAAGAGGACACTGTGCGGAATCGGAACGAGACCGACGGCGCGGCGATCACTCAATGGCGTCTCTGAGGCATAGACCTCATCTTGAGTGGCCGTCGTCGATCTCATTCTGATCCTGATTATTATTATATTCAGGATAACTTGGAATTGGTCTTGCGAATAAATATGAATGGAGTGTTTAATGTAACAATACTAAAACGCTGTTCGTTTTTGTCATAAATAAATAAAAACCCCCCAGGATAATTTCGAAGTACATGATATGCGTGGAATAGATAAAGTTCGCTAATTTCATTTGCAGAGTGAATCCATACAGTTAATTAATTCCGCCCTTAAATACTTCATAAGTTGAATATAGCGTACGAATATTATACATACGAAAGTGCTGAAGCCGGTTACTGGTTGAACCGGTGAATCGATATTGATAAATGGCAGGCGGACTGTAAATAGCTCAGAATTTAAGGATGGTGTTATACCTTAGACTAGTGACCCCAGTAAAACAATACAACAAAGTGGCTCATATCTCTCAAACGCCCTTACAATCTACTTCATACAAACACTACACACGACTGCTACTTAAGCCGAAATCCGTGCTTGAAAGGCGCCATTGATTGTCTGCCATGTGAACGTTCTGATCACGCTCACCTTGTGAGCACTGCTGCCCACGCCTAACCAGCTCACGAATTCATTAGCAGCCTGGTCTCTTCCTCCCTTTAACACTAGAACTGCATTCAGTACAAGCCAGCATTAGGCTCTTTAGATAAAAAAGAGCAGTGAAACAGAAAACTACAAATAATTGTCAAATGCATAAGTTATATGAGGCTTTTACGTCTAAATTAAGGCATTGTTACACGTGACTCTTCTGTTTACTAGATTGACTGAGAATTGGATTTATAATTACATTTATAGATGAAACAACACAAATACGTTCCAAAGGGCTTTGGTCCAACACCAAAGAAAAAGGAGTGCTAAGTTCTAAGGGTTAAAGGACGCCAAACGCATAATGGGTATTCGAACGAATCTTCCCTCGCAACCAGACACTTTTCTCGCATTTCATAGAGTAGACATAAACAATCTATACTGTCAGGTTTACCTTACCTAGACAACATTTATACGGACGGAGTTCCTCGGCAAATCCCAGGAAGCGGCGGGGCGGTTCTCGGAATATTTCGGGCTGCGAAGCTCGCCCGGATCGGATAAACGTTTCAAAGTTGAAGGATATCTGCATTTTTATAGGTCGTTTTAACGGGCCCGTGGGCGCAGATGATAATGATCCTATCTTGTACGCCAGAGGTCGTGAGTATGATTCCCACCCAGATCAAATATTTATATGATGATATTTGTGTTTGTTCTGTGTCTGGGAGTTAAATATATGTATATAAGTAGCATATTTGTAATTTCTCTATTGTTTGGATTCCGTAACACAAGTGCTTTAGGCGACTTACCACGGAGTTAGGTCAATGTAAGAGATGTGGGAATTTATCATTATTATCATTATTATTGTTAATGTTGTTTTTTGATCATTGCAATTGCAGGTAAAAAGAAGCTTATTTACTTCTAGCAGCGGTTTTATTCACGCAGTTTCCGTTTCCTTGAAAATTACCAAATCATTTTAAATGTTACGTCTAATAAAAACGTCACTATATCAAATTACCATGTATTTAAATTTACACTAATTCTAAAGACTAGCTTCATACTAACAAAATTGTAAAACTTAAAATTACACATACCATTTTAAGTACTCAAAATATTGATAAAAATTAACAGAATAATAAAAGAAGCCTATGCTAATGAAAGCTCTTAAAACATCATATTTTCTGCCGTTTTTACTACATTTTTGATTGATATTCCGCTCCTTTTATTATCCTTATACATCCTTATTATATCTGCTATCTGCTAGTGAAAGTCCCATCAAAATCGGTCTAGCGTTTTTAAATATTACCTCTAACAAACAGACTGACAGACGAAAATTAAAAGAAAATAATTGTGTAAATATACCGTTTATACATCTATATACAATTAGTAACAAGCAGGTTGTTTAATGTTACAAACAGCCACCCCAAATGTATTTATATGTATTGATATATAGATGTAATATGCATAGATGGCTTTGTATAGTAATCTTTAAGTAATTTTATCACGTAATTAGCTTACATGTTTTCATATATACAAATGTTCCCAGAAGAAGTAACGTAAAGGTTTTGTGTAAATTAGTTGACATTTTCTTTTTGAATGTCGGAGAGAATTAAGTGTGCTGAGGGCTTTTATCGAAGACGCTGCCAAAATCCATTTGATAACTGTGCTTCAGGAAAGTATATAATACTTAAGTAGGTAACTTCGTCACAATAAAACCACTCCTCTGAATATTATCGGAAGCATGTCTGCCAAGTTTCGTTGGCTTAGTTCTTTTCTGGTAGCTGTAGTTCTTTTCTGAACTTGCTGTAAATTTAGTTTTAAAGTAGCCCAGTCAATAACCAATTTGTTCAAATAACTCTTATAACCCCGTAAGTTTATCAAGGTCATCGGTTATTTAAATCTTTATAACTAGAAAATCATTATGTTGTTTTATATGTATGTATTACTAACTAAACTAAAAAATGCCTAAGCCTTTAAAAAGTAGTCTAACTAAATATAGTGAGTGCTTAACACATTCTAAAGTAAAGAGACATTTTAAGTTCAAGACACATTTTAAATAATTGCGCATTTATCCGCGTCCCTTTGCTTTAATTGCGTCCTTTAATAACTTTTTTAATTGCGACTGCAATTGCATTGGGCAGGTTCTCGCAGCTCAAAGACTCTTTGCACCTAGACTAACTGCGAGGTACAAGCTATAAATATAACGCAACTCCTTAAAATCGGTTCTTACACTTATGCGTGACATCATTTCAAACAGACAGCCAGACTCACTTTCACACTGAAAAAATAGTCAGGATAATTTCGTTAGCTTCCGTCTTTATCCATTACTATTCTAACACAGATTGTGCATTTCAACATCATACCAGCTAGCTACATAAAGACGTGATAAATACTACTAGCTAGACTACCTAAGGTCGTCTGAGAGAGTACCTCCCTCCCACCTATTTCTACTGTAAAACAGCAGTGCCTATTATACATGTTCCGATTAGAATATCGAGGGAGACAGTAAACTTATTCGGTATTATATGTTCGTTTGGTCACGCCATCACGTGAACATTGGGAACAAATTCGCAAATCTTTTGTTTGTTGTTATGTTGTAAAATTAAAAAAAAAGCTTACCCCATTTATTAACTTTTTTAAGTAACCTTTTTTAAAGCGTTTGACTTGAATGCGCGCTGCTGTAAGACAGGATAAAGTTCTCAGGTCAGGTTGAATGGCATAATAAGTAATTCCGACATACATTCAAACATTGACCTGATTCTGTGATAAGTCGCTTAAATCACTTGTGTTACAGATATCAGTCAACAGAGGAATCACAAATATACAACTTAAATATATTTATTTAACACTCAGATACAGAACAAATATAAATATTATCATATAAATATTTGTCATGGGTGGGCATCGAACCCACGATCACTACCATTTGCGCCCTCGGGCCCGTCAAATAATTACATTCAGGTTATCATTGCCTAAGAAAAACATTGGCAGAAGAATCTTTGCCTAATGCTTCTTACTTTTATATTATGAAATCAAGAAACAAGCACATGGTTTGCTTGATGGAAAGCGTGACCGCAGCTTATAGACTATCGGTCGCTAGTGTCATCACAAGGTTATCACTAGCGAATCAACCCTGTGAACTGAAAATACTATGTCACATTTACCCAGTAATTTCACTGCCTCTCGCTTCAAACCGGAACACAGCAATGCACACACTGCTATTTGGCTGTAGAAATAGATGTGAGTGAGGCACCAATACAGACAAGCTTCGTAAGAGGTCTACTTCAAGCAAACTATTCTTGCTGACAATTCGATAGAATTGGTTCTTAAGCCAGCATAACTTAAGCTGTTTCGTTGTTTACTCGCTGAAATAAGAGACAGGCGAGAGGTTTTGTTTAATAGCGGTTTAGGTACTCGTTTTGTTTGTAAACATTTTTGCTATTGTCACTGAGAACCTTTGAACACTAAGATCGTTTTATCTAAGGTTTCTTGAGATGATTTTTTTTATCCACTAGGTACTTTGTAAATGCCACCTTGAGTTCGTGTTTCACATATCTATTATCTAACACCGTCCCAGTTAAGTCGATCAATCTGCTTTTGTACGCAAAGCAACGTTATATTTTAGACTTCAATACCTGAACAAATCATATCATGTAGGTAGGTATACTTTTAGTTTCAAGCCACCACCTACGACCAATCACTATTTGCCTTGTATATTAGATTATCCAAAATTAGAACAAGTTACAATTTGCCGACTGTTTACGATTTCGCTTGTTAGATTATTAAAAACGACGATAATATGGATTAATTAAGAAATTCCGTGGGGTGCTGGCAGAATAAAATAGCACCTCCCCTATACAAAGTGTCGTAAGAGGCGACTAAGGTACCAGAACCGACAGATGGCGGTATATCCATTCAAAACAGCGATGCTCAAATGCACGGGGCGGAGAGCGGCAATAAAATACCGTTATGGGTAAAATTCCCCCTTTCTTGGGGAAGCCTATGTCCAGGAGTAGACCTCCAATGACTGATGTGATGATGATGATAAATAATATTAGTAATGACCTTTTATAGAGTCAGTGCTTGACAAATTTATAACTTAAAAGCTAACCCACATTATTTTATTTTTAGCTAATTGGGCTTGTTTAATCTCTCAAATATCTTTAAATCTAGCATTTAAAATATGTATCGTTAAAATCCATTTATCAGGCTCTAAACGAATCCTAACCAACATAAGGTATAACAAAACGTGTACTGTAGAAAACTGTGATGATCTAGTTCATTTCACCTACGAAACATGATGATATGTTTTCTTTATCTTTCTTTAACGATGAACATTGTTACAACAAAGCTTAACGCCACACTCCATTACGAGGTGATTTATTATGAAAAGTTAAACATGGTTTTGCTCTCCTTAAGTTAGGTTCTATTTGCGTTATTTTATTAAACAGTAATACATCATCGAGGGTAACGACGGGCACATGTATAATATATGAATATCTGGTATCTGGATCTAACAAGGATATTTCCTCTGTTAATAAAAATAAATGTTTTATGAAAAGGATTACGAAACCCTACTAATATTATAAATGCGAAAGTAACTCTGTCTGTCTGTTACGCTTTCTCGCTTAAACCTCTCCACCGATTTTGATGAAATTTGGCATAGACAATCTTTAAACCTTGAGAAAGGACAGGCTATTTTACAATTCGAAATAAGGGTTGTAAGGGGTCGAAAGGGGGGATGAAAAGTTGTATAGAAGTATCGCTATTTTTGGAGCTAGAAACTTGAAACTTATTTTTCAGACCATTAATTCGATATAAATAAACATGACATTAAAAGTTTATATAAGTTGAGGTAAAGAGGTATGGTACCCAAAAAACACTATTCCACGCGGACGAAGTCGCGGGCACATCTATTTTTTTATATAAAGTGAAATGTATTTTACTCACACATGGGGACTTTTCAGTGCTTTCCTAAGAATCTTACCCAAATCATAAATAAATTATCTACCAACTTATATTAAATTAACTGTGGAATATGCAAACTCAACATTTTCAGTTTATATCGTAATTGATAAATCAGGTTATTTTCCTATAAACATATGCGTCATAATTTTATAACAACCTCTTATAAACCAACAAACAAACATTTATTTTCACCAGCTGTAAGCGTAGCCGGATCCAACTGCTCCCTCCGGAGTTAACCTTCGCGACTACTAATGTTCTCATAGTTAAAACGTTTAGGTACTTACAAATTTGCTAATATTTTTTAGCAGGGTTTGTTTGGTTTTTTATAATTATGCCGAATCTAATACTGAGCTGAATTGAAACTTTTAGATTTTTTTTATAATCTCTCTTTTCTTGGCTAAGGTTTGGTAAGGCAGTAGGTCAACTTGCCAGTTAAATAAATGAATACTTTCTTTTAGTATCAAAATATAGCCGCAGCCATTAAAACATATACTAAAACCTTCATGATACCACAATAACCTATGCAATAAAGCTTGGCAGGCTTTGCGCGACACGATCCAGTGTCACTTAAGTCTGAATTGATCTTGAGTACACTTGATCTTTGCGCTAAATTAGTCTATTATACTCATATTAGATAAAGTACTTAGCTATAATTAACGCTTGAGTCAACTCTTAACCTTAGCAAGAATTTAATTAGTTCTCCTGACAAAATCTAATCTGCAAATCCGTAGCTTTAAGACCTATTGCCTGTCTAAATGAAACGAATATTATAGGAACGTTGGGTTTGATGGTTCCTTATAACTACATAATCTATGATATGATATTATTACCCGAGATCTTCGTACAGATTACCAATTCCGTCGGACGACGAAAAAGTCGTTTACTTTACGAAATTCATGACAACTATACATCTGCGAAAACTCTCCAAGGTTGCCATGCGTGAGAATCACCGGGTGAGGACTCATGCAAACAAAAGAAGTTCATAAAAAGTGTATAAAGTATCCATTCATAATTCTATATAAGTGTAGAATCCCCCAAATATTTTCCTTTATTTTTCGAGTTAGCAAAGCTTTACCTTGGAATTGGAACACTTGTTGCTAGGCAACTGTTGCTTGGAGCCCCCGCTTGCGGGGGTGAGGGCGACCGTTTTCCCTATGGATGTATCGATGTAGATAGCTGGCAGTTGGCAGCCAGTGCTTGACGTTGATAGTTCCGATACTTCATAACTCATGAAAGAAAACCATTAAATGCTAAGTTATTTTAGAAAAATACTTTAAAAATACTTAAACGTGGTATGAACTCATATAAATTCCGGTGTTACTTGAAGACCCTCCTCATTAAATAGGTCACAAAGTATTTAAAAATCTTTGCCTAGGCAGTGGTCTAGGTTGGATATGAGTTATTGGAATGTTTTCGAAGATTGACTATTTCCGTTTTGTTAGTAATAACCGCATCGACATTTACTGTTACATTGTTGTCGACTAGATATTTAGGAATAATTTGCCCCTAACTGAGCCCTGGGCAGGCTGGTCTACACCATCAGTTTAAATGCCTGTACATATATCAATTGGTTACGAAAGTGTTTTCCGAGGGATATCCACACATGTGAAATCCACAAGTCTAACGTTATACAATTATTAGAAAACTATGGTCATTTCTAACAAAATAAAAATATATCTTAATTAAATTTCTTTACTTTAAATGATACTGTCCAATTTACTGTTCACCACGACGCTATTGCATTTAAACAAGACCTTGAGGTCCGATTACCAATAGCACCTTTTTCTTAGTAAACCTGATATAAATAAATGCAAGCGAAATCGGGAAGTATGTAGATACATGCAAGTTTCAGGGACCTAATTTCTTTGCTTAAATTTCATTTCAGTTCGAAGCTGTAACGATCTATCGTTACATGTTCTGCAAGTCTTCTGAGTGTATATCATTTCTGATACATTGAAAATTGACAAAACAAATTGGAGTGAGCTGCTTTGTACATGAAAGCGTCCGATTAACCTTGTTGTAGTGCGGAAGATGTGATATTTTGAAGATTCTTTTCATATTTATGTATTTTCTAATTATCTATATGTCAAGACGTATTTATTGCTCAAACTGCAACACCAATATATATGTTTTATTTATTATTAATATTTAACTATTGCCTATGCCCAGCAGTAAACGTCTTGCGGCTAGTATGACTTTTTTTTGGAGTGTTTGCGTTGGACCATGTTTTGCGTTGTTATATACTCATCATCATTGATATAATAAGTCCATTCATTTAGGAGTTTATTGCATAAGCTATAAAAGTGGTATAAGCAAATTACCAATTTTTTTTGTAGAAAAGAAAAAAAGCTTGTCATTTGTTTTTTTCCATCCAAAGCCAAGACAGTACAAAAAAGACATTGTTTTTATGATCTGTCAAAAAATTACATTTTATTGGAATTTTCGCTAGACACCTAATAAAATCATATATAAATATATATTAAATAGTCTAAGATACACATTTAAGATGCTATACTAGCTTTCTGCCCACGAAATGTCCGCGAAATCTTTAATTTAAAAATTAAATAAAAATGTATGC
The DNA here is from genome assembly GCA_020976665.1 of Heortia vitessoides. Lineage (NCBI taxonomy): Eukaryota > Metazoa > Arthropoda > Insecta > Lepidoptera > Crambidae > Heortia > Heortia vitessoides. Next base: position 4,997,583 of record JACJUM010002525.1, on the reverse strand, counting down.
CGAAATAGATTGAAAAATAATTAAAAAAAACAAATCTATCCTACGAGAAGATTTCCTCGGGATAAAACGTAGTAAATATTTATTCCAGTTTATCAACAACTCTGTCTGTCATCTAACAAATATTTTATAGATTTATTAATATTATTGATCCGTTATAGCCTCAACGACAAAAACATTCATACAACCACATTATTTGTTTTATTTAATATTTTGAAGATACGAAAGTCCTTTTAATGAGCGTACTTTAATAAAGAGTATTTTAATTTGATTTGATTTATTATTTGACAGAACCGATGGCACATTTAGTAGTGTCTCTATATTATACGGCAGCGGTCGTTGATTCGATCCTCACCCTGGACAAATATCTCTTTTTTTCTGTGTCTGAATGTTAAAATTATGTATTTTCTTGTATTACTTCTACTGTAAGATATCAACGCACAAGTGCTACTTATTACGGAAGCAGATCAATGTATGAGATGTGGATGTAATGTTACCCACATAGTTTATACATATATCCATCCATACAAACTTTCACATTCATAATAATGGTAGGACTTCGTTACTCTATAGTAAGTATATTATCACACCAGCTATCAAAAGTCAACTGCTGGACATATATGCCTCTCCAAGAAAGGAAGTTTTTTGCCTATACTTGCCGCGCTGGGCAAGCGTGTTGGCAATCCCAGAGCGCAGCTATCGCGACGGGAATGCTGCTGCCCATCCCCGCCCAATGCATTTGAGCTGCACAGTTTTGGGTAGATATACCGCCATCTATCAGTTCTGGTACTTGGTATTCTACTCTATCGGTACCTCACGGATCTTATAGCTATTACAATGAAATATAGTTAAGCTTTGCCGCTAGTAGTGACATAGAAGCCTTATTCCCCAAACCGCACAGTTAAACTCTCGAAACTAAATTTGTTGTGTTTAAATAGTTTGAGTTCGGGCCTGTTTTGTTAATGGTCCAACGATCATGGGTGAACTCAAATAATAAATGTAACTAATTCAAACTCTTTTTAACAAAACTATTATACTGTCACTATTTGTTTGTCATCATTATCATCATCACTATTGAAAGTCCACAGTATATTATCATACCAGCTATTAAAAGACCACAGCTGGACATAGGCCTCTTTAAGAAAGAAGGAATTAGTTTACACATACATCCATCCATACAAACTTTCACATTCATAATATTGGTAGGACTTCATTACTCTATAGTAAGTCCACAGCTGGACATAGGCATCTCCAAGAAAGGAGGTTTTTTGCCCATACTTGCCGCGCTGGGCAACCGTGTAAGCAAACGCCGATCGCAGCTTTCGCGACTCATCCTCAGCCTGTGCATTTGAGTTGGAAATACCGTTATATGCCCATTCTGGGCACCAGACCCACCTTTCCCCTGAGTATAGTAAATTATAAAGGAGATTAAGTTGTTCCTCATAATATTAGGTATCGTTCAGTGAAAGCCCCGTTAAAATCGGACTAGCCGTTTCAGAGATTAGTCAGAACAAACAGACGGCTAAAAAACATTCTTATTTTGTGTTAGTCTGTATATACTTTGATATCAATTTAATTTTTATTTATATGTATAAATTGAGATCTCGCACCATCTATAGACCCGCCCTTTTGTATCAATTTCTATAAATGCCTCCTTCAGTCGCCTTCTTACTATCTCTCAATCACAAACACTACATACATTCTTTCAATAAAGCAATATGTATACCGCGTTCGCCATCTCGCAAATACCAACCGCGTTAATGTGGCCAGAAACTTAAACAAGCCAAAATACTTTTAAGTAAATGAGAGGTGTCAAGGGACGCCCTTATGGAACGAAGTTCCTTTCGACACAGCTTGCAACTATACCAAAAAGTGGCGCTATCGCAACGTGCAATAAGGAACTTTGTTCCAAAAAGTTAATCTTATATTTAGGGATTATTGTAATCGAGTAAAAGGTAGCAAACATTATTTGAACTGACGTAATCATGCCTTTTTTTATTTATTTTTTATTACTTAAACATTTTTTTTATCACATACAACTAAAGAGTGATTGCGGTCGGTACCTCTCGGATTCCGCAAGTTTTCGAGGCACGCAGCAACGATTATAATAAACGGCATCGCCTATCCCTCCAGTGTTGCTGGAATTGACGTCTGCGGTTAAGTTGTCCTGCATGAGGTACATCCGAAATTGACTAAAAAGATCACCTAAAAAATAGTAAGGATCGTCACTTTTTATTAGCATGAATACATTAGCAAAAGTCGTTCCATTTAGAACTCGAATACATTCGAATTTTAAAAATTGATGAGCGCCATAATTCGAACACAGGCAACGTTTTTTTCAACGTCAACGGACTTTGCTCATAAATTACTTAGATTTAATTTATGATAGCGCGCCTCCTTAGGTATTTTTAAGATAAAATTCAGATAATAAATGCACAAAACATCTCAAATGTTGAACCGACTCCAAAATAAGTAGCTTACTTGCTATACCATACCATAGCACTTATAGTGCGGATATCATATAACAGACGTAATACAAATATAACACTTAAATTAAAATATAAATAACACCCATACACAACACAAATACAAATGTACATCATATAAATATTTGTCCTGGGTGGCGTTCGAACCCGTGTCTGATTAGCGCACGAGATGAATCCACTATCATCTGCGCCATCGGGCCCGTCATTGGCAAAGTAGCGAAGTTGCATGTCAATTGTTTACGGTAATGCACATAATGTAAATCAAAAATACCACATGATTGCACGTGAAGCAACATGCACGTCTGCATTAACTGCGTTTCTCTTCAGGTCTTTTCAAATTGATTTTATTGTGATCGACTAACATAATCCCACTAAATTACAGAGACCTCGCGGCCCGCAACATTCTGGTGGACGGCGCGGGTGTCCTGAAAGTGGCTGACTTCGGGCTCTCAAGATCTGGGGTATATGTGCACACGAGATCCCGTCCTGTGCCACTCCGGTGGCTCGCTCCAGAGGCAATCCTTCATTCCCAGTACTGCAGCGCCAGCGACGTGTGGGCGTTTGCAGTGCTATTATGGGAGATCGCCACTTTAGGTGACTTTTTTTTCTAAAACCCTCAGTATTTGCCAGTACTTTCCTAGTACTTACATATTTACTCTGTAGATTTGTAACGCTCGAGTTTCGACCGTAATTTTGTGTATTTTATCATTGTACATAACAAAATATAAAAACGCATGTAACAATTGTTTTAGTTTTGTTTGTGCAACTGTTTTCTGAAGGTTATCCCAAAATGCGATGCAAATGACCAATTAAATAAAACAAAATATTTCTGAGTATATAGGTGAATATCTTGGTAAAAGTACGAAGAAAATAATCTACATAGATAAATTTAATTCTTTATGTAATCATAGGATTGTGTTTATGAACATATTTCTCCATTGAAAAGACAACTAACAATAACATTATTGAAAAAGTTCTTAATTGTTTACTTAAAATGTTTACTACTTTTATAATTGATTAATATAATAATATATATTTAGTGTTATCTTCAATTATAATACATTCTAATTGCAGATAACACTAAATATTTCTATCCCTAAAGCTTACATCAAGAGATTACCATTTGGAGATTCCCTTGGCCATTTTATTTGAAATTCTCGTTCCTATAATGAATAAATAGTCCTGTGAGGTACCGGCAGAATGGAATAGTGCCTCCCTTGCACCAGGTGTCGTAAGCGATTAAGATACCAGAACCGACAGATGGCGTTATATCCATCCGAAACAGTGCTGCTCAAATGCACAGGGTGGGGATAGGCGGCAGCATCCCCATTGCGAAAGCTACGCTCTGGGATTGCCAACAAGCTTGCAATTATGAGCAAAAAACCTCCAATCTTGGAGAAGCTTATGTCTTCCAATAGCTGGTATGATGATGCTGATGATAATGAATAATAATATTATCTTATTTAATGATCATGTCGTATATAATTCCAGGTGGTTTCCCCTACTCTGAACTCAGCAATCAACACGTCCCGTCATTCTTAGCTGGTGGTGGACGTTTACCAAAACCAGCGAGAGCATCTCCCCGCCTCTACCAGCTCATGACCGAGTGCTGGTCAGAGAATCCCCACGATAGACCCACCTTCTCCGACATCGTGGACAAACTGACCGCCCAGCTGCAGCTGTATGTCGACCTGGATTCATTGCACACCCAAGAAGTGGCAGCTCTCGACGACTACGGCTTTCATATGAGTTTATCTGACGAAGAAACACGGTGAAGCAAAGACTGAATATTTGTATTGTTGTTATCCCTATCTATTTTGCACAGTAAATGTTTACGCAAACATCTGTTTTTCTTTTCTCATCTTCAATTGATTAGCCTGTTTGTCGAAAACATTACATAATATTTTTTTTATACTTATGCGTTCACTGTGGATAGTGTATGTATATAATACTAGTCGCGCCCGCGACTTCGTCCGCGTGCAGTAGTTTTTTTGGGAACTAAACCTTTTTACTTTAACTCATATAAACTTTGAATGTTATATTTATTCATATATGCAAATGAATAATAATAAGCTTCTAGCTCTAACAATAGCGATACTTCCATGCAACCTTTAATCCCCCCTTTCGACCCCTTACAAATCTTATGTCGAATAAAAAAGTAGCCTATGTCCTTTTTAAGGCTTTTTCAATTAAATTTGTTCAGTAGTTTAGACGTGATTGCGTAACAGACAGACAGAGAGAGTTACTTTTGCATTTATAATATTAGTAAGGATAAATGGGGTTGTGTATGTGTGTGTCTGTTTGTTTGTACATCTTTCACGGCAAAACGGAGCATTGCATTAACGTAATATTTTAAGTAAAGACAGTTAAAAGGATGGAAAATGACATAGGCGTCTTTTTATGTGTTTCCAACCCACCACTTTCCTAAAATAGAGAGTGGAATTTGTACGGAGCATTAGAGCAAAAGCAATTCATTTTAAAAACACCCGGCTGGTTTGCTGATTTAATAATATTAAAAATAAAATTAAAAAATACCGCGCTCAAATCCAAATAAAAGTATTACTTATTATCATATCAGTTAATTATCATTACGTTAGCGTAGAAGTCACATTACATCTCATCCTGTAGATACTTCGGTAAATGTATTACTTTATGAAAGAATCGTGGCTCATCGTTGTATTAGAAAGAACTTCTGACCATTCCACATTAAACATACTAATATTTGCTACTTACTGAGCCCAATTTCTACATCGTCTTCGTTATTATAATCCAAAGATTACGATAACGATGGGATCCCACAATTAGCAGTCGATGTTCTATAGTAGCAATCTACATAGAACATCGATTGCTAATTGTAGGCTTCACCAAGAAAGAGAAGAATTTGCCTATAATTTCTGCACAGCACAGGCGTAATGGCAATCGAATTGCGCAGTAAACACTGCCTCCCATCCCCTATTGCATATGAGCTACGCTGTTTCGGATGGGAATAGGATCTGTCGTTTACGGTACCTCTATCGCCTATTACAACACCTAATACAGAGGAAGGTACTATTCTTCTCTACCGTGCCTTTTAGCTAAAATACTTACTATTGTGAATAAACTCGTCCATATTCCAAATATAATATTAATATTACATACTAACACAGTAATAGGACATTGTTAAACTACGAACTAAATGTTTAGGTTCTCATGTTTCGCTTTTTCTCTTGGCTTCCTATTGGGTGGTTTCCTTGGACTTTCAGATGGTGGTTTAGCCGGGGCTTCGGCTGGTGGTTTAGTTGGAGGTTCAGTTGGAGGTTCCGTTGGCGGTTCTGTTGGAGGTTCCGTTGGCGGTTCTGTGGGAGGTTCTGTTGGCGGTTCTGT
>JACJUM010002525.1:4796734-4991727 GCA_020976665.1 Heortia vitessoides | reverse complement strand
AGGTTCTGTTGGCGGTTCTGTGGGAGGTTCTGTTGGCGGTTCTGTGGAAGGTTCAGTAGGCGGTTCTGTGGGAGTTTCTGTAGGCGGTTCTGTGGGAGGTTCTGTAGGCGGTTCCGTGGGAGGTTCAGTTGCAGGTACAGCTGGAGGTTCAGTTTCATGTTCAGCTGGAGGTTCATTTGAAGGCTCAGGCGGTTTAGTTGCGAGCATCGTAGTGGGGTCGGGTTCGGGTGCTGCTGATGGTTCCTTGGCTGGTTCAGAAGCAGCTGGTGAGGATTCTACCGCAGGTTCAGCAGGATGTTCTGTAGATTTTTCTGTTATGAGCTTTGTCGATTTAGTAGCCTGTAGAAAATAAGCAGTGTTAAGTTAAGTTCATCAGGGATACCATTTCGGGAATCAAATGATATACCAAAAAAAACTATCTACTCCAAATTTTTTTTTGGATTAATTGTCACTAATTGTCAGTTATTATATATTAAATATCTATTGCTGCATATAACGTACTCTTAAGTCATGACGTGGTCCCTCGCACAATTCCTAACTATTACCAAATATAAAGTAAACGGCTTTGGGTTTTGTAACTGATTTATGTTGACATTTATTAAGTAAAACTGCATTTTTGATACAAACTATCAAAAGAACCTGCACAACAAATTATTTGTAATATTTAGATCTTGCTAACCTTTTTTAATTTCGCGAATTACCATACATTGTATTCCAATGCAGCGGTAATTCGAGATAAGAAAATTATTATACTCTTTGAAGCTGAAATTGTGATCGAAAGCTTAGAACGAACCAGCAACAGCTTAACAAAAAAATTAAGTACCTTCAGAACCTCAGGAGTCTGTTTCTGAGGCGGTTTCCCAATGGTGGTATATCTCGATGTCGCTCCTATGATGGCCTTGACTATGCTGAGTGGGACCCAGTGTCCAGGCATTTGGGCTTCAACCGGGTTCGCTATGAACATCAAAGGATCATCTTCTATCGCCGCTAATTGTTTGACGACCATGGTCATTATTAACACCTTATACAACACTGAAATGATAGATATCTTTGTTAAACAGGGTAGTGGGCAACAGCATCACTGTTGCAGAAGCTCTTACTTAGACTATGAAGGAAGCCCCTTTAGTGTACCTACATGGTCTTTGAAAACTAGTGGATAGCAATGCATGGTGCATACGAATTCGGGTGCTCCTTCATAACTGGTGCTATAACTTTAACCACGACTCAAGTCAATCAATTAATTAGAATTTATTATTCATTTGTCGAATATTAGACAATTATCTCACAAATGGAAATCCCCATCTGAACTTGTTAGATTCATCAAGTTACCAGTCGTCATTATCTTTTAAGTGCATAATCATCATTACGCCGTTACGATGTCAGTACAAGTTAAGCATATAATTGAAATATGTAAAAACACAAAATAAAAAATGTCTTACCAATAACATTCGTTCCTTCGTTTGGTAATAATTGTGTATGTAATAAACAGAACACCATATTACATAGAATTAACCAATTTAATTAAACATAGAAAGTAAATACTTTAACTCATATCTTTCTCATGTTCTCATATAATCTGTAATGCTTACTACGTTTTTAATTATTTCTTGACGTCTGTTACTGGTTTGTCGGAAATTGACCGTGCCATTCCGAAAGTAATAAACCAAAAATATTTAGAATCGGCTTACAAGTAAAAATATCTTCATGTATATTTAAAAATTCAATGTAATGTGATAATTTCTACTTATACCTTATCAGCTTGATAATTTTAGTATCTATGAGACTAGCCACTAATAGACGGAGAAATGAATGTAAGTAAATCTATTTTAACCATATATAATTATTTTTAACATACAGAAAATTTTTGGAGACCATTACGATCCCTGAACGTTTCTAAACTCGATTAGCTTTCCAATTAATTTATGAAAATGAGGCGCTGAAATGCAATTTATTTATTTATTTGACTCACCATCGTTTGTTTAATCTTTTATTTAGAAATAAACATTACACTGCACAATATTATACTAGGTGTAACAAACACTTATATGTGAGCACATCTTACTCAATGCAAGCAACACTAACTTATAATTAATTACTTTAAAAAAGTGATAAAAAAGAACCACTTACTATTTATTTATACACACGGATACGGACGGATCTTTGACCAATTTTCAGAGTTTTGGTATTAGGGAGTTTGATACATACACGGAAGCTTCACCGGGATTTCTATATTAAATTGATGCTGTCGTTCATTGTAGAAATTTGGAAAATATTTTTTTTTATTGTAATTATCAGAACTAGGTTTGGCCAACGGGATGTGGAAGTTTGTATGAAAATTAACGTGTCACCTAATGTTTGTATAAATAACATAATTAAAAGTACAGTAACAAAATAGACATGATAAAATATTACTATGAGCCTGGTGGTAATGGAAGCGAGCCACTTGCAAATGAAAAATTTAATTCTTGAAAGTAACATGTTCAGAAAAAAAATATTCAGAACGTTCATCTACACGCATACGTTTCGCAACATAACCTTTAATATCGTCACGTTTGTTTCCAATACCTTTTTCTTCCGAACATTCTTTTAATAATAGAAAGTTATTTTCAGTGGTCATGAATACATTCATCAAAGCTGCAAGTTGTATTGTACTCGCTACCTGTGTTATTGGGAGACCACACATAGAAGAAGATCCATTGATGTTTATTGCAAACCCAGTCGAAGCCGAGATGCCTGGCCACTGGATCCCTCTAAGTGTAGTTAAAGTCATACTGGAAAAAGCAACGTCTACAACTGCCGCCAATAGACAGCCGCTTAAATTTCAAATCATTAAAAAAAAATCAACAACAACAGAGGAGCCAAAGACTACAATAACAACAACAAAAGCGCCCTCTACGACAGAAAAGCCCACTACTACGAAAAAGCTTACTACGAAAGAAGAGCCAACGACAACAACTGAAGCACTTACGACAGAGCCATCAACCGACGCAGCTACGACAATAACGACCACAGAAGCACCCACAACAACAACAACGACAATGACCGCAGCACCAACGACAACTACGACAACTACAATGGAACCACCTACTACTACAACTACTCCTACAACCACTCCTACAACTACTCCTGCAACCATTCCTACAACCACTCCTACAACCACTCCTACAACGACTCCTACAACAACTCCTACAACAACTCCTACAACAACTCCTACAACAACCCCTACAACTACTCCTAAAACCACTCCTACAACCACTCCTACAACTACTCCCGCAACTACTCCTACAACTACTCCTACAACTACTCCTACAACAACTCCTACAACTACCCCTACAACGACTCCCACAACTACCCCCACAACCACGACAACGACTACAGAACCACCTACAGATACAACAATAAAAACGCCAAGCACCAGAAGACTACCACAACGCGGCAAACCTGGACAAAGACCAAGCAATGCACATCCTAATGTAAATACCTAAGTTACGAGTATTATACTATGAGTATTTCTTTATATTAACCTTAGTAAGCAATTTTATCCTTGTTTTCTGTTATCGACAGATAATTATCATAAAATTATCATCATTATCACTGCTGGGTCTTTTAGATTTTTCTAATTGGATCAATCATTAGAGGTGTTTGCCTATAAATTCTACGTTGGGTAGACGTGGCAATCGCAGGGCAAAGCTTCGACATAAGGATAATGCTGCCCATTCCCGTCCGTTGCAATAAGATATGTTCCTTGGGAGAGATATACCGCTTTGGATCAGTTTACACTTCAGTCGCCTCTTACAACGCCTGGTAATAATCCTCCCCGGATAATCGTCATAGCAACCATGAAACGTCTATTGCTGGACATAGGTCTACCCAAGAAAGAGGAAATTTGGTCGTTATTGCTGCGCTGGGCAGCCGTAGTGACAATCGCAGATCGTAGTTTTGCGACGGAAATGCTGCTGCTCATCCTCTCTTGGATATGAGCTAAACTACTTTGGATATACCGCTATCTGTTAGTTGCGGTACCTCAGTCGCCTCTTGCGATACCTGGTACATGCTGAGGTACTATTCTACTCGGCCAGCACGTACCGTGAGGTACCTGCGAAGTTGAATAGTACCTCCCCCTGGACCAGGAGTCGTAAAAGGCGGCTGATGTACCAAAACCGTCAAATGGCGGTATATTCATCCGCAACAGTGCAGCTCAAATGCATAGGGCGAATATGCCCTAATATGCGCTCTGCAAATGCCAATACGCTGGCCCAGGGTGGCAATTACGCAAATATTCTGCCTTTCTTGGGTAGGTCTATGTTTAGCAATAGACTTCCAATGGCTGATGTGATGAATTGTTGCCAAACTAACATTTTGTGCTTGCCGGTGCGTGGTCTCCATTCGGAAACCTTACTACTCCATCGGCCATCGGTTCTGCGTACCAAATGCCCTGCCCACTGCCACTTCAACTTACTCATCCGCTGGGCAATGTCGGTAACTTTGGTTCTGTTACGAATCTCCTTATTCCTAATTGGATCACGCAGAGCTCCATAGCTCCTTGGTCGTGGCTCGTCGACTATTTGTCCGAGGTATACATATGAGTCAACAAATTCAAGAAGCGAGCTCTCAACTAAAACTGGGTTGGATATAACATGAGCATTACACATTACTTTAGTCTTCTCCATGTTCATTCTGAGACCCACCTGTTAAGACACTCGATTAAGGTCTTCGAGCATATTATACGCCTTTACAAAAATTTGTATTATGTTAGTAGATAATAAGTAATAAAAAAGCGCAATTTCACACTCCATCAATCCGATCCATAATCATAAGCAGAACAATCAAAGAAATCATTGAAGAAAGAAAATAAAAGAGTTTCGTTTATGTTTTTTATAGGTTGAATAATGTCTCTTTAATCAACTTCTTTTTAAAAAAATTATTTACCTGTTAGAGATAAATAGTGTACTACTGCCCAGAAATTTAATTAGGACTATGCTCTATTAAAATTTATTACAGGTAACCTCAAATATTTATTCATTATAGCAGCCGTCGAAATTTCACTGTTAAACCTTCCCAAAATAGGGGGATTTTTGCCCATAATTGCCGCGCCGAGCAGGCCTGGGGGCAATCGCAGAGTAACTTTAATTCTTTTGCTATTTAAGGTATAGCCGGATATCTTAAATTAAATAAAAAACTCACGTCTGATCTTAAGACAACCACACAACATATTGGAAGCCCTTTTATACCTAACTATTTACTTAGACCTTTTTAATCGCTTCTATAATCTGCTTCATCATATCAGCCACAAGACGTCCACTGCTGGACATAGGCCTCCCCAAGTAATTTCTAATAGAACCGGTTGTATGCGGCTTGTGTCCAGCGCGATCCTGCGGTTTTAGTCAGATCGTCTGTCTTAATGCAGACTTAATACTATGCCATAAATTATTGTTATAGAGTTTTTTATAATCTATTGTAGGAGGTTGGTGCCTGAACTAGGCTCAAAGCCTGTGTTTCTGGCGACCAGGTCTCCCACTTAGTTAACAACGTGTAGTAACAGTTTCATGAGATATTATTAAAAATGAACATGTATTACTACCCAGTTTCAGTGTGTTTATATATAAAATAGTGTGTAAATGCAATCAATATATATCAGCCATAGAAAGCCTTACGTTACGACAAATAGTCCAGCTAAGTTAATCAACGTTTTATTAAGTGTTATACAATGTAAATTATTCTGCGTGATAACACACTTGAGGTTTTGTAATACGAAGATTTGTCGTGAGGTACCGGCGACTTAGGTACCAGAACCGACATAAAGCGGTATATTGTACAAATGCACAAGACGGGGGTGGGCAGCAGCATCCCCGACGCTAACAATGCGCCTTGCGATTGCCAACATGCTTGTCCAGCGTGGCAATTGTGGGCAAAAAATCCTCTTTTATGGCTGATAGGATGATGAATACGAAGATAAAAACTTAGACGAGGTGCAAAGTTATGAGTAAATACGAAAATGTGCGGTAAAAGTTCTAAATAATACATTTAGAAAGAGAAACATAGAGAAACATAGAAAAACTTAAATTTGGGTTGGTAAGTTAATCATACCAGCCATTGAAAGTCCACAGCTGGACATAAGCCTCTCCAATAAAGAAGGTTCTGTGGCATTGGCAGAGCACAACTGTCGCGATGGGTTGCGAACTGCGGGATGCCGCCATCTTTCGGTTCCAGTAACTTAGTCGCCTTTCACGACACATGTTGCAGTGACAGGTACTATTCATTCTGCCGGTACCTCACAGCGGTATACGCAGTATAGGTAACAGCTCTCGTAATACTCAGAATCATTGTTTATTCTTTAAACAACTTTATTTTTCCGTGCCTTATTTAAATTAAGACTATAAAAACCTTTTTTTTTATTACTGTACTTGCTATTTGTACTTACAACAAATGTATATAATAAATATTATAATCCGTTTAAATAAATACATGTAATCCGTATGATAAACTTCGACATCATTGACTCGTTACACGATAAACAAAACACTCGAATGCCCGGGATTCTTTCTTTTGTTTTTTACGTTGCGGGAGCGATTGTTTCGAGACTTCGCTCGTACTGTTCCTTTTATTTATTTATTGACCAATAACGCTGAGACGGTAACCAAACAAACACACCACAACTTAAGTTTGTATATGTCAAGTCTACGTAAAAGACTTTATTTCTGACTATACGGAACACGGGACAGAATAGTATAGAAATAGAAAAATGTATAGGAGTACTCTATAGGGAATTCACGTTTTATTTATTACTTATTATACCAGATCGACAACAAGCTTACAATCCCGTGATAGTAACCGTCACTGCAGCTTATAGACGCCTGCAATATCTCTAATGCATTGCCAACCTTGTGACTTGAAGATATTATGTCACGTTACCCAGTAAATTCCTGCTTCTCTCACCATTCAAACCGGACATATGTTGTTGCGAATTCTTTTTCCTTTTTTGATTGATGCTCTGCTCCTAGCAATCGAACCGTGATGATATCTACCGCCCTGTTACTCCATAATATACGTTGATCCGGAATTCTCAAATGTTTTATATTACATCTTATTAGGTAAAATTGTTTATTGTAAATAAATATCTAATTTAATGAACACATTAGAGCAATAATAAGATTAAAGTGTAATACATATTAAAAAAAAAAAAAATATAAGCATATGTAAATTGTGTCTGTCTGTTCGTTTGAGATAAGCTCCGTAACGGCTGGACCAATTTTAACGGAACTTCCGATGGCAGAAAGCTGATGTATAAGAAAAACTAAGGCTACTTTTAATATTTATTATTCTCAAGGGAGCAGGCAATACGCGGGTGAAACAGCGGCTGTCGTTTTTATTTTTTATTGTAATTAAATAAAGTAGTTACCTACATTACTTTCAAAATTTCATACGTTAGAACGATACGCAATCTAACTACGAGTGAAAATTAAGTAATAAATTTTAGCCCATACCGTTTTTTTTTCTCCCATAATATCCATCAAAAAGATATTGTGAAGAGAGCAGCAGAAAAACCGCTTCGGCCATGGTACGTAAAGAATGTTTGCCTCGTGGTCAAAATCAAGCGCCGGCCGGCACCGCAAAAACAGGCGCCGTCTTTGAACGATAATAACCTTTAAGACATTTTAAAAAGCATACGAATTTATCCCTTACTATTAACGATATTAAGTCGAAATTAGGATACAGTGATTGTAGTTTTTTGGTGGCAGTAAACTAGTCATGTCTCTAGTCAAGTCAGCTGCCAATTTGTCGATATTAGTATTACGGTTTCTTATTAATGTATCTAGAATATATTTTATTGTGTTATGGTTGTTCCTCCTTTTATATTCTCAATAGAATTCATAGGCAGCCCATATTACTTATGAACATTAAACGTAAATAGTTACGTATTCGTATCAATCATAATTTATTAAGAGATACATAGATCTTTGATGAGTCTAGTATGTATGTATTTTACTGGCACACTGTTTAAAGAATGAATAGGTTTATTATTAGCTTTCTTAATAAAATGATGCGAAGTTAATCGATATCGAGTAATTTTAATATTTTGGAAGTGCCCCAACCGTTTGTTCGACTGGCATCAAGCGTGTTGTCGCTATCTCGCTCTAGCGCCGGTCTTTCATTTCTCGAGCTCAGTTGAGCTTTTTAACTTATGAAGTGAGGACGCATTACTTTTGTTATTTGTACCGCTTAACGCGTGTTTAGTTTTCAATATTAAAATCAAGTGCATAGTTACAAACAACTTAATGTGGAACCGTATGGTGTTTTAGTGAAATTTCTAACATTCATTGAATTATTGAATGAACAAGTGGTATTTTTAGAAAATTATTTCGGTGATGACTTATGATGGGAGCCCGAAACGCGGCTTAGAATTGTCGTTATGGTGACTGGAGCTTGTGTTTATCTATTACAATAGTTAGTAATTGCTACCATGGCGGTATTTAATTTTGGCGTGTGCGTTGTCCTGGTCTTGTACCAATTGTCGGCGGCTTACAGTGATGAAGCATCTTCTGAATCCATGGATCTTGGCCCAACTGGTATGAATATTTACTTTATTTTTTTTTACTGTATCTCATTGTATTTAATGTTTTAACATACCTACCATACTAACCGTTTCCACGGAACATAATGTATACAATCAAGAAAAACAAAAGATATTCACTTTGATATGTTGTATATTTTGTAGTATATGCATTATGTACCAAAATTATTCCCTTATAAATATAATAATAATAGCCATCCTATAAAATAGAAAATAAATAGAAACCCATCTACAATTTCTCTATAAAGCCCTCCCTGTTCTTTTTTTAGACTAATATCCAGCATAACACTTTTGGATTTGATAATACCTATACATATTACGACATCAGCAATAAAGCTTTGCCAGGTCGTCACGATTTGCAATAATATACCTACCTATCTAGACAACTTATGGTCTTATGCGGGTGGGTGCCTATTAGTAATCTAGATATTCATCGATTTTTAAATTAAAAAAAAGCTGATTGATTTGTGTCAACATACAGAAAATAACTTCACATACCTAGGTATATATACAGAAATTATATAAACTACTTACGCATGATTGCATTTCTTCAAGTACCCAACCTTATATTGTTAAAAAAATAAATCCACATCAGAAAAATTAAGGTGTTTAATGGTTTCTACTTTAGCCATAACATCATTTAGATATTTCGCATAAATTAGGGTATCAGTAACTATTTAGTTACTGGTACCCTAATTTACTTTCATATATACCGATAACCATTTATTTATCTAAGAACCTATTTAGTTATTCCACCAATAATACTAACATAAAAAGACAAAACTGAAAGACAGGGTTGGTAAAAATTTCAATATATTCTACTTGGTTTTAAAAAATCTATCATACATCTCTTGCATTCACCTGCCTCCGAGATCATTCGTTAAAAGCACTTGGACATCAGACAACAGTGAAATCACAAATATAATTTTTAAATACATAGTAAACACCTAGAGACTGAACAAGCACAAATACTCATAATACAAGTATGAAGTATTTTCTGGATGAGTATCGAACCTAGGACCCCTAGGATCCGTCGGTCCCTTCATATATCGTATGCACTATATCTTTATTTATTAAAAATTTGTGTCCGGTAAAAACTTGTGAATTACCGGACCGATTTAATAATTTTTTGCTTACTGTGTACAGTTTGAGTCAACTTAAGAGATGAAAACTTTGTATCTCAATTTATAATCGCAATATATTTTTGATGATATACATATATAAATATATAATAAGACAGAACAAAGATTTTTGGGTCTGCTAGTACTACTAATACAAGTTACCCTATGACATATTATAGATGTCGATTAATCCAAAAACTACATAGAGGAGTTTCTTATTGATTCCTCTGTTAGACGAAATAACTAAATAACTGTGAACAAGAAAATTCACACGACATCTCCTACGTTGATTTGACCGAGATAGTAGCTTAAAGCACTAGTATTACGGATTAGACAACAGAGGAATTACGTATATAATACTTAGATAGGTATATAGAAATACTAAACAAAACAAATTACAAATAATCGTTATTTAAATATCGCCTTAGGGTGCGAATCAAACCTAAGACCTATGCCGCACAATATATAATCCTTATACATAATCTCTGCCATCGGACCCATCCGAGAAATGTGTAAATGTTTAATTCAATAAAATAATTGGAAGTCCATTGTCCAGCAGTAGGCCTCCATATGAGCCTCCTCGGATAGAAAGAAAAGAGGTTTTTTGTCCATTATTGTTACGCTGGGCAAGCGTGTGGCAATCGCAGAGCGCAGCATTCGCGACGGGGATGCTGTGACTCATCCCCGCCCTGTGCATTTAAGCTGCACTATTTCGGATGAATATACCGCCATCTGTGAGTTCTGGTACCTTAGTCGCCTCTTTCGACACCTGGTGCAGTGTGAATTACAATTCTACTCTGCCGGTACCTCACGCCAGAGTAGAATAGTACCCTGCACAATTTTTACAGATGTTTAATATATTGCTTATATTGACAAGAAAAATGACGTAAAGCATACACCGTGTACGCTGCTACCCGTGTTTATGAGAAACGGGAAGTTTGTATAAAATTTGATTAACCAAGCAATCTTTTAGCAAATAAGCAATAATAAATAACGGACCAAAAGTATTCTTAATGATGTATCTTGAAGTGATAGCGCCTAATTTAGATAAGAAAATTTGGCCAACACTATCAGAGTGTAAATTAAGTTCATAGGTTATCGTTTAATTTAAGCAAGCGTAGTTGTGCGTGTCCGATTACGAGTATGACTGTTTGTTAGGCGAGATTCGAATGTGAATTACATACATTTGTAATTCGTAAATGTGCTGCGGTTCCAGAGATAAGAGAGTTTAAAACAGAGTCATAAAATACTCGTTTACATTATCAATGTCATTGGAACTCTACTGCTAGACATAGGCTTCCACAAGAAAGATGGAATTTGCCAATAAACGCCGCGGAGGGCAAACGTAGCTTCACGACGGGAATGCTGCTGCTAATACCCGCCCTGTTACATTTGAGCGATGTACGCTTGGATAGCGCCCTTTGTCGGTTTTGGTACCTCAATCGCCTCTAATGACCCCTGTTGCAGGGGGTAGTACTATTCTGCTCCAGTACCACACGGCCAATTATTATTCTACTACTGTATAAAAAATCTTAGAAGCAGTTGTTTCAAACCCGATAATCTTAAACGTATCGAGAGAATCCGAAGATAAATATCGTACAAACCAATTTGACATTTAAATACAGGTTATGTAAAGCGGAATTTGCACGCGTATTCATAATGCAGGATTCTGTTTATTGGGCATCGTTGTATCACCATGGTGGTCTTGTCTGCCATTGGAAGCCCACACCTAGAAATTGGCCTTCCCAAGAAAGGGGAATTCGCCGCGCTGGGCAAGCGTGTTGGCAATAGCAGAGCGCAGCTTTCGCGACAGGAATTATGTGTCTTTGTGTGCGATCCCCGCCCTGTGCATTTGAGCTACACTGTTTCCGATGGATATACCGCCATCTGTTAGTTCTGGTACATTAGTCGCCTCTTACGACACTTCACGGGACGGTGGTCATACCATGGTGGTCTTATATCGAAAGTCATCAATTAATCCACAAACATAAACCTCGTGTAGTCCAAGATAATCCTTTATAACGCGCTATCTCGATTATACGCCGATCGTTTGATGATCGATAAACTTTGTTATCTACAGAATGTTGTTACTGAGGAGATAGTGGGCCAATCGCCGCCTCCCGTCGTACGTCAACCACTGCACGCGTGTTTTCTAGTCCACTCTCCCTTCGCGTTCTTAGTTCTGTTCAGGGCCACTATTCTAAGTATCCGAGGTGATTAGCAAATAGAAATAACAGTCGGTCAGAGTTCTTACTATATAAGTTTGATAATATCATAGGAAATTATTTTTTACACCATTTATTTCCATTGTCCTTATTACGAGAAATAAAATTCATACTGTTATGTTATTCTCGTATATTCAGCGTAGTTAATACTATAACACTGCAAAAATTCTTATTAATTTATTTTTCTTATCATCAATTTAATATTTATTTTATATTAGTAATCCTTAGATCTCTAACATGCTTGTAGGGTTACCAGATGTTAAAATAAAATTACCTAACTGTGTGTTTTGCTGTAATACTTACACATTTTCATTATTTTTTTCAATAACTCCAGATTAGTTACTATTTGTCACTAGTTCTATAGACAGGATGAAATTTTCTAAAATATGTACCTACACAAAATAATAAATGTAACAACATCATATGGCTATAGAAAATAAGTCTGATAGTCAGTCACTCGGCGCCGCACCATTGTTTGATCGAAAACTTAAAGAAACCTACATACATACAGACCGGACGCACTTTGGTAAAAACCTGGCAGCCCTAAGCGTATCATCGACGTACCAATCGATAAGCAACGATAGGTAGCGATCTGATAAATGCCAGACATGGCGCCATTAACATTTCTGGGCATTCATTGAGAACAGTTCGCTTCAGTTCTTTATTACAAAATCCTGCTAAAAACAGATCGTAAACATTTTAACTCAAAGATCTAACCAAAAAACAATTATATTTCCAATATTCTGCGAAGGTGTGCTAAAGAATAGATAAATAGAAGATATCTATTGTAACAATACATCCATTGTAGCTCAATGCGTGTCTCGAAAGCAATGACTATTGTCTTTATCTAAATTACTTTATCTCAAAGCAAAAGTTGTCATTACGGATTTTAGAAGCTCATTGTTCAAAGGCGATATCGCTAATATAGTATTTGTCAACAAACGTTTTGAACTGAGCCTTTTAGAGGCAATCGAAAACCATTTGATATAATCTAGTTGTTTCCAAATTGCGAAAGAAAAAGTCTACTGGCACTAAATGTTAATTCTTCGTTTATATCCATCCAAAGGTTGCCTGGAAGAGATCGCTCTGAGCGCTAAGGCCGCCATACATTAAAGAGTATATTATTATTATTAAATGTACATTAAACGTAATAAATAAATCGAACACCTTGTATACTTCCCATGTTCTTACACTTATTGCTTTAACTGGAGCAGCTAAGAAATAATGTTGTAACAGACAGCCAGTGATGTAATGCTCTCGATTGGAACATGTATATGTTCTTTGTTAGAGACGCAGTCGAGTGAAAGCGGCAAAACTCGTGAGCTGGCATAACTTGGAAAATGCTTCCATTCCGTTCGCCGATTAGATACGGTGCAAAAAAATTATACATTTTTACTACGAACGAACGTCGTAACGTGCGAAGTGCCTTGCGGAATTCCGTCATTATAAGTATCTGTTGTTGATAGAGTGTAGAGTAATTAACTTTTAAACAATTCCGTGGTGCTCTTTACTTAAGTTTATTTGCTGTATTAAAGTAATAGCGCATAATTCATTTTGGGAAAGCATGCTACGTTATGTTGCTTAACTAATTAACATTGTGCTGTTTATATATCATTTTAATTGTTACAATGAAAACAAACAATTTATTTCTTAGAATAGTGACGGATAATTGAGTTATTAATAATGTTGAGGCTGATGTTTTATGCGTTTATTAAACATTTGTGTCACTAAATCAATTATACACAAATCAAACAATAACATAAAACAAAAAAGAAATTACAATATCTTATACTTATCAAAAAATGAAGGTAAATATATTATTTGCCTCATACATAATCTGAGGTTTAAATGTCCTAAACTAAAAAATCCTGACCTTCAATAACCCATTACCAAGCAGTAATAATTCACGACGCCTTCCCAACAAATCACGCAGTAATCGTGGGCACGAAGGGTACGCAAACAAAACGGCACGCCGAGCAGTCATTAGCAACCCGCGGTTGGAATCCCATTACGTCACTGGCGCCCGTCCCGAGTCCCGACGCGTCGCCACATGTCGCCAGCCTGGGGCTTGGACATTGACAAAAAAAACTAAAGGGAAACACTTACGGAATCTGTGACAATACTGATTCTTACCGTCTAGTTATTTAATTTGTCTATGACACTCTATCGAAGATTGTCGTTGGATGTTGTTAATATTTAAAAATTTGTAAACTACAAAAAAAGTATTCGACTAAGCAGAGAAAAATTGTCGAATTGTCTATGAAATGTCGTTCTTTGGAGTTGCCATATAAATATTTTAGGTTAGTTTTTGATGTAACAAAATAAAGTATTATACTTGTTCTGTCTTCAATCCATTATTACAAATAGAAGAGAAAGATGTTGGCAAACCGTTACTTCTATTAGATAATCTGGATTGAAAAAACATTGTTTAAGTTTTGTATTCTGTATTTTATTGCTAGTGACACGGCCATTATGTTATTCTTATAACCTACTAGCTGTGCCCGCGACTTCGTCCTCGTGGAATTGTTTTTTTTGGGTACCATACCTCTTTACCTTAACTTATATAAACTTTGAATGTTTATTTATATCAAATCAATGGCTTGAAAAATAAGTTTTAAGTTTCTAGCTCCAAAAATAGCGATTCTTCCATACAACTTTTTTCATGCCCCCTTTCGACCCCTCACAACCCTTTTTCCGAATAAAAAATAGCCTATGTCCTTTCTCAGGGTCTAAAGATTGTCTGTGCCAAATTTCATCAAAATCGGTTCAGAGCAAGAAAACGTAACAGACAGCCAGACAGACAGAATTACTTTCGCATTTATAATATTAGTAGGGATTCATATTTTTGTGTGAAAAATATGACATTATCTTTGACAATAGATAAATACAGTTCAACTTGTTGTATTACCTTGTGTTTAAGCACTTTCAAAGAGACATTCTTTCCAATCGCGTGTTACTGGACAATTACTACTGGTAATTCTTTGTGCTTTTTATATTAAAAAAATGGGGTGCTCAGTTCATTAAACAGTTGTCTGGCGCCTAGCTACTTACTCATTGGCGCCACCGATAGTAGGTTCCTCCATGTTGTTTACTTTAGCGCTTATTCTGATGTCGTAAGTTTGAGTTTCCTTTAAACCTATGTTACGTTTCGGGTTATACCTACATGAAAAGCGGGTTTCACCATTGGTATCGGGTTGTTCCCATATCGTTTTTATCACCATATGTCGTTACTTTCCATTCATTTATCATAGTTTAGGGTGAATTCTAATAGACTAGTACCACCTGCAAAACTTTCGTAGAAACATTAATATTTCTTTTATACAATATAATTTTTTTTTGGTATGGTAAAGGTTACAGGCATTTTTTGCTTAGTTTTTTGGTTACTGTTATATTTATACACATAAATACTTTTTTAAATCAACAAATAATCATAGTTCGTTTTGTCTAAAAGAATCTCGATAATATTAACAACCTTTAGCATTGTATTACAATTTCTAATTTGTCAACCTTGAAGCTTACTCACGTGTAATGTCGAACAAATCTTCTTTCGAGATTACTATCGTGTTAATATGTATTCTGAATCCTGTTTGTTTATATTTCTGAAAGAACAATTGTTTGTTTATACCTACTGTAAATATATTATTGTAGGTTATTGTACCTATTAGATGCGCGCACCGCAGATGCGTCATCCGCAAAACAAAGAGTTGTTTCTCGAAAATAAATGGGGTTACGCGTTTCCATGAAACATGAAGCATGCTCTGAAAACATTATTACTCTGCGTGTCATGCTTGATTTCGGGATGAATAAAAATGCATGACACTTTAAAGAGATTTCACATAAAAATATATTTTAACACTCTTAATACGAGTACTTTCAACATGTATGATTAATACAAAAGAAAAATAACGTCAAATAAAAAATGAAGTTTATCATGTACGCCATAATACAAAACGGTTTATCGTTTGACAAATGTACACAGTAGCAATTAAACCGTGGCAGGTAAGTTGATAGGTTCAGAAACAACAGCGCTAGTAGTGCATAGCGACAGTTGCAGCTGACTTCCGATGGCGGGCGGAAGTGTGGCGCCAGCGGCGCCTGCGCCGACAATCCGCGGTTTGAGCCATTCACACTCGAGCCGCGAGACGGACCGGACGTTACGCACCGCTGACCACGCAATTAATGAACTCCACTGTGGATAGGGTCACCATTTGGAGCAAAAGTCCTGAAAAATATCTGCCATTGCTCAAATTTAACGTAACAATTGGTCGTAAAGTAGGCTAAATTACTTGAACGCAATTTGTAACGACTAAGTGATCAAGTATTGTGTACTTTTTAAATTTGGGACTAATTAAGATTTTTTTTGCGTCTAAAAAATTTACTGTATACCCAAAATAGGTTTTAAACACTGGATTTACTAGAATGTATAACTAAATATATTAGTTGCGTCCGCAAATATCCGAACGGTTGGTTAACATGATTGTATTAACATTGTTAAGCCAACTGAAATGCTTTATCGCTTTCACAATCATTTCGCCTCTAATTGAATTTTAAATATTTTTTATCAACTTCAAGTAACCGTATACCATTATTTTATTCATTTAATTACGACATTATTTATTCCCGTGGTGTTTACCTCTCTATCTTGATCTTCAAGGCTATTGAGCCGCTTTGCTCACAAGAAAAATACCGCCGCAGATTCAAATTAAATTGTCGGCTGTCATGCTGTGCAAACATAGCATTAATCTATCATGTCACGCATTTGCAATGCATTTACTAAACGTGTAATATGTATTCAAGTCGCGTTTAGCTAAGCGAAGGTGACTGAGCAACGCGCGGCGAACACATACAAGGCGCCGAATGAAACCTTCCTATGAGTTCTGCATAATGCATATTACACCTTGGCTAGTAACTAGACTCAGACCTGGTCATTAGAACGTTACCTATCAGAACATATTTTAAAAGGTAAAGCAATAATTTCTATTAAGTATGCTTGTGGATAACATTAACATAGCTTCTACTCATTTCTAATAAGAATATAACTTACTCAACCATTACAAGACATGGAGACCCTACAGAATTCAATCAGTGAGATGGCGGAGATGTTCAAGACGAGAATGTCTGCTTTCGAGACTTAATTGCAGAAAACTCCCACATCCACTGTCAGCATGTCCACACTGTCTGCAGATTTTACTACTTTCCGCTCCTTCGTCCTAAACTTTCTGAGCAGCCTACGGCAACATGTTAAGTTTATCACACATAGTCTGGACCAACTTGTGGTTTGGACCAATCATCTTCCTCACAGCATTCCTCACTACACAGCATACAACATTCCCGCGTAACATAAAGTCAATTCGGGAACGTAAATCTAGCAATAAAATTATTCTTGCGTTCGTAGAATATCATTAGGAGTACGCAAAAGATGTATCATTATCATATCAGCCATTGGAAGTCAGATTCAGATTGGCTGGACGGCCTCTTTAAGAAAGGGGAATTTTACCCATAATGGCCGCGCTGGGTTGGCAATCGCCGAGCGCAGCTTTCGTAACGTGGATGTTGCTGCCCATCCCCGCCCTATTCGGATAGATATACTTCCTCTTCTGTCGGTTCTGGCACCTTAGTCTTCTTACGACACCTGGTACAGGGTTAGGTTCAGGGTTGGATACAATTCTATTCTGCTGGTACCACGCGGTAAATAATTACAATTAATCAAAGCTAACTAAATAAGTGTATAGTATACTTAAACTACCAAATAGACGTTAGTGACTTCTCCATTAGCCTTAGTTCCATGTCATGCTTCATTTGTTTACTAAAAAATATTATACTGAAAATATGTTCGCCAACCGTTAACTGATCTTGAATTCCATCGAAGATGGCTTCCCTTTCTTAATCGGCGCGCGTTTTCGCAGTACTGTTCCATTGTTTAGAGTTTTGAATACATTAGGCGCTTTCTATGCGCGACATGACGCATTGACACGGTCTTTCCCAGTACGAGAAAAATATTTTAATATGAACCCTAAAATATTTTGTTTTCTAGTCAAAAGAAGTGATCCCGTTCTAGTGTTCTAAAATTAATAATTTCCAATGAATATGTTAGTACTTACAATGGTTTGCCAAGAAACGCTTTTTATCTGAGATCAAGTTTGCTTATACATTTGGCTTTACTCTGAACAGCGACTAGTTCGGCTCGACGCTGATATGATCTCATATTTAACGTCATTCTGACATATCTCCGCAGTGGTGTTATGTAAACAATGTGATCCAGAAATAAAACATGCAAATGGAATTCTCCGTTATTCCGTTTTCTGAATATGTCAGGAGACATTCCGATAAGCGACATTCGACCTCCCTGGTGAACGGTACCATAACTTATAGCTGATACACCTACGATAATTAACTTACAGTATTTATAATTCGCAGTTCAATGTGGAATCGTATCGATAAACTTCATCTTATTACATTTGGACGCGTCCCCAATAAAGAGGGACAAGAATTTGTTCATAATTGCCGCAGAAGGCGTAGAGTGTAGCTGCTGGACAGGATTGCTGCTGTCCATCCCCGTTAAATTTTGATCGTCACTGTTTCGGATATGGCGATATATCTGTCAAATTCGGTATCTTAGTCGCCTCTCTCGAATCTGAGGTACTACGATGCCATTTGAATGGATCCAATCGAAAGTGGATGATGAATGTGAAAGATTCTCGATGTGCATTTGTTTTTGTGATCATCACAAACGGTTTCCAGGAGTAACGTGGGTGGCCATTCGTTAAGGTGTGCGAATTAGTTGGGTCAGTAAAAATACTCGCGCAACGAACAGATATTTTATTTGCGGTACACTTCCAGCAATTTCAATACACCTACTTTATATTCGATAGTTCTATTTACGATGATAGAATTGATGGGAATAGCGCTCGCGAAACATAGTGGCGTTGTTCAAACATACCCGAAGTTTAAAATTAAGTCTGAAAATTGGCATTCATTTATTACAATTATCCGTTCGTCCTCCTCATTCTATACTACGTGTTAAGCAAACACAACTGTACTCCCTTAAATACAGGTTGATTTGAATGACAGTTGTCAGTGTGGTAACGTCACATGAATTATTTATATTGACGTTATGATATTTGGCATCATAATTTGTTATGAATATTGTTTACATTACAAAGGTGTCACATTAAAGCATACTATATAAAATGAAACCAAAATCAAGACAAAATCCATTAATAAGTCATTTAAAGTCACGTCAGTTTGACAGCTGTCATTTTATTTAAGCTATAAGGACCTTTAAAGAACTGTGGCATAATTGATAACTACATATATATGTATCTAACTATACATATATATATTTATTGTCATGATGTAAACACATAATAAGGAGGTATTATTTTGGAATGCACGGAAAAGCTAGATGCTCTAAAATTTGATGACGTGTTCTTGTTTAAGAAAACGAATTATTTTTGTGAGCAATATAATAAATATAATATAATATACATTTGAAATATAAATATTATTTTGCGATATCATATGATGCATTCCTTAACCTAACTTCATAGTTCAATTAAGTGCTTCAGTGTTATCAGTATTTGCTATCTAAGCTGATAATAAAAAGGCAATGTAATAAAATGCATTCTATTTCTTATCGGTCAATAGGTGCATCAAAATAACAATTAAATCATTTGCAACAATTTAAACTGAACCGTATTCTTTTTTATTAATTGAAACATGACGACAAATGTAATATTTAAATGGGTTTAAGAATAATGTTCTGACATTTCACACCTACGTCAACGCATCGCCAAGTCTTTAATTAGGCAGTAATCCTTGTCGCGATACAATATTCGACTTCATTAAATTTGACATGGTTTTGAAATTATAATTCCACAGATCAATCACTACGGCGCCACTGATTCTCATCTACATACGGGTCTTACCTTCCACGGGAGCAACAACCATATAAAAAATGAGCCTGCATTCAGTTCGCGCTGAGAAATAACAGGAGATCATTCTAAAATGGATACCGTGTACTCTTGCGCAGCACTTTATTTGGCATCTCGCTTTAGTGCTTATTTACTTTATTGAATTAGCTGTTATCGAAATTGGCACACTTCTCAGTGTTATGAGGCTGTTTGTACCCATATTGTAACATATCCAGTTGGGTATATATCCATTTATGAGAGCCTAGTAAACATCAGTTATCCATAATAAGAACATGATTTGATTTATCCATAAACATTCTTGATCAATTATGTTGACTACAATCTAGAATATGTATATTTTCTTAAGTACCATTATATTAAAACACACACACATGTCACATGTTACGAAACAGATGGAAAATAATGAAAGGACAAGTCTTTACTTTGTTTGTTAGATGATTGCGCAGC
The DNA here is from genome assembly GCA_020976665.1 of Heortia vitessoides. NCBI lineage: Eukaryota > Metazoa > Arthropoda > Insecta > Lepidoptera > Crambidae > Heortia > Heortia vitessoides. The sequence continues at coordinate 4,971,428 of JACJUM010002525.1, read as the reverse complement.
ACCTTTTTTCTTTTCAGAAAGTCTCATCCAAATTCTGTTGCGATTTAGCTCTGCTGATAGATATTCCACAGTAGTCGATTCTTCTTTTGTTTCCTATTCAGGTACTTCGGAAAAGAGGTACCTACTATTATTTAACTATACTGGAGCCTAACGGCTCAGTAATGCTAACAAATTGCCAAAAGTAACGCTATTGCTTTAAAAATGAATTATGCCCATTTTATAAGATCTGATATAACTAGACATCAATACTTCGCCGTTAACAATAACTTCAGAGATGAATGTTTACTGCTACCATATTAGCCAACGCAATAATAGCATTAACATTTTAAATCAAATATAAATAAGAATGTGTAAGCTGCTTGTTATTCCAGACAAAACCTGAATAAAGGCATCATTGTATTGTATTTGGTTAAATTATATCATTCGGGTCTGCGACGATGTCGTTAAATGTTATGTTACACAAATATTTTACGGATTATGTTGACATGTTTACTACTAAACCAGACAAAAAGCTTTATTTAGCGGATAGACCAGTTCGTGATATCACTATGCTATTAGTGTGGTCGGAAGATTTGAGCGTACTATCCGCCCACGCCTGGCTTGTTTGTATGTCTTAGGGCTACATCCCTCTTTACCGACGTACATACACGTAAGTTCAGAGCCGATAATAAAGCCGGAGTATAAAATTACTAGCTGTGCTTGCGACTTCGTCCGTTTAATCCCCCTTTTCGACCGCTTACAACCCTTATTTCGAATTAAAAAATAGCCTATGTCCTTTCTCAGGGTCCAAAAATTGTCAGTGCCATATTTTATCAAAATCGGTTGAGAGATTTAAGCGGGTAAACGTAACAGACAGACAGACAGAGTTACTTTCGCATTTATAATATTAATAGACATTAATTGTACATTATTATTTTTACTTGAGAATGCATGTCTATCATGTCCTAGTCTCATGTCACAAAACTTAAAACCTATTGATGTACTATCAACAACAGAATCAGTTTGATAACACTTTATAATAGTCGAGTACCCTTTGTCTTTTTAAGGTGCAACTGATCAGTAGCTAAGTTACCTAAAAATTTCAAAGGTTAAGCTGTGAAAAAGTAACAGAAAGCCTTCCTATAAGACAGTTTAATACAATTAATAGTATAATCATGTAGTATATTTCAAGCCACAACCCTTTATAAGTAAACAGGCATTGCTCACAAACTTAAGCCCTGTACACGACCAAGTATACTATATTATAGATTGATAGCGCAATCGATAGTGTCCCTATCTTATGCGCAAGAGTTCGTGGGTTCGATCCCCACACAGGAAAAACATTTGTCTTAGATTTAGAAATGTATTGGAGGGAGTAGAAGAGTTGGTATATTTTGACCTAGGTGCACATACCTTAACCAGGAAAATGAGGTATTAAACAAGCGCTAAGTCAAGAGTACCAAGAAATAACGATTAAAAGACATGCGTGTAAAAGAAGCGAGAGAGTTATGCCAAGATCTTTGTGATACATCTGTTGTCTGATGTCCGTAGCACACGTGTTTTAAGCTACTTATCAAGGAGTCAGGTCAATGTATGAGATGTGGTGTGAATTTATCATAATTATTTATTATTCAGTGCGTAAAGCGCAACCCTGTTAAGCTGTCTGCACAAATGCAGTGCGTGGGCGAGGCGCCACCGCGCTCTCTCCACGATCTTTATTAATTATTCACGATTATTAAAACTGTACACCATTTTAGCTGCAGGAGTCAACTCGCTTAAAGGCTCAGCTTGATCATTAATTTGTATGTGATTACGCTGTCCGATGTATTTATTATAATCTAATGCGTTGGTTGGATTTTGAATCAATATATATACCATTATGTTTAATGGGCATGTTTATTTGAGGTTCGTTAATTGCAGGCAGACGTTGCTTCTGCTAACGATCATCGCAGGATAATTCATTCATATTCATGTATTATATCTATTTATTATATTATATATACTTATTACATAGTGGTCTGTGTGCAAGTGTGTGTCTGTCTGTTACGGTATCAAGGTTTGTCTGAAAAGATTATAATGAAATTTGGTAATAAAGGCTGACATTAGATCCTTTCCTTTCTTGACTTAATTTTCTATCTACCAATATGTGAAAACTGTGCCTATGTGGCTTAAACTATACAAAGTCACTAGTCAACATGCGATAGATAGACAGATTTCATTTGCAATTATAATAGTTACACGCAAATAGACAACGGTGATTTAAGGCCGGGTCGCTAGAATATGTATTAAAAAGAATAACAAACAGAAAGGCCGTATTGTATAATAGCTAATAGTCAAATTAACAAGCCAAAGCTAATAAACAGACAATGTTAAGCAAGCAACAGACCTACACAAGTAATGTATGCGGCAGATGCCACTTGGACAAACAACTTGCCATATTTGAGGACAATGTATACCACAGTGGCGCCTTGGCATGGTTTAGTGCTAGACAAAGATAAATAGTAGATAGAACCAGGTGGAAAAAGCTGTAAAAAGTTCAGCCACAGTAGAGTAACTAGTTGGTAAAATAACTCCAACTTCATATTGAAGGACTGTTATTATCGTTTTGTTAAATTAATTGCTCGTACTTGACATGGAAATAGGATGATGTGAGGAAAATCTGTAAAGTCGTCTTAATATTTACAGTTCTACAAGCAATAACGGTATTTAAAATTTTAATTACTTTTTAAATAAGTCTGTAAAATAACGATGAATGCTTCAGAAAAACTGAATAAAGAAAATTAAAAAATCAAGAAATAATAATAACATTTTCTGGCATTAATATTGATTTTTTGTCTTACTACTGCGCTTACTACAATTTATTATATGATAAAGTTAAAAATTAAATAAAATTTACCTTACATATCAAACAGTCCGTGGTTAGTAGCTTAAAGTGATATAAACATAATACTTACATACATATTTTAATACTCAGTCACAGAACAAATACAAATAAAAATGCGGGATACGAATTTTCGACCATTGGCGCACAAGATAAGCACACTACCGAATCAGTCCCTTCATCTTAACTTAATATTTATAAATAAATAACAATATATGAATTATTATCATATAATACTTAAACTCAAAATCAATAAGAAGTTAGTTATATGTGCATACGTTAGATAACGCCCACATGTCAAACAAATTAATATTGCAGACAAGGTAAACACGACAACTTTGAATATTTATTACTTAATTCAGAAGCCATACGGGTCGATATCAATTTTAATAATGCATCAGATCGCTTTTTGATAAACTTGCCGTATACGAACAGACGGACAATGAAGGGCTTGTAAGGCCAGGCCGGCGCTTGCGCATGCCTAGAAGGCAGTACTTTAACAGTAACTTGATTAACTGGCCTCACTGACTTGCCTGCTATGGTATTGACATTAAAAATATTAAACTAGCTTTTCCCGCGGCTTTGCTTGCGTTAAATTTTATACGGTTAATAAATTTGCATCCTCTATTTTAGGGACTAGAGGTAGATTATATTTTTAGCTTTCTACATTGAAAACTGTGGAATCACACAAACTTCCACCCCCCAATTTAGGGAAGAGGGGAGTTAAAAAGAGACAAAAAGTAGCCTATGTCACTCTCCATACCTTCAACTATCTCTACTAAAATCCGTTTTGAAGGGCGGACAAATGGAAAAACAGACACATACACTTTCTCATTTATAATATTAGTATAAGCTGACAATCTTTGCCGACGCCGTTACTGACAATTCTTCTACTATGTACTGCTAATATTGCCAAGAATGCAAATAATAGTTGTTTCATAGTCAGTGATATACCGTCTCTGCCACAGTATGTTCAAGTGTTGTAATTATGTTCATACGAATATACAAGCATATTTTCTGTGATGTAATAATAACCGTTTGTTTTAATCTATGTACATTAGTAAATTGATTAAGTACATAAGTGATATACCACAAAACACCGGTACCGCTAGGCCGATCGCATTAGCACTTGTAATTATCCTATTCATTGCATATGTATACAGTAATATACAATGGGATGGCAGCATCTGTCATATCTCTCTAGTTATTAAGGCATCAATTAAGGAATGTAAGACGATGAGCCTTGTGTCTGTACTAAAAATTAAACAGATAATTTATTTTAAAAAAACGCGTGTTGATGTTCATATTTTATATCTTAGTTAGGAATCTAGAACGATATTAAGATATTAACCAAGAAGTAATAATAATTTACTCTTTAGTAAAAAAACAACACAAGAAATCACAACTTAATTTAAGAACTTTTACTATAAGCAAGACATTTTGTGGAAGGTTTTGTCTTCTGAAATTAATAGCAATACGCTCCAAATATGTTTCCCATATATTTCCCTCTTCGTTAATTTGTATCCTGTCAACGCGATTCCAAGCACATCGGACACTCCCATTTAGTCAACAATGCTTATTAAAAACAAACACAGAACCATTAGTTTGTTTTTCAATCCAGTTACTAATTCCTCATACGGCGCGTACAACAAAGCGACTCCGACATGGTCCCTTATAAATATTTTAATTCGACTTTACTGACTCAGCAGAACTGCGTTCTATCCTTCTTATTGTTTTCGGTTTGGGTCATTAAAATTTCGTATTAAAACTTATGCTTTCTCTTCTTCCCTATGGGAACTAATCGACTCTTACCTACCAAAGCGTTATTACAAGTTTTATGTTTTAATAGAATGAAACGAAAAGAAATAGAACATCTCCGGCACCAGATATCATAAGAGGCAACTTAAGTACCGAAATCGACAGATAAATCCAACTGAAACATTGTATTGGTTGGTTTTCTCACGTACGTAAAACAAAAACGGTTTTAGTTTTTAAGAGAAAAGAGAGAGAAGTAGTTGCACTGTTAAATTTGGAAGCATCAGAAAACCACGCAGAAAGTTTAAATTGGTGTGCATTTGTTTATAAAAATATAAGACCACCATTATTTCATTACTATTATAAAACCTCAAGTAATAAATGCATCTTTAAAGTAAATATGTACAAATAAATTATATACGCAGCGTGTGTCCTTGCCTATTCCAACATTCAGTTCCATTATGCTAACTTTAATAAGTAGGTACCCCTTCAATTAATGCATGTTATTTAGCGTATAAAGTATAACACAGGCTATACTCTATACGACTATTATAATTATGACCCGAGACGTATCATAATAAAATTTAATAGTTCGCCAGCTGTTTATACGATGTCTGCATCGGTTGCGTGCACGCACTCATTAAATGGGATACTTACTATGACTCCGCTTAATTTTATGAAAAGGCTAAAACATAGTGTCATAACGGAGGTCAAAGGTATTTAAAATAGAGTATATAGGTCTAGTTTTGATATCTGTTCGTCAGATATCTGGTTTGATCAGTTAATATCAATAGTAATGTTTGCTAATAATAGAAACCAGTCAAGTTACTGTGAACTGACCATAAAATAGGCATTAAATGTGTTTATGTATTCATCACATTAATGTTAGGTACAGGTAAAATAGTGTCAATGCTGTAAAATTCCAAGTTGATAGATGTAAAGCTGCACCTTTTTACGATGCGGATGTCATACAATTTTCTTTGGCATTTACGATACTCAAATTATGAGCGCCATAAAAATAATATTCAAATAAACTCAAGTCTCGGGTCAAATGCCAACAGGCGGTAATTATTAAATTACCGGTTACCCGATGCACATTGTGCCGTGTGTCTTGTATCAATCTGTTTGTAATGTTTAATATATATATGCCTACAAAGTTAAGTGAACAAATCCAACAATAGTCTTCAGTGGTAGCAACGGTACAAATTAATATACATGATATTGAAACGGAGCCAAAAGCACCAAATAATTTCAATTCCGCTACAAAATCAGACCGTGACTATTCCGAGCGGCACGCCGAAGATCAGAGTCAAAAAGAGAAACGGAAACATCACCACAATGTCCAAAACATAAAGGACGAGCGTGATTCACACGGCGAAAGCACTTGCTGTGCACTGACTCACAATATTATCTGACTTTTACGACACGGACGCTTCTGTTGTTCTCTTATGTTAATATAAAATACACGTTTTGTTGTTCCATTTTATCAATTACACACCGGATGCTGGGATATCGACAGAAATATCAATTACACTAGCACTCCCTAACGACAAACCCGATGACGTTAAACTACAGGAAACGCTCGCTCCAGGCGAAACTGTTGAGTGTTATTTCAAAGCAACTAAAGTAAGATGCTGGATTTTATGGCGAACTTTATGAGCACCCATAAATTCGCCACAACAAAGCCATAAAACATCATATAATCTTTCTATTAAAACTTATCTGCGAAAAGAATGAATAAGAACCTCGAGAGATTACGCGGACGACCGTTAATTGCTGATAAATTACTGGCCACCGGGACCCCTAATGCGATTTGGCGATAAGCGAACACAAAACACAGAAACTCAATTAAGAAAAGGTGGTGTTATCAGAAACGCGAAGGTAGGCTGACGAGAAAAGGGCAAAAAGGACGGACGGACAGTGTTGGCTTATGCGCTTATCGTAACCTCTCATTTGTCGGCGACATTCCGGGAATGGCGTCGGCGGATGGCCTAATTGACTTAGTCGCCCACACCGTATCATACTGACAGAAACGGGCCTCTAGGGAGCCCCTTTTGTTCTCGACAAGTTCGAACAGGTACATCTACCTGTACTCGAGATTTGCCAAACAAGGGTGGCGATTTTTTCAAAGAATGTTGACTTTCCTACCTGGTTTGTAGTGGACATTGTCTCTTTGGTGGGCTGGCGTCTGTGGTTTGATTTATTGTTTCTGAATACGTTTCGAGTGCGGCTAATTACAGGGAGTCGCCATTACTGTGTCGGAGTAAGTGATTAATAACTTCTAGCGTTAGCAGTGTATCTAGTAAATTGCATCGGTCTCAGCTGGCGTTGATTTCTATGCCTTATTGGGCTACTTGCTAATTGCGTTGAGTACTTACATAGAGTGGAATTGATTTATTCGCTTCAGAACGCCCTTACTCCGCGAAACTACGTTCATAATTTGATTTCTTAATTCAAATTTTAGTACACTGACGAAAAATGTTAAACAAAATCAGTATTACACGCTGTTCGCATTGAAAAGTGTTCATTGTTACATGTAACGTTTTGTTCTATTGTCAACCACTTCGGGCTATGTTCGCCGATGAGTCACGTTTACCTGTCAACAGAGTCATAACGCCACTTCATCAAACTCCGCCACTTTACATTCCTTAGACACTCATTATCCCTTAATGGAAGCTCAAGAGTGCATACCTTATTGTCTTTATTTGTGTTAAGTTCTTTTTAACGTATCATTAGTAATAAACGTTTCAAATTAATATACATCCGTAACTTTCTCCACTCTATGCCTTGATTAGATTTCTATTAATTCAACTACAAATTATGGTTTGCTGATTATGCTAATCATTTATAGCATTTATTAGAACATAAATAATGTGTTAAATTTACTTTATCTATATAAAAAATCACCGTATGTAAATACTTTTTTTTTTGTGAAGTAACGATAACCTCAGGAATTATTCTTTGATTCGTTAAAGTATATCTTTAAATCCCTTTTACTTAAAGTAAATTTTGACGGCGAGTGAATCGACCGGCTGACTATAAATCTCGCCTGGGATGAGACCGATATGGCTAAAAGCTTCGGAGGAGTAAAAATAGGGACCGCTTTAAGTTGAGGTTCGTGTAGTATGATAAGGACGGAGTTTTTGTTGCACCGAGCCGACTTCCAAAGATAGCGGTGTCTGCTGCCTTTAGATAATAAAACACGGCCGATACTTAAGAGGTTTGGGTAGTTGGGCACCTTCGAGATTAGGGCCGTTGCCTGTTTATACAAGTCAGCCCCGGCCGCTTATTTGTCTTACCTGATTACAGTTCTAGTTTTTTACTTTTCTGATACAACTCGTATCACAGCTGTGCGCGTTCTAACCAACGCTTACGTTATAGGATTATTTCAGGTTACATAAAACGCTACGCTCCAAATAATGATCGCCGTTTCTCACTCGAGCACAGTCGGCTGGCTAACATCTGTTATCGAATCTGAATTTATGTATTTCGTCTCTCGCGCGCACCTGCCGCATATGTAAATAATTGTACAGGCAAAGTTACACTCAAGTTTTGTGGCCACGGTATTCTTTCTCAAGACAATCGTAGTGCACTTGAGGTACCTGTGTGTTTTCTTAATAGATGTATTCGTTCTTTTTAAGTGCTTATTGTCCGTCTCTTATTTATACATCGACGAGTCGCTCAAGTGGTTTAACCGCAAGATTTAGATGCTTGAAGCCCGTTTCTCTCACGGTTCTGTTGTAAGTTGTATCCCGAGCTAGCCTTTCTTCCGCCTTGTCGACTGGCGTTGCATTAAATCGAATTTACGCATTGGCACAGGCATCTGTCTCAACCAGATATTTATCACCTTCCTCGTGGCATGTAACATGTCAAAATGAACGGGATAGTTGCTTTCGCGGATATACTTTTTAAGATTGTCTTCTCGCTCTCGCGTATTGGAATCGAGAAGGATAGTAAGGTTTGCTAGCTCGCATTCGATCTCGATAGCGACTTTATAGTGCAGGATTAGAGCATAGTTTGGCCTGTTTATAAGGTAACACTTTCAAGTATCGTAATGACTCGCTACGGTCGCATGAGCGCATTCAGAAACCACGTTTTCTTTAGGAAAGTCATATTCAAGTCGGCGGTGTTGCGGTTTTGTAGCTTCTGCTTTGCTGTTAAGGTTCATTTTGGCGACTGTATGGTTGGTTAACTGCGTGCACGGTTTATCCTTGCCGCCGTTGGCGCCGGCGCCGCACTTACGACTATTTTTTCCCTCACCGCGCCACATTGTACTCATAATTTATTCATTAAAGCCGTAATTTATTCGCGTTTTATATTACAGCTCTCGTAATTCTCTAGTTTGCGACCATTGTTGTCTATATATTGTTTTCGTGGCACGATTGGCCAGGGCGTGGGCGCGTCCATTACATTACCCACCTTTTATTTAATTAACATCGCGTGTCCACGATTCGGTGAGAAACATTCGTGCAAAGGTCTATAAATCAGCCTCTGTCTCATTACTATGGGTTAGTACTATCTGACTATTTTGTATTAGAAGCAAAATTTGGCTGAATATGTGATACACATTGCAATTCTGCTGGCATACTAACAAAGTAGAATTGCACTTTTCTCGGTGTTATAAGAAACCGAGTATAGCACAAATTAAAAATAGAAAGAATAGAAAGGAATACATTAATCGACCGCACGAAATAAATAAATGAAAACATAACACCCAAAAAAATACAATAATTTCGATCAATTATGTGCTTGCCTCAGCTACAGCAGCATCACGTAGACACTGCAGCGCTGCTCTTCCGACAGGACCCCAAATAATAGGGGTGATGGATAGAATAACTATGCAAATAAGTATATGTTTTAGCAGTACATGTACTAATAATACACTTTAGTAATCATAATCCAGACCGAGCCCTAAAATTGCGTGATGATACTACTAATTAATTCCCATACCATAGCGACCTCGACCCACCCGTACCGTCAACCTTGTAACCCAAATTAGCCGCAGCCAGTTGCCCGTTAGAAACAATGTTCTGCAAATGCATGAGTCATTGCCCGTGTTTTAATATGCACTTGAACTTCTCAAGATGTAATTTTAAACTTATGATACAATCTGCTTCTGTTGTCGGCACGTTCAATGGTTTAAGTGCAATTGCACGAGTGTAGGAATGCCTTTTCTTAGTACCTACTTCTATCTCGGAATATACCCATTGACTGTCTCTACTGTTATCTCTAATGTAATGCATATATTGTGTATATTCAGAGCTTCCTTAAATAGTGCCCTGATCTTTAACCAACAAATTATAATATTGACTTAACTGGTTTAATTAATATTCGATCTCTCATTCACAGCGTTTTCTATAAAACTCAATGGATAATTTATTTTACTCTAGGAATTAAACCACACAAAAAATCATACTCAATCAAAAAGCTGGAATCCCATGTATGGCGCCGTAAATCCATTAACATTCTAAAAACGTTCATATTATAATCACTGTCTACTAAATAGATATTTTTGAACTCGCTGTGGGATATCTCCCGAATAGACCATTCTAGAACAGGGAGGAGCCGTACCCTTCAAAAGTTCTCGACCAGCCTGATGAGACCTCTCTAATGTCATATAGCGCACCCTCGATTGTGCTAAACTATTATAGACTAGAGGGGAGGAGACGGTCTTGTTTGTCTGGTCGGTGTGCCATGCGCAAGCGGCGCGTGGCGACAGATGTGGCTGTAAACTAAAAAAGTGTAGTACCGTCGGCATGTGTTGAAAAAAGGGCGGTTAAGGATTTCTGGGATTACTAATGTCAAAATAGTTAGTAACGTTTTTAAACTAACGGATGTTTACACAAACTTATCGCTTGCCATTAGCGTCTTTCTACACCTTGCTTTCTATTTTATTTAGTTTTTTTTTCAAATAAAATATATTTAATTATCAGTGTAATTTAGTGACTTCGAAGGCTTCGCTTTAAAGTTTCGTTGACTGTCATCATAACAGCCATTAAAAGTCCACTGCTGGACACAGGCCTCTCCAAGAAATGGGGAATTTCGCCCATAATTGCCGCGCTGGGCAAGCGTATTGGCTATCGCAGCGCGCAGTTTTTGCGACTGGGATGCTGCTGCCCATCATTTTAGATACACTGTCTCTGATGGGTATACCGCCGATGGATAGTCGCCTCTTACGACACCTGGTACAGAGGGAGGTACTATTCTACTGTGCCGGTACCTCAGACACAGACTCGTGGACTGTAATGATCATAAATGTGAACCAGCTTGCCTTATAAAGTCTGAAGTCGCCAATAATCCCACACTTGCGGCGCAAAATGTCGTAACCTCTTGAACACCGTAAAAGGTTTAATTAAATTATTGTCCCGGCCATTAATTTAGACTGCGTAACATGACGTAGGCTGTGAACCTATTGCAGTCTACCATAATAGTAGCTGTGTCTAGATTTAATCAGTGAACATTCATTAAGCCTAGTACTAACTGACAATAATCAGTCTTTAAAACCTGCTCAACTAGTGCGTGTGCCCTAAAATAACTATTTTCTGAAAGCAATTTCAATAGCTTCAAGTTCTCATTTCAATTACTTGTGATAAATTACTAAAGAGGCCAAGAGATTCTTTATTGCCTCAGTACCCAGTAATACGTTTCCACACATTTTATCAAGCTGAACGATTTGAAATAACCGTTGTGTTGTAAGCCAAACGCAATAAGACTTTAATGTACCAAAAAACTATATCGAAAGCATGATGTAATTCATCTTTCTATCGAAGTCAAGCTATTGCTGATTACCAAAGCCAAAGTTTATTATAAACCAGAAAACATCAAAATATACGCTACGACATTTCGCAGTGTTGTATCGCGTCATTTGAAAACTTTCCCGAGTTTGAAAGTAGCACATCTCATTTCTTTGGGTTTATAGAGATCCTTAGCCTTCCGAGAAAAGAAAACCAAACAAACAGACACATACTAAAATATATATTACAAAATAGGCAACTATTAAAGTATAATTTATACCTTTAAAAGAATTTAGAAAAACGGATTTGTAGCACCTCTCCAACATCCAAACTTCACTTCTTTACTTTATTTTACTACTTAGAGTACAAAAATAAAACTTCGAACTATACATACGTACATATTATAAATTTGAACACTATGTTGGATTTAGGTTTAATAAATTATACATTGCGTTGCTGACCGTACTTGCTTATGGACATGTGTTTATTTATATGGCACAGTAGCGCGTAAATCGGAGGCTGTTTATAAGTTTTATATTATGCAGACTTTAATAACAAACAGTCGCACTTGTGAGCACCGTGATAGCATGCTGTAACTTATGCATATATAGCTATAAGACAGTATTATTTAAAGGAATCATACCTAAAGTAACAGTGAATAAAGATTGTTTTTAATTGAAACCTTTTAGAACATTCATAAATCCTATAGCATACATTCCAATAGTCATACATCAGATCATCTCGTGTCAGAGTTAAGATGTCACTGACCCCTTATTAGTAGGAGTTCGATCTAGGTATTATTAAAATAGGTTAAGTCAGTATATGTTGTTATTGGCTTTTTTATTACACACACTTTTTAATATTCTCGGAGAGTTTTGAATAAAGAAAAAGAAAAAAATAATAAATAATAATAATAATAATCCATCACATCTCATACATTGAAGTGAGATAAGTCGATAAAAACACAATAATAATATATGTATATAATATATATACATATATTATTATATAAATAAATTTTATATTATTATAATTTTTACTAATAATTTTGTCTTTCCTTTTTCAGGTAAGTTCCAATGTTGACATACTACTTTGGATCTAAGTGAATTCGTAAGTAAACATTAAATTTCCTTTATTACATACATTGTTCTGATCCCTACTAAAGGATTACTCCTTTTCTATAAAAACAAGATACTACAGCCGGGATTAAACAGAGAATCATAATGTTATAATACTTATGTTAATCTACCGATTTGTCTTTTAAGAAATTAAAGTAGACGTCACCTAAAATATATAACTTTTAGTCCATGGACATGTATTGTCCTCAATACAAAAGAGAAATATTTTGAAGTAGACAAGAACAATTAACCTCTAAAGGCCTTGGCCTGAGAACGGCTACATGGTGCTAAAAAAATTAACACTCCCGCTCTTTTATTACCTGTACAATAATTAAACAATCGCCTTTTCCGAGTCATTGTTTGCGAAAGGCGCCACCGCCGGCGCCGGTTGCATCCGCTAGTGCTGTCGCGACACTTCTCGTAATAACCGGTGTCAAATAATGTCGATGTTCTGAACGTATATCGATGTTGGCATACATTCAGTTTTCCGTCCTGAAACATAATATGTTGCTAAATTTGTGGTTTTATATTAACCCTTAATATAAACATTTGAATAATGATGTTCTCCGAAAGAGAGTTAGTCGGTATGGTAGGTAATGCTAGATTGAATGCCCCTGGTGTTGCCTACCACTTACGATCAGTATGTCTCTGCCATCTAGCAGTATTTAAAAACTTTTGTCTTTAGGGCTAAAAAAATAATTTTAAGACAGAACTATAAGTGCATAGCTTTGGTGAAAATTTAGAATTACGATAATCCCCGCTACTAAATAAATTTAGAAATTTATGCTAAGTTGACTGTACGAAATTAAGATACAATAAACTTGCGACGTACCCGCAGAATAACCGTAAGAAATTGCGGTACGAGATTACAGAATTGTCCAGCGAATGAGGACGCGCGAAATTGCTTAAGCTGGCCTGCCGGAACTGCGGTGCTGGCCATAAAGAGTGTGAATAAATTGCGTGGATTAGCTATTTATCGACGTATCACCGTGACTGCGTTTTGCTCGGCTCGCGCCGCCGATGGCCTGCCCCCATTCCGCTGGCGCCCGTCGCATCGACGCGATTAGGGGTCGTACGTCCATCACTATTGTCTTTCATATTTCGCCGCGATAATTGTTCGTGGCCACTTAACTAGTTTCTTATTCTTTTATGGAGCATGCTAAATAACCGATATTGCCTTGTCGCGTCACATTTACTCTTTTTAAAGACCAGATCGTTTTTTAACCTTTACTTCATTGCGTTTTGCCATTTATGTACAATAATTGTTTAATCATACATGCAATTATGAATTCCTGACTTGTATAATTGCTGCAGTAATAAACTGCGTGAAGTGCATCTCTAACAAGTTAAGAATATCATAAGTGTTGATTACAGTTAGTACTGGTGTTAGTAGCGCGACATTAATAATTAACAGTTTTATTTCACAGGTCATGTTACATACCTCCTATATCTGTAATTGTCCGCAACGCTGGCGCCACTGCTCTTTGGCCGTATGCCATTGCAATGAGCAGTCCGCGCGATTAATTTCGAAATCCAAACACCGCGAGTGTAATAAAACTACATAAAGCATACGTCAATTGTCGTCGCGTAGCTACAGGAAGAAACATTGTGGCGAAATTGGACCGGCGCGCCGCCATTGTTTGAAATAATTATGACATGTTTATAATAATTTCCCATTTGTAATCAAACAGTGCTTTAAACAAACAATGAAACGCGCATTCGAGCCAATTTGAAAGTTAATTAACGTTGCTGCCAACTTTGGGTAAAAGAAGCAAAACCTGAAACGGTTTAATTAAACAGTCAACTTTAATGTAGGATTATGACCCGTATTAATATTGTATTAAGGGTATAAAACGATGATTGTGAACCTTTGGCGTCGGTGCGCCGGTCCGTGACTTGCCATGCACTTGGCGCGACGCCACCGGTGACCTCATTGCGATCCGTTTTTGGCGCCACTACTCGCAATGATCACTATCGCATCGATGACATGCCAAAAGGCGAGCGTTAAGATTGTTATCGATGTTCATTTGCAAATTAATGGGCAGCACTAGCGCGTTCCGTTCAAATTTGCATTCAGCAGTTTCTCATAGTTTAATAAACATGAAGAGATTAATGTGGTTCCCTGCTACTCATTATATTTGCCAGTTAATCTGAGAATTTCAAGTACTTTGATTTATTGCCGGCCGAGCGGCTGGCGTTTTCTTTTAAAGATAAAGTATTATTCGAGCACGAACCTACACATATCAGCCATTAGAAATCCACTGCTGGACATAGGCCTCCCCAAGAATGGGGGAATTATGCTCATAATGTCGCGTTGCGCATTTGAGCTCCACTGATTCGGATAGATATTATACCGCCATCTGTCGGTTCTGGTAACACATGAATATGATATACCGACAAATAGGTCTTGCAATTAATTCGTGTTGTTAGTAAGCGTCACATCCAACTCGGTAATATGACTGGAATAGACAGCAAAGCATGAGTCACGCCTACTGCTTCGCTCATTCCGTCTATCTATATGCTAGACGTGGTATTATAAAATGCAGTATGTAGGTTAATCATTGGCTTGCTAATTTTATGGATCGAATAAATCTGAGAAACCGTTTCTGATATCAAGTGACTAAGGCGAAATTGTGTTATGTTCGTGAAGTCGTTATAGCCCTTAGGCGTTTCCCAAGAGAACGATTTGCCGACCGAAAATAATGGGCGAAGCTTTGATAAATTCGCCGTTTATTGACAAAGAAATAAAACACTGAAACGAGAATTACGGCGTGGCTGTGTTGTAACATCGAATTGAGAAAAAAATCTTTGATCCTTTAGATATTGAACGGTAATTTGATTTCGATGTATCCAGCCGAATATTTAGAAGTCCTCGACTACGTTAAGACATTTTCACTTTATTAAACAAAGAGTGAATAAATACAATCGCCACCCTTAAAACTATAACAGAATGTCGATAGATCACCAGATGCGCATCACTAACGATCTTCTCATCTTTCACCCTCATAGATTTATTGCGCAACCCGTGTATGTGCTTAGGTCACTGGCCATAAAGTCTGTCTCTCTGTCGACAAGCGCCTATGCTCGTTACGACACGCTTGCAGCCGTGTAGTTAATCCTTAACTGCACTTAACCCCTGCGCCATGACGCGTGGTGTACACATTTGATTGTATTAAATGACAGGGTTGTCATCATCTAATGAGCTTGAGAACTGCAGTTATCAATCAACATGCTGTACGATACCGGCAAAGTATAATAGTACCGCCTCTTGTACCAGGTATCATAAGAGCGACTAAGGTACCAGAACCGACAGATGGCGGTATACCTATTCGTAAACTTCGAATGGCTGATTTGACTATCACTATAAGATAAAACAAGTATTCAGGCAAACACGGACTTGCATGGATTGTTGTTATTCTTATGTCTTATTGTCGTGTCGGCCATAAGATATCCACTGCTGGACATAAGCTTCCCGAAAAAAAAGGGATTTTTGTCCATAATCCATTTGCTGGGAAAGCGACGTATCAATCAAAAAGTGTCGCTTCGTGACTGGTGGTCCCTGGCATTCCTGTCCTACTCTATTTGAGTTCCGCTATTTCCAATGGATATACGGTTTAGTACCGCAGTCGGTTTGAGCCACCTGGTATAGAAGGAGGTACTATTCTGCTCCGCCAGTAGCTACGGCACAGCTTTTAGATTTGTCGATTGGCGTAGTAACAAGCAGTTCGGCCTAAATATGAAACTTGTTCAGAAATGTTTGTTGGAATTGTATCACAAAAGATATATACGGCTATATTAAACTTTACTCGTTGGACTTTGAGTTCAAAATCGCTTGAGGGATTTGGTCTCAAAGTCCAACAAGTTATTGTGTGTAAGAACTTGATAATCTTCAATGTTCTATCGAAAGTTACATTACATGTTTCGCTACATTACTACGTTGTTTCATTTGCGACAAGTAAATGAATTAAGATTCCTTTCATTATACATATAGATGCTACGACAGGGATGCTGCTGACCATCCCCACCCTATTCATTTGAGCTGCACTGTCTCGGATGGATATACCGCCATCTGTCGTTTCTGGTATTATTCTACTTTGCCGGCACTTTCGCGGCATTATATAAATATTTACCTAAAATAAAAAAAAAAGATAAATTTGCATAAAATTAAATTTAGTTAATATAAACAAAAAAATAATCTACATCTCCAACTAGTCGCCAAGGTCGCTGAACTCGATTTTTA
Organism: Heortia vitessoides; assembly: GCA_020976665.1. NCBI lineage: Eukaryota > Metazoa > Arthropoda > Insecta > Lepidoptera > Crambidae > Heortia > Heortia vitessoides. Next base: position 4,954,721 of record JACJUM010002525.1, on the reverse strand, counting down.
TCGTATACGACCAGGGTTGTAACACTGCAGTAATTTATCGACAGTCATTTGGCATTCTAAACATCGACGTTTCGTTTTATTGCCCGTCTCTATTGCTTAGAATACTAAGTGTTTAACATCGCCGCTATCGTTAGAATGATAGCTAAAAATAACACCATTTTAAATTCTAATCACTTGGAATGTTTTAAAAAAGTATACCTACCCAAGTTTTCTACATAAGTTGTATAAACTTGTTGCAGAACATTTTTACAATTTTAATTTTTTTCTCAATGTGTTGATGCATGATAAAACTAAACGCGTATTATATTGCGTCGCCGTCGGCTATCTACCGACAGCGTAGAATAGTACCTCCCAAGTCATCATAATCATATCAGTCATTGGAAGTCCACTGTTGGACATAGGCCTCCCCAATATTGGGGGAATTTTGACCATAATATCCGCGCTGGACAGGCGTGGTGGCAATTGCAGGGCGCAACTTCGCGATGAGGATCCTGCTGCCCATTCCCGCTCTGTAGTATTTAAGCTGTGCTTTTACAGATGGATATACCATCGTCGATTCCGGTACCTCAGTCGCCTCTTACGATACCTAGTATAAAAAAGGTACTATTCTACTCCTTTGCTACCGCCCATGTAATCACATTTTCATCATCCCTGTGTAATTTGAACAACTAATTATAAAATATATATTCTTATTGAAACAACTCATCATTATACGTCGTATAAATTTATTTGGATGCCTCACTATATATATTAAACAAACAACAGCGACTTTATAGTGGCCATAACGTGTTTATTAACGCAGACTGACGGACAGTCCAATTATTTCATGTGAAATTGTTTTATAGCGCTTTCGTATATTGCCCGCGCCCTTAATTGATTTCTTCGTAAAGGCAATATACATATAATTGTCAGTTGTTGTATTGTCCGGTTGATGATGGACGTGTTTGTACTAGATTTCCGACTTTTTGCCGAAAGGGACATAACAAAAATTTAAGAATTTAATTATATCTGACTTTTGTTAATAGTTTCAAGTGAAAGTGGATTCAATTTCAACAAAATTTATCAATAACATATTTTTAAAATATCTTTTCAAATAATAAAGTTACATTACCAGCGAGAAACATAAACTATACTTTATTTCCATATTCATCGCGGTTGAAACCGAGGATTGCCGCTGGTTTATGTGATCTTGATATACGCATATAAAAAAAGACAAAGCGGGTAAAATATTATTTTCTACTTAAATTTTAAAACGATCTACATACATACCGTAACTATAATATACATACCTATAGTTTAACCTTTCAGTGACTTTGGCATACATAGTAGATATTTTTTATATGACTCAAAGTGTAAATGTCTTAACATTTAAGAATAAACTACAACATCTACTAAAGGTAGACCTCCTGCAAAGGTCGTTTGCATTCTTTCATTTACACTTACTTCTACCGCTAATCGCCTACGTTCACATTACTATGTTACGATTTGAAAGATGAAAGAGGGAGTGAAATTACTTGGTAACGTGACAAATCTTCAACCCTGGCGTAAGGCAGGTCTATTTATATTAAGATGTACTTATAATTATACTAGCTGTGCCCGCGACTTCTTCCGCGTGGAATACTTTTTTTTTGGGCACCATACCTCTTTTCCTTAACTTATATAAACTTTGAATGTCATGTTTATTTATATCGAATCATTGGCTTGAAAAATAAGTTTCAAGTTTCTAGCTCCAAAATAGCGATACTTCCTTACAACTTTTCTTCCGCCCTTTCGACCCCTCACAATCCTTTTTTCGAATTAAAAAATAGCCTATGTCCTTTCTCAGGGTCTAAAGGTTGTCTGTGCCAAATTTTATCAAAATAGGTTTAGAGGTTTAAACGGGAAAGCGTAACAGACAGACAGACAGACAGAGTTACTTTCGCATTTATAATATTAGTAGGGATTATTTTTTTAATCAAAAAGTATAGGCTGTGGTGTATAGGCTAAGATGACGTTTACTATCACGCAAATTGCCAACTCAGTAACATCAAAAAATATGGTCATTCCATAGCTACTCAAAAGTGCCTGGAGAATAATGATACTGCTTATAATATATTTATCCTAATATTCTTAATCTAAAGAGTTAAACGCGTTAATATCAGGAACCGCTGGTCTGATTTGAAAAATTCTTACTGTGTTGGATAGTCCATTTATCGCGGAAGACTACTAATGGCTTTAGCTATTTCACGCGGACGAAGTCGCGGGCACTGCTAGTATAAAACAAAACTATGCAAACTAAATAAATCGTTTTAGTCAAATAAAAAATAAATAAAACTGCTTCGTAGCTCCAAAATGTAATCTGCTTATGTAAATATATATATTGCCAATGTTAAATAATGCAACGGTGGCTATTAAGCTCTCCGTCATTACGGCCGGCATGTCAGACATCCGACGTACTTTGTCACACCAACGACAGCTTGACAAGCCGGCATGTGGGTACAATGCGCGAATGATTTAGGATCGGCCTGATTACGACAAGGTTGCATCTTATTTACTTATCTGGCGACCTGTTTTTGTAACGGGTATCGGCAACTTGTCGCAACGAACGGGTTTGTATAAAAATATTAATTTCATGTACGCTCATTAAACGATCCGATGTTTCTGATAATTTTGATGTTGCTGTGTGACGAGATAAGTCCCGTTTAAAAGTACATCATTAAGTGAACTATCTTTCTTTAGGTGGAAATACGGTTGGTGCGGTTAAATATGTAACTGGGCGGAGATGGGTAGCTTCTCTAGAAATCTTCCTCGCGAATCTATCCTTTACAATTGCCGCTGTCCAGTGATGCAATTAAATTTTCTTCATAATAAATTATGTTACGCCAACTGTTTTAGTTATCTCCTCAAGTGCCAGAACAAAAGATATTCAAAATTTTAAACAAATAGCTGTTACTGCCGTGAAGTACCTACTGGTAGAGTAGAATAATACCTACTAGGTGTCGAAGGTACCAGAACCGACAGATGGCGGCGTAAATGCACAGGGTGGGGATAAGCAGCAGCATCCCTGTCCGGATCTGCGATTGCCAACACGCCTGCTGAGCGCGGCAATTATGGGCAAAATTAGCCCTTTTTTTGGGAGGCCTATGTCCAGCAGTGGTTCTTCATTGGCTAATATGATGGTGATGATGACTGTTAGTACTATAATATTCTTTAACGTAAACGCTGACTGCTCTTGAGGCTAATGCTATACATTAGCCTCAAGGTAAAAGAAACGTCAACTTTACATAAAATCCTCACATAAGGTAGACTTCATACAAATGTCGTCTCTTCTCTCACCTATTTGTACCGCCAAATAGCAGTCTTCGCATTGCCGTGTTGCGGTTTGAATGGTAAGAGAGGTAGTAAAATTCTCTGGGTAATGTGACATAATATTGTCAAGTCAAGGTTGGCTACGCGCTAGTGATATCCTTGTGATATTACGAGTGCCTTAAGTGACACTTACTATCACGCAGACTATGCTTGTCGACTTGGTCTAATAAAAAATATATACAAATAAAAAAAATAATAAGCCACAAACATATATATTCAGCTAATTGAATGATTGCATAATTGATAACGTATTCCAGTTTTGTACGCAAATAAAACGGTGATCAAGTTTTATTTCTAAACACATAATCGTAAAATTGTTGTAGTTAGCTAACACTTTATTTTAGTGCAACGCCTAATGAGAAATCATTTGCATAGATATCAAGTTAAATTCGAACCGAACTGGAATAATTAAAGTTATAGTCGTTATATGTGGCTGCTTTGTAAGAAGTTCGCATCACATAATTAGTAAAAATACAAAAATAGTATCTATTAATACTATTTGTTAGGGTTCTTCTTTGACCTTTGGTTACTTTAGAGTTGTGACGTTATGATAGATTTATCAATTAATAATTCATTAAGTTTTTAAATATATAGATTTATCTAGGTAATAATCATATCCGTATACATCCCATGTGATTAGTTCCAAGTAGACAGATATTTAAATAAATGAAGAAGTGTATGTTTCTGATATTCAATTAACGGTATTATACTAAACACTTGTATACAACAATTGCAACAAAAGGCAGCTTTAATATTTTTACCTGTTTTTCTCTTCGAGGCGGATATAACAACATTTAAACTAATTAAATAATATACCATTTTTATTTGTGAACAAAATCTAATTTTACACGTGAAGTATCTGTACTTTCAATAAATAAAATGTATTATAAAATTTGGATACAGAACAAATTTTTTCCAGTGTGTAAAATAAAACATGATTTATTTTTGAAATGGCTCCGATTTAAATTTATGTCTCCTCATATATATCAGAAAAAGACATTAAACTCGAATGACAATTTCTATTTCAAAGGTTATTTGTTATAGAAACATATTAAGAGATCTAATTTCATATTAATTGGCAATAATATCAATGGCCATTATACAATGATTGGCCATTTTTTACCTCCCACGCCGATATTTTTTAGTATCACCAAGATTGAACCATAAATCGGATAGTACAGAAGGTCCATACACTATCCGCGCATTGGTCAACATTTCGATCGTATGATTTTAGTGAACTACTGAAATCATGCGATAAAATTTCATCATCATCATCATACCAGCCGTTGAAAGTCTACTGTTGGTCATTGGGGAGGAGTACAAGAAAGGAGGAATTTGCCCATAACTGCCGCACTGGGAAAGCGTGTTGGCAGGAGCGCAGGCTGCGCTGCGCAGTTATCTATATGCTGATGACGGATGCTGTTGCCATTAAACGCCCTGTGCATTTGTTTCGGATTAATATACCGCCATCTGTGTGCAGTGCGCCTCCTGTATACCTATTCTACTCTGAAGGCACCTCACGGCTTTTCATTTCGACTTGTTTTATTCGCTTCCTCTATATTCTCTTCGCACATTAAGAAAATACACTAAAACTATACTGCAAGCGAATTTGTGTCAGTCCTTAATTTTTACGACTTGACCAAGCATGAAGCCTATACAATAATAATTCACACCGACGCAATGGCAGTTGGATAACTAGTTTAGCTCAAATCGTTGTTTCTTCCGCAAATAACAAATAGAGCGCTGCATTTCCAAATGTATCCTTTCCTGGAGATCACGCACTAAACTCTCCTGAGTACTAACTCGCATATCATAAGGTAACTATTGGATGATCTTTACTTGATGAATCATCGCTTGAGTGCTAGGGACTCTTTATGTAGAATGGATGTTCTGTAACATTTAATCAGTGTCCAGACTTCAATCATGTTGTGAATATCAAATGGCCGAGCGTTGATTTATGGCTATTCCGGCAGTCCCGGGCTCCGCGTGCTCGCTGATGCTATCTTGATCGTTTGTATCTACCAGTCTGACAGCAGACTTCCTAAATCTAATAATTCCGTTTATTACCTACCTATACATTCACTTCTCGATACAAACTCATTTTGAAAATGCATATGCCTGTCTTATCGATGCGCATTCCCGGCTAAAATTTTTTAATTGAATTGAATTTAAATAAATAAATTTACACAACATCACATACATTGATCTATCTCAGAGATAAGTCGCTTAAAGCTATTGTGTTATAGACATCAAATAGCACATAAATTACAAATAACATACTTAGATATATATTTGCACAAAACAAACATAAATATTTATCATATAAATATGATTCCTGGGTGGCGATCAAATTGGTGCACAATAGAGGATCTCTATCATCTGCACCATCGGGCTCATCAAATGTCGATGAATTTTGGCATTTAGTTTCAACCATAAGAAAGAACACAGACTACTTCAGATTCTAGAAAAATTTGCGAGATGCGATATATAGTAAACTTGGAATAAACAGTTATATATTTATTCACATCCAAAGCTGAATTCATCATCATTACCATCATCATACCAGCCGCAAGGCGTCCACTTCTAGACATAAGCATTCTATAGTGATATCTAAAGACCTGCATCCAGCGCGAGCCAGGACTTCCAATATGCGTTTGCCAGATATATTTCAAAACCGATATGACGGCTTACTAATATTGTTGGATATAAGACAACATTTCATTGATGTTTGGATCCCTAAACTCGGATTTCTCGTCGCAAAAGGTTGATCAGAACTTAAATTCAATAAACTTTTATTTCAGATTCAATAGATGACAGCAATCAGAAAAGATTACTAATACATTCTTGTATAGAGTTATATTTATCTTTCTTTCATACATTGGAAAAAAATTAAGAAACATCGTACGCCTCATCAAAACCAGACGTCTGTATCAGAAGTCTGTAAGCTATCCAAAATTGTTAATTAAGACTGGCATTTCGTTGACTGTTATTTGAAATCGAGGTCAATGACATTCTTAAATAATTTCTATAAAGTATACCTCCGTCTGCATATTTATATTTATACGATATACAATTTTAAGTCAAATTATAAACGATACACTTACATCGTAAATTATGAGATGACTTTTATGAAGATGCGCTTAATCTACAGCAAATGTTTCGATTAATTTCACTAATGAATAAATGTTATACAGATTTCTTTTTCTCAATTCGACATAAATCCTAATGGCTTTTACGAGTATATTTTACCATTTGATTAATTAAAATTTACATTCGGAAAAAATACGAAATAAAACCTAATTTATCTTTATGTTTTTTCCTCGTTAACTATTATCGAATACGGTATAGTACACTATAGTACAATAAATATAACGCAGTTGTTATAAATATTTCATATCGGTCGAAGAACATCCACTGTTAAACAAGGGCCTCCCCAAGAAAAAGGTAACTTAGCCCATTAATGCTCTAGGAAAGTGTGGTAGCAATCGCAGTACGTACCTTCGCGATGGGGATGCTGCTGCTCATTCCCGCCCTGCTCGATTGCGCTACGCCTTATCGGATATACCGCCATTTTACCCAATTATCCGGCAAATCTCATTAGAACAACTACTATTTGTATTTCTCCTTATACAAATATTAACTTCAGTTGTATGTACGTGTGTATGTTTGTAACCTACTCATTTGAAGTCAATTTTGACCCACCTTAGACGGACAGATTAAATCAAAATTTTGTACACATATCAAGAGTCGGTGCCCATTCAACGTTTCGATAAAATTATCTCATTATCCTGATCAGGCTCCTCAGGATGCAAGATATTCCTCTGTGTGTGAGCAAGTAAGACCACAGAGCCTGCGCATGCGTACTGTCTACCTTATTTCCAGCTTAGTGCTCATCTAATTAATATTATTTAACAATAAATCTAAAAAGTGAAAAATAAAATATAGGTATTTTTTTATAACAGAGTGAAAATAATGATTAAGAAACCCTAGTAATATTCTGTGCAAAGTTACTAAGGTAGTATTTTTGGTTATTACTCTTTAGATTGATGTATTTTAAAAGCATGTTTTTTATAATTTTGTATATGTAACAGTTGTAAAATAATATTACATTTTATGTCCAGTCGACTATGTATAATATATTTAATGTACTTACGTTTCAAACCGCAGAACTAACAGCGTGCACTAATATCATATCGGCAAATTTGCACGTACGCAAACGTACACTTAAACATCAAACAAGGTAAATGCACCGCCATAGAGCTGACGCTATCATTAAGGGCAGCCTTAGTGTGTAAACATCGCGGCCTCTCGCCCTATCATTACACACAAAATCCGGCCTTTCGCATTAAAATAATCATCCACTTGAACATGTGTCTCTTTAAATTATCATTTCTCGGCGGGAACTTGCCGACATCCGTCGATTAAAACCGAATTTGTGAGTAATTTACTATAAAACTAAGCCCGCAGGTAGGCGCCGGATCGGACCGAAATTACATACTGCCGATCAGATATTACGAAAGGTCTTTCAAAAAAGTATTTTTTTTTATATATTAATCTGTAAACTGAACGGTTTGCTATCGCTGTAAAACACTAACTAAACTAACTAAACACTACAAGCTTGAGGTTGTTTTTAATAATATCTAACTCAAAATATATACCAAAACATACAAGAGCTGCTATAGTTTTTAACTAGTATGATTTACAATAATTAAAGTATAATAATGACGGGTCCGATGGCGCAGAAAGTAGTGTTCCTATCTTGTGTGCCAACCGTCGAGAGTTCGATGCCCATCCAGGACAAGTATTTACATGACGATGTTTATGTTTGCTCTGTGTCTGGGTGTTATTACATATGTGTAATATAAGTATTATACTTTTTTTTCTTTTGTTGTCTGGTATCCGTAACACAAGTGTGAATTTATTTATTTGGGTGGTCGAGTTGATAAATTTGCTCAAACTGTGTAATTAAATTTGAACTATGCTAGTGTTTCTATAATAGTATTTAAAGTAAAATATAAATACATTTAAGCCGTTCTTAATTAAGCCATTACACTTAACTGTGGGTGTAAACCAATAGATAAGAATCAAATTAAATATATTCATAGGAAAAGCATCTCGGTTACGCATTTTTAAACATATTGGGAAATGTAGAAAGTCGATAAGAAAATTATCGCCATTCGATAACGCAGGCTTATCTATATAATTTATGGTACTTTTCTTACTTGATATGGAACGTGACATTTCTAGGGTACATTGCATAATATTGAAAAACAGCTGTCCGATACCACATACAATGTAGAACTTATAAGTAATTGTAATGTTATTTTCTAAATTCCTAACGTGAAAGTACACGAGATACCAATTAATTTTGGAATAAATGGACGCGAGAAAATGATAAGGACAATAAAAACGACGTCGCGGTTCGACCGAAACGCTTTCAACAAATTATATACGATTCAAACTCGCGTGACGATGCTAGAACATGAATGACAAACGGCCAACATTTAGTGTCAATTAGCAAACCGCTCTTGCACCGTTTTGCCTATAAATAACGGGTGCACTTCAAAGTATAATAAACTTTATAACTTTAACCGTAAAACTTATATTACAAATTCGTCACGGCCACGAGGAAGTGTATAGAGAAAGAGGAACATTAAACTCGTGTTTTAAAAGTTATTCATTATTCAACATTAACCGCATTAAACATCGCACAATAACAATAAGAAACCAGCCAGGAAATTGAACAAAGAGGATCATAACAAAGAAAATAAAAAAACGAACACGCAACTTAAATCCATAACACGCGCATACTTTTTGTATGATCGCTCTTACAATTAGATGAAGCGAATTCGTGCTTAGAACAACCTCTTTCATTACATGAACGCACTTTCATGTCATTACGAGATTGAACTCATCGCTTTCCCAGAAACCGTCGTAAAAAGAGTGTAAGTGCATGAAAACAAAAGGCAAAAGTATAAGTACTAGAAACAAAACGTCGTAAGTGTCGATGCTGCGTGATAGTTTTGAACCATTTCGGTTCCCAGTTGGATTGTTGAGCCGGTGGGCGGCTACCCTGTAATCAGTCTGGCTTTGGGAGCGGTCTACGGTTATTATAAAAGGAATTTTACGGCTCCTTCGTTAGCTCGTCAAATCATAGGCCCCGTGGTTAAAAGGCTTGGGAGACGAGACCGCGAACAATTTCGTGTCAATTCCGATATAGAATTTAGAAAATTATACGTCGCGTGTTTTAAGGGACCTAATTGTCTGTGATTTTTAGGAATGGGAATGGCTTCGTTCTCAAATCTGTGTGAAAAATGTATTTTCATTAACAAGTTGATGTAAAATAATTGTAAGAACCCATGAAATTTGATACATTGCCCCAATTCAAATAGGGTTGCATCAATCGATCTAACTTAAGCCTACAAAGTGGGCATCAGTCTATTTATGTCTGATAATTCACACCACATCACACATATATTGACCTGACTTAAAAATAAGTCACTTTAAGCACTTGTGACCCTAGACAACAGAGGAATCACGAATATAATACTTGAATACATATTTAAAACCCAAACAGAACAAACCCAAATATTCATTGTCTAATATTTGCCCTGGGTGGGGATCGAACTATGGCGCCATTAGGTCAATCAATTAAATAAAAGAAAACCTTGTACAATAAATCGAGTAAATATACTAATATATAATATTAAGAAATGAGTTGAAATTTGGCACTTGGTTTAGCTTTAAAGAAGAACAAAAATTCCCTTCTCTTACTAAAGAAAGAATATGAAATTGTAGTACTAGCAGTATGTATTATGTTTTTTTTAATTTAATGTAAATGTCATAATTTGAATGATAAGACAATGTTACAAAGTCTTATATTATATGTTCAATTGCACTTAAAACAGCTGTCGAAGATTAATCATCGAAGACAGGATCGCGGCATCGGATAGAGGCAGGTGGCGCCAGCTGGACGAAATTATCCGATAATTTCTACGCGTCTCATGCCTATTACTGACGCGGCTTTATGCGCTTTCATGTTAGATGTAGATGACAGGCATGTTGTGGCTTGTCCGGCATAGACTGAACTGCATACCTAGGTCGCCTATTATTCCTTAACCTGTTTATGATTAGAACAAAACCGTTCGGATACTTTTGTATGAATATAATTTGGCATAGTTACATACATTTGATATAATGCAGTAAGATATCACTAAACTTCGCAAAACAATCGAGAGAAGAGTTTTTTTTACATGTAGATAACTATCATTGTATGTATCATAATACAACTTACGAACGAATCACATGTAAGTTATTAAAAATCTTTACACAAAGCCTTTTTTTTTAATGTCCGTGTACTCTAATGAATTGTAGAAGCACGCAAAATGGAAACACTTAAATTTCTATGTTTAAGTATTAAAATATGATAAATATCAGTAAGTAACAATTCCGTTAACTATCAGGACGTATACTGTTGGACATAGGCTTCCCCATTTCTATAAAGACCGGTTCCCTGTGGCTTACAGCCAGACTTTAATCAGATCGTCTGTCTACCTTGTTGAGACGTCCTACGCTGCAAGCCGGCGCGTGGTCTTCATTAGAGAAATTACGACTCCATAGGTAGATTTTGAGTGCTATGTACTAGTGATTAGATTATATTCAAAACTATATGTATTTATTCTTATTTCTTGACTTGAACATGTCCATCATCTCATCTCGCAAAACTAGCATGATATATTAATGATATGACTTAGAGTTAAGACCAACAAAGTCCGGGTGAGACCTGAAGCGTGCATGAAGTCAGTAGATTATGACCTAAAATTATACTTAGTCTTTGGTCTGTCCATTAGTATTTTCATAAAATGCCGCATACCTCGCAAGCGGCAACTCAGGCAAGAAATAAATAATCAACATAACAATCTTATAGTAAAAAAGAATATCAAGTGTATATATAAGTGTAAACTCGCTAAGATCCTGGTCCTTGTAAGCCTAACGACTGCCTAGGAGGAATTTTAAATTAGCTATAAATAGTGAATAGATATTAATGTCGGCGCAGGCAATTTGCTAGTACACTAGTCGTTCGAGTCTCCTGGCCACCCAGTGTTTTTAATGTGGTTATAAGACCCAGGATAAATTACCACTTATATTATTACATATTGGTATTTTATAAGAAATTATTTAAAATAAATACACTTACATAATTAATTTTTTTCTAGCACACCAATTAACATAATAATGATTCGAGAAAAAGATATTACAGATATGCGTCGTTATTGTGAAAATAAATATGATTTATTCTTTGCTAGAGAGAAACAGATAGATTTGAATAAAATCATTAGTAGAAATGTTCGGTAATATCATAAAAATCGAATTTTCATTATAAAAGATATGACGATTTTCTAATGATACTATAACATAAGCATTATACATCAAACGCTAAGTTTTCTGAAGGCTAGATCTTAATGTTACTAAGAGATCAGACTCCTTAGTTTTAGGTATCTATTACTTTAAGAAAGCAAACATTAAGTCGTATTCGTAAATGAGTTGTAGATTGTACATAGTAAAGGCACTCTTGCGCATTTTGGTGCTTGTACAATCGGGACAGCTATATTTTTTGGGGTAATCGATATTATGTTCAAAAGATTTATCTATAACAATTGGTAGATTGCATTTTAGTTTTATTTGATAAATATTGGTAAAAAAATTAACCGGCCTCGAATGTGTGTTTTACGAACGCAAGTGGTAATATTTTAAATGAGCAATGATTATTTAAGCCGTTAGTCATTGACTGGTGTAATTAATTTTTGAATGCAGATAATAGTTTTGTAGTTTCAACAGCAAACAGTATACCCCACTTTGATATCAATAATTTTTTTTAATGGCTCTATATAACCAAACCGCAGTGCCCGTGAATTCGTCCGAGTGGAATACTGACTTTGGGGGTTATGGTAGCCTTTCTCGATAAATGGAGTCTGAACACTGAAAGAATTTTGCAAATCGGACCAGCAGTTTCTGAGATAAGCGCGTCCTAACAAACAAATTCTTCAGCTTTATAGAATTAGTATAGATTTAAGGATGTGTATTCGCATAGAAGTGTTTAGAAGTTTTATCTAACGACTAATTAGAGTAGATACTGTAATATTATTTTATAACTTTCATCATCAATATTCGATATCTTTAAAATATTGTCATTTTAAAAAATTTTGGCAGAAATAAAATTCCCAAGTGTAGCAAAAAGCTTATGAGTATTTCAGTAATGTATGATTTAAGGACTAAAGAAGTCTCGTGACAGATGGACAAGCCCGCTGAAGGCTCCAGGCGTGCAGGCGTCGTCACGACACCGTCTGTCGGCGCTCGACGCCGATAATTGCCGATTTACCCGATACTTATTAGGGCTGCTCTACATTTGTATATTTTATGAGTTAATAGAGAATCTTTAAAAAAATATATCAATAAACTAATCCTTGAAGTACAAATATGTTTAATTTATACACATTTCTTTTTTCTTTTCATTTTCAATGCTTTATGTTAAGCCATTAAGTACAGATGAACAGAGCTTTGGTTTTTTGGTCTGGAGATGCTTTATAGTATGTATACGGTCCTATATTATGGATCAAACAGAATTATGGATTTCTATTCGAAGCAGTTCCCTGGTCATAAAGCTTTGAATAGCAGGTTCGCAAAAAATTCGGAGTGTTTAAATTAAACTAAAATCACAAAGTATAAACTAAAGACTATGGTGGCAGCCCTAAAGATGTCAGCCTGGTTGTGTGCACAGCCCTGATTATACAAAATTGCAACGTAATCGGTCCTAACGATTTGTGAATTCCTCTGTCATTTTTGCCGGCTTCTAAAATGGGGTTCTTAACAATCCATAATAACGTAACTTCATTTATCTGGGCGATTTAAAAATTATTATTTTACTAGGAACTTATTCCAAATGCGGATCATTTCTGCTAAGCTTTATTTTTCTGACATCTTCAATTATCATACTGATGTTTCAGGAGATTCAAACATCACATAAATATAATTAAAACTGTCACATAAATCAAGACTTGTTATCTTTTTAGTTATATTAGCACATTCAGTGAACACATTAAATAATATATTTATTTGTATACAAATCATATAGAAATGTTTGAGTGGAACATTATTGTTTAATTTGCTACGCATTTCCGACACAAAATATAATTTCAGCATTGTTTATATATTAACAAATCGCTATATAAGTACGTAATTATTTTATGTAATATAAGTTGATCACTGAATAAATACAGTTATTGTAAATCAATTAATTCGTTTTAAGCCTGACCTTTAAATAACAGCGCATTAGGTTATAGTTTCATGAAACATAAATCATAATATATTTTAACGTTTACGAAATTTATATCTAGAGTTCAGTAGATACTACGTAATAACTGAGCCGGCTGTAAATGTTATTTATGAAATAGTAAAACAATCGGCTCGCTGCATCCTGGTGGACCACCGGGGCTCGAGTAGATTGGAGGCCGCACTTGGCTTGTTTATTTGTGACTCGAGTCACAAGATCTAGCGAGCTGATTTTTGTCAGCTCATCGCACATTTTGTCAGCCCGTAGTTAATAGATAGACGGCCGCACATGGCTTGTATATTTGTGACTGCATTCACAAGATCTAGCAAGCTGGCTTTTGTTATCTTGTCGCACATTTTGACAGTCCGCCGTCAATAGATGGACGGTCGCACATGGCTTGCATATTTGTGCCTCGAGTTATAAGATTTAGCGAGCTAACTTTTCGCCACACATTTTGCCAGCTTGTCGTCAATAGATTGGGAGAATGCAATTGACCGGTATTTTTGTGACTTCTGTCATAAAATCTGTTTAAATATCGGTTAGATAGATATCTTTTTTTTTATCTCACACCAGTCATATAGATATATATATATATATATATTATAAAGTCAGCAAACAACAATACAGCCCGCTTATTCTGTATATGCTCGTGTCATCACAAAGATATCACTAGCGTGTAAACTGAAGATACTGTCACATTTACACCCTTCAAACGGGAACACAGCAACACGAACACTGCTATTTGGCGGTAGAAATAGGTGAGAGTAAGGCACCAAGGCAGACGACCTTTGTAGGAGGTCTACCTCATGTTTCCTTTATAGAATACCAGCACCCGCTTAAGCTTATTACGAAAAAAAGGTGGCTTACAAATATTAGTTGTAAATGAACGGAATCTATTTGTTTTCGAGGTGGGAAGTGGGAGCAGCGTTAACATGTTTGCCCCGACCGTCGGCGTCTCACAGGCGAAGTGGCAGGCTTGCTCTCACTTAAGTAGGTATACGTGAGTACACAGGAGCTTAACTACGCAAACACGTACCCATATCTCGCTTGTTTGCACTTTTAGGTACCTATAGATAGGGTTTAAATGTGTGCGTGTAAAAGAGCACAATTGTTTTTCGGCTAGGAAATGTTTTGTTCGTGCCTACTTTTCTAATGCTGTCTTTGCTTATTCATTAATTAGGAAAAATATTAAAGGTACGGGCCTGATGGCGCATTCTTTAGTGTTTCTATCTCGTGCGCCAAGAGTCGTGCTTTCGATCCCCACCCAACACAAACATTTACGTGATGAATATTTGTGGTTCCTATGTTGTCTGATAACTCTGACTAGCTCTTTATCACGGAGTCAGGACAATGTAAGAGATTTTAGGGAAATTTATAATTGTTATGAAAAACATTAGTCTTCGGTAACTACTTTTATAAGCATTCATTCAGTTCATTACATCATATTTGGTTTCCGGTCTATAACCCCATAAGATTACTTTTATAGGAGTAGTATATTTCTTGATATGAACAAACAGAACTATTGTTTACTTGAGTGTCAAAACAATGTATATAAGTCTTATTACTTATGTCTACTCTAGTAGTATCATAAGTCCAAACTCTAGCTACTTTCGAGACAATATAATACAAATTAAGTAGCAGAAAGGTTCTTCTCGAGTATAGCAATAAATCAGTCCAACATTTGATTACTGAGTGATACATACATTTAGATAGCACGTTAAAATTGGCACCAAAAGCCGTTTTATTCCGGTCACTACTACCTCGCGCCAATTACCATACCGTCTCATTAATTCCCCCAATTAACACTATCAAACGATCTCAACTGTGTATAAAAAGCTGGGTATTTGTGAATTACGTTCTTTTGTTTAGAATGGGCAATTAAGTATTAATTAGGTATTTTCGTGAACGGTCGTGGATGGAGAGAAAGTACGCTTTGCTTATTGCGTTTGTTATTTGGTTTGTTAATTTACTTTCTGTAATTAGTAACTATGTATAATTTAATTGAAAGCTTTTAATTTTCCTTGGCTTGCGTTTCGTAAATTCCTAAATACCCCGACACGTGCGACAATCTATTATATATTTATATGTGTGTGTGTGTGTGTGTGTGTGTGTGACACACACAAACACACGCACCTGTAGGCCGTGGGGTATATCCAACATTAACAGTGCAGCACAAAGGCAGAGGACGGGGATGGGCAGCAGCACCCCCGTCGCGAAAGCTGCACTCTGCAATTGCGAACACGCTTGCCCGGCGTATATAACAAATAATATATAATAAATAATAGCGAATATAGTAAAATTTCCCCCTTTCTTGGAAAGGCCTATGTCCAGCAGTTTACTTCTAATGGCCGGTTTGATAATGATGATATAATACATAATAAATCATTAGAACCGTAAAACAAAAACCGTGAAAATGTATTCGAGTGTATTAGGCTAATCGCGAACATATGTACAGATAGACTGTTTTATAATATGTTACTTAAGTAGTTGACAATCCTCATTATTATTACAAATATATTCGTTGATTTTTTCCCCGTTTACGATCCGCCGAATCGACCTGAACAGAGAGCATCTGCCGTGGGGTACCGGAAAAGTAGAATGGTGTTAACCTCTACACCATAGACGTCTGAAGTATCAGAACCGATAGATAGCAGTACATTTATCCGAAATAGCATAGCTCAAATTATACAAAGCGTAAGCGGCAGCATCCCACGCTGACATACGCATACCTCAAATTGATAGATGTCTTTTAGGAAACTACGTCCACCAATGGACGTCCTACGACTGATATGGCGGTGCAAGTGTAGAAGCGGCTTCTATAGAATACATTGGCAAACAAAACATCATACCAATTAATTTTAAATACGTTGTTGACATTTCAAACAAGCTATTAATATACAACTGTTATTCTTTAAAAATTGTTTACAAATTAACAAGCGATGTTGAACAAATGCATTAAATATTATCATCTATTCGTTAGTATTAACTTTATAACTGGTCAGTGACCCTATAGTTTGTGTTTTAATCCGTACGTAGAAAATGAATTAGATTTTCTATACCTTGTTTTTAGAGTTGAAGATGCAGTGCTGCATTTAATTTAATTTATTAGGGGAGAAGAAAAGGGGGACCACAACGGGGATGCTGCTGCCCATCCCCACCCCACATTATTCCGAATTATTCACATTTATTTTAGTTTAAAGAGCAAACTATTGATTAATATGTAACAAAATAATTATATAATGCTTTGCAAATATTGCCTCTATCTATTTATTTTTTTTATTAACCAGTTACTTCATCCGCATAAAAGTTACATTTAAATAAACTAAAAATACAGAGTAACTTCTACTGTCATTAGCCTGAATAAACAAACGGACAAAAAAGAATGTGAGTAATTAATATACTTTCACACGCATCTACTACTGTTTAGTAATTCAAAGTTCCATAAATTAAACTAGCTGAAGTATATTTCTTAAGCGAATATGTCGTCTACCGGTTTTTGTAAGACAGGATCGAAGAACGGGATCTATAAATAAGATACATAATATGATATACGCCACAGTAACTGTACAACGGACAAACGAAAAAACCAAATCGGACTGCGGACTCGTTTCGTACCAAGTATTCTCGATTGTAATGCACCGTAAGACCAAAAACCGCTGTCATCGTCACATCAGTCATTGGAAGTCCACTGCTGGATATAGGCCTTCCCAAGAAAGGGGAAAATAGAGGATTTTGAGAGTTGCATGAGTTATTTTTGTGTACACTATTCATTTCTAAAATTACTTTAAAACTATCTTATGTCAACGGTATATGCAATTATTCACTTAACTATGTGAGTAGTTTTGTTCAATACACATCAATACCAGAAGTAGGGGCACTGCCGCGGCCGCATTCCGCGTTCTTTCTCCGCCGATCGACGGGTGAAATTCTATGCATTCCGATGGACATCACGATAGCAAAGAGATTGAGTTGTGATTACAGCTGCCTTTGCTTTAACTTTGTGTGCAGCAAATGACTTCTGTTGCTATGACCGATTGGAATACGATAGCAATTGTTGTTAACGATATTGTCATTACTTATTATGATACAAAGAACCGTCGCCTCGTTTTACCGTATGAACGTAATAAATTTAAAGATTTTCTATAAATTTTTGACCATGTATTTCGAAATGATACTGCCTGAATTTTTTTTACATTAATTGTGAATAAAATCCGATTTAAATATGGAATTATTAAAGCCGACTTTCACGACGACCATCTAATTTATATTTTACACTAAAATAATGCATTACGACGTAATTTTGCAATAATTTTCTTAACGCTTCTAATATTAAAGTGTTCACAATACCACACTCCGAGCCCGAGGGTCTTTTGGCATTTAGTAATAAACAAACATAATTTTACCGTCTAACTCATAGCGCAATAAGGCCTAGTATAATACGAGGCGAAAGTAGTATACCTGGAAATCTAGGTAATTTAAGTAAATTATAGACTTAGTTATGCTCTAGGTTTCCTTAAGGGTTACCTAAACGCTAGTTTCTGCGACAAACGGTCGGAGCCCTCACAGGGAGTTATAGAAATTTATGTTAATTCTTACACAAATTACTGAGTATAATTATATTTCCCAAGTATTTAAGTACGCGGTTTCTATTTTACACATAAATGCGAGTAGCAATCATCGAGCTTGAGAAAACACCTTTTGTTATTGCCTAGATACTATTTCTTGTCGAGCGCCGGTAAGTAACAAAAAAAAAACTGCAGGCTAAACCTCGGTTTTACATTAACACTCAAATAGTTTTTATGTGATATCCGTTTATTAGATAGTACTTGTCTTTTCTTATTTTATATTATCTCACATAACATACTTGTATTCCATTAAATATTTAAAAGATTACTTTATTTCCTGATCAATCAGGTGAAATACTACCGGCAGAGTAGAGTACCTCGCCCTGTACGGGTGTCGTAAGAGGCGACTAATATACCAGAACCGACAGATCGCCATCTGTCGGTTCTGGTACTGTCTATCCATCCGAAACAGTGTAGCTTAATTGCATAGAGAGAGAATGGGCAGCAACATATTTATCGCGAAAGCTGCGCTATTCGGATGACTTGCCCAGCGCGGAATTTATAGAAAAAAATCCCTCTTTCTTGGTGAGGCCTATCTTCAGCAGTGAACTTCCAATGGTAAGATTATGACTCCAACAGAAATGTGACCTAGATTTGCATTCAGCAAGTCTTAACCTATGACTTTAAATTCTATATATGTAATTTACTATAAAAATGTGACTGTCTGTTTGTTACTTAGGATCCGGAGAAGTTCTCAAAAAATAAACTGATATACATAGTTATATAATCATTAGTACGTTCTATTTGAGTTATATATTATTTTATGTACACGTATACATTAAACTGTCAAAACCTTTTACATCGAAATATCGCCTGATTGCATTGTGAAATTGCATTGTGCTATAATGCCGCCAATTTTATTTGTCATCAAAAGATATATATTAGGCAGTTATAGTTAAAACATTAACTAGACATGCAAACATCTATTTTGAACGGTCCAAATATTTTCACGATGTAATTAAATTGAAAGGCGGTCCGGATAACAGCGGAATGCGGCCACGCATCCAATATTGATTAAGCTTTTTGCGTTCTCTTTCATAATGTATGTTGTACATGTACCAAATAAACACACAACAATCTGCTCTCAACCTACACGTTAAAGTCCAAATTAAAAATCTGCTATGAATATCTTCTTGTACGGAATAGCTCTCTTGTCAGTTTTATTTATTTATATCTATTGTTCTTAATTGCAAGGCTGCACAGTATTTTCTCATTAGCAGTAAATTTGTGTTGGACAACATAATTTTGTTTAGATTAAATATACCTGTACTCGGATCATTTTATTACTTATGTAACGAACGGTAAAGACATTGCTTCTTGTTTGTATTGTATTATCCATTACTCAATGTTCCTAGTAAATTGCAATCAGTTTTTGCGGTTGGCCCGCAATGTACTAATGATTTTTATACTAATGGATGTTAATAAATTACATTTAAATAATAAATGGCGCTTATAGTTCGTCGAATCCGATTTTGAAGTGTGTTTATGTCGTCGAACTCTTCGCTAACTTTCAACGCATCTAAGTGTTAACACTTCACATCTGTACTGTAAAAAGGTGTTACAAAACATATCGTGGTACCCCGTACCACCAGAGTCGCATCGTGTCGACACGTAAAATGTTCACGCATGTGACCGTCAATATTTACACAACAAATTGAAACGGTAAATCTGTAGAACGTTTCCAAAACGGGATTGTCCACAAAAGTTAAATGTTTATCGAAAGTCGGCACGCGAGCAATCAATTGACTACCACATGACAGAGAGCTGTTATGATTTAAGACGACAATCCTTCCACTCGGTGTTAAACGAGGGGCATTGTTGGGCTGACATTAACTTCGCCTACACAATCGAAGCGGGGCTCCCTCGGCCCATTCCGAACGGATGAAGCTCTCACATCGGAAAAAAAAGACCACGCTCCGTTCGGTCAGGTAGCCCGGCCTCTGTGATGTATTGTATCCATTGTGACCTAACGACGCGATGAATACCCGATTTAGACGGTAACAGGTGGCGCTCCGCTCAGCTAGCCTTTCAACTTCCTTACTTTATTTTGCACTTTTAGAAGTTCGACGAACGCATCGTATTCTAATGATATTCGAGTAGCGTGAAAGCGCCTCGATAACCTCGGCTGACGGGACGCGCGCAGAATTACTGATAAACTTCGAATACTTAGATCCCGCACTACAATTTGACTAGCGATCAAATCAAGCCTCTACTCCTACGGAATAAGAGCTAGAAACAGAAACTAGGCTCGGTCCGCGTCGCGTACCCGCTCATTTCCATTGCACCGATGCGAAAGCAACGCGGACCTGGGGAATTATACCAACCAAATGTTAATCGAACGCCGCTATACTATTACAACATAGCGAAGCAGACTCTGAACAAGGAACTCAGTTAAGCGCCCGTTGACTGGAATCTATTAATCGTAAACACAGTGCGCGAGCGACCTGCGTATGAGCAATTTTCCGAGGAAGTGTTCTCGACTGGTTGCAGACGGCTCTCAAGTGCTCTATACTTGCGCCCGTTTTATTGCTGGTTCATCGGCCGCCGCGGCACACGATGCCTCGTCTTGCTTTCGAATCCGTTCTCTGGGAAGGTGAGTCTCCCGATCGGCCGATTATGTTTGCGATTTGTCAAGCGGCAACCGGGAGCGTAAGCCGGCGATCCTCGGTCGCGGCGGGCGGTAGCAGAAACGCTAGTCGTCCCACAGACAGGCCTCTCTCGGCTCGCATTCCGATGTAAATTGCCCGCGGCTGCGTCCAGTTTACTGGCGCCGCAATGGATAATTACGCACCGCTGAGGACATCCATTACGGAAGATAATTCAACGGGCGCAATTAGAGGATGAGTCGTGATTCGATCAGCGGCGGCGATGCAGGCGATAAACTGAGCTAAAGCAATATAAATTAACTATGCCCACAGTTATTAAGGCCCGCTCCGGGCGGCTGCTTGGCATTCCGCGCAACTGCACCGGCAACCATAGTGGAAACGCCTATGGCGCTTCGCCATATTAAGACCGGCAATAGGCTATCTCTAGTGACGCACACTCGCAGATAGCAATGAGGCGTCGCAACCCGCCTGGTAATGAATAGTTGATCCAAATTATCGGATAGCGGACATTGGAATTCCACAACAAGGCCGCCACATAGCCTTGCTTTTTCCGCGTCATCCAATCAGCATAAAGCCTGTTTGCTGGCTCCAATCCGAATAGCAGAGAAACCGGCTGCGGCGCGAGCCACAAACATTATTAACGTAGTAAAGTACTAGATAAAACGGAGTCGGACAGCGTGTGAACGCTGAGAGAAAGCCGTTGTCGCAACATTAGTTTGTCGCTCATTACCATCCGACGGCTGGTCGAATGCTTTAGACGGGCCCGCGTGTTTGATTGCGTTCCACGAATGATGCCCCATCGTAAACGTTTATAGCGTTTTGATGATCACGCTACACGATTATCTACTAAAATTCACTAATTAGTGGTCATTATACCGTTCGTGAATATTACAAAGAAACAACGACACGGATCTCCGGGATCCAGATGTTTATCTATATGTCAGAAATAGCAATGGTCCGCAACTTCAATACTATCATTCCAGCCATCTAAATTGGATCTACGATCTGAAATGAGCGAAACGCACTGAAATGAGCTCGGGACCTGTTATCGGAAGCGACTCATTGCAGCCTTGTGTAATGGAATTGAAGGGACGTGGCAAACGGAGCGGTGTTGATTATCTTTTAAAGGATTTCTTCCTCCGTTCCTTCCACAGAACATTTCAATCGCGATTCACGAAAACCGGCTGGCGATTGGATCGTGCCGCTTTGAATATTTACTCTTCGATTTATTTTCTCTCTAAAAACACGTATATCTCTCCCAATGTTTTAAGTAAAATGTATATTTTATTCCGGTCGATATACAATAAGAGTCTAATTTGATAAAAAAAAACATTCTAATCGAATTGGATCGATCGCTTAATACTATTTAACCAAAATTACAGTATAAGTATGTTTTAAATGATAAATGTGTTAAACCTAAGCTTACATTAGGAGAATTAGTTGCACCATAAAGAGTTAAAACAACCCTTTCATCGTTACACGCTGACGTAACTTTAAAAGAGGAAACTGTAAATTAACACCTCATTTAGAGCACGTGCCCAAGGGTGACCAATTACCCTAAACCCTCTGAAAGAGTGCGGAGCCAACAAATGAATCACACCGAACGTCCACATAAACGAGCTCGGAAACTAAATGCACCGTGAATATTCACTAAAGAATGGCAGCGCATCCAAGCAAAAAGAAATAATACCACACATAAGCAAACAACGCACAATCACCGTGATAAATCTAAATAAAAATTAAAAGTAGAGAGGATAAGAAGCACTTTTCTTTATCTTATAATGTTTTATCCCATACGATCCCGGAGTCCGACTCATTAGTTAATCTGTCTCGCTCACTCCTCGCTTCGTCTCTCTCCGACCCGTCTTCAGAGAGCCATTTATCAACATCCAAATACATGCCGGGCCCTTTTCTCTTTTGTTTATTTGTTTTTTATTTACCTTATCCTTCGGTGTTCCGTTCGTGTTTTCTTTTTAGAATCTAAAATTGATTGTAAAGTCGGCCTAATGGCATCCGTCTAACGTAATGTACGATGAATTGATAACGCTAATTGTGCAGCTAACGAGAAAGATTTTAGTTGAAATATTTATAGAACCAATACCGAAATCGCGCCAGAAATAGAACAGAACAATGAACAATAAAATTAGCCGTAATGTGAAATAAGACAAACAGTATAAAGCTTACGACTGTAATAGAATATCCGTTTCATAATAAACGCATTTGTGCCGCAATTAATGGATGCAATTCTGCGTGCAAAAGCTATTAAAGATCGCTATTAAAAGTTTCCAATTTCCCTTGGAAGGGTTCGGTTATTAACGGCTGTTGTCTTTTTGCGAAGTCGAACTGGCTTTTTATTCCTCTTAATTATTTATTTATTGCAGTGCGCAGCCATTCGGCTGTGATGGCCTCCCGCCGCTCGCGACTTTATCCCGATTCCAAAAGAGAACAAAAGGGAAGGAATTCTTTAACTTTTTGCACGGAGTGGATCGAGTAAAAGATTTCCCAATTTTCCGAAGTATGGAGCTTGATTTGACTTGTTAAAACTTGTGTCAACAAAAAGTGAATTGCCTTTTAAATTTGATTACTCGTCTCATCGAGGTCCGGCTTTTTTATTTGGATGCTTAATCGATGTCCCACCGGCATCGTCAGCCGAATCACTAATCATTAAAAATTAGAATTGAAAAAAAAAGCACCGATTCCGTGAGCGAAGAAGATATTTTAAAGATGCCGGACATCAGGGGGGGTCTTCCTTAGGTTTCCTCAAGACTCGAGAGCAAATAAAGCCGCGTCCCTCTGAAATTAATTTCGTTTTGTTTTATCGTCTGGAGCCGGAGCATTTACATTGAATGCGGTTGGAGGCTGGCTGTTGGTTCGATATTTATGTAGGGGCCCGTAGTGTATGACGTGCGCATTATTCATATACGATACGCGGTATAGGCCAGCTGTGTGTTATTTTTACCGGTTCATCGGCTTGTCGTCGGGTTCCTTCGAAGACGTGCTTTTTACAGAAGAGAAATGTTTTTATCGCCACTGGTAATGGATTTAATCAGGGCGTAGAGCTTTATGGAACTGCTTAGTCGGAAAGCTGGTGTAATCATTACGTGGAACGCTGCAAATACAATTTCGCTAAACATTTCTCGGTTAACAATATAATTCGTGTTGCGTTAGAGTGCGTGAACGCTGTGGGCGTAGATTTTGCCTAACTCTTGACGTCTTTGCCGTTAAGTAAACTTGGGCCCAGTAAATCGACTGCTATCAAATTTTACGATATGGCAGGCGCCAGAGCGTCGACAACCAAGATTGCATTCACATTGAACGTTGCATTTCCCTTTATATTTGCAACAACCATTTCCTGTATTTGCTTTGCTTCTTGTTTAATAATTTTCTCAATCAACTGCTACTAGAAAACTCGTAACAAGCGCAAGTACCATAGTAATTTTCGAAGTAGCTTTTATCTTGATTATTATTTGAAACAATTATTCTTCGAATCTACAAATTATGCTACATCGTATTCACATGGTATCCATCATGCTATTGTTTTCTACAAATATGGGAGTGTTACCATTTCCTCTACCTCATGTTGACGATATGTTCTTGTTGCAGATCCAAAGGCTAACACTGATGCCGACGGCGTCAGGTGTTACTGCAATACGGCGCAATGTGTAGGCACGGGATACATGTGTCGCTCGCCTCGCGGTGGCGGCTGCTACAGCGAGCAGCTACCAAGGAGAACGCATCACGCCCGCCATGGTTGCGTTCATCATCTGGCTGAGACGTGAGTATAGTATTTAGAAGAGAATACACGCGAAGTGATTCTTCGAATTTTATATATTTATATTTAAGAATATTGCTTAAAAGGTTAGTAAAAAAGGGTATTGTCGAAAGTTTAATAAAAATAGAATTAATGTGGAAAAGTTATATAATGTGAGTTACGTTGTAAATATTACATTGAAGTGGTCGTATGAGACCAGCATTACACGTTGATGTCTTTTATCATTCATTATCATCATACTAGCCATTGACAGTCCACTGCTGGACATAGGCCAAGAAAAGAGGTTTTTTGCCCATAATGGCCGCACTGGGCAAGCGTGTTGGCAATCGCAGAGCGTAGCTATCGTGCAGTGGGAGGTATTATTCTACTTTGCCGGTACCTCACAGCAAACCATAATATTATAGTTAACTTTTGCTCATGCATAGCCCAATGTTGTTTTTCGGATAACGAATTAACGAAGTTGCAGTGAAATATATAACCAGACCTATAATTAAGTTAAACAGGCAAGATATACTATGATGTGAATGCGGCATGACCCACTAAATATTTTTTAATTAATCAAGCGTCCAAGATTAGGACGTTAGAACTCATACATACCATTAGTGTCCGATATTAAATGATTGATGAGAGATGGAGGAATACATGCGTGTAATGCTTGTAAACAACAAACAACCAGATCCTGAGCTCCGTCGAGATCTCTATATGATAAATAATATACATTATTACCCATAATTACGTTTTATTTTACTTTTGGATTACGTGCCCAATTAGCTGTAAGCTCATTAATTGCAAGACAAGATGGCGTGATACCGATCTCATTTTTGGGATCGGAACCTACAAGATTCTTTATTCATCCGAAAGATCGTATCATGCGTCATTACAAATGCGATTAATTTGACACGAGCGCATTTTGTATCGAATTCGGATTTCCGTGCAACATTTAAATTGTAGTTTAAATTTCCATTAATGACATTAAATGAGGATTTACACAAATTTGACAGAGGATTAGACTAATCCTGGTCGCATCGCCGCCTTATGATTATCACTCTTTCTTTATATGCCCATTATGATTTGTACAATGACGCAACAAGCTGTCGGTTCCTGTGTTTCTTGTTAACTTTCATCGTGGAATTAATTATCTATTCTTTTGTTGGCCGGAGGCTCTTTGTCATCCGTCATTTCTGCTTATCATGCTTCGGGACCCGTGGCTTGGTCGACTTGCTTGTCCATACGCCGCTTGATATCCCATCAATATGTCTTTGGACATTCGATGCAATCAATGTAATTTCGACATCAACTCATGCATCTAATAATTTTGATCGCATATAATCATCGCATATCATCATCGTTTTTATCTGTATTCCCATTTGTTTTATTTCAAATGATGTTAGTATATTATACTTATTTACTAGTTCCATAGTTTATCACCACCTTTGTCTATTCAATATGTACTTTCGATATGATGACAAGAAGTTCATAATATTATTTATATCTATGCCAATTGCGCATGTGCCGTTATTTAAGTTGGCCGCTATGAAGTAAGGCTTAAGATTTCTGCACATATGATGTTAATAGTAAAATAAGACATTATATAATAACAAGTTGCATACGTTATTTATAAAAAGTATAACAAAATACTAATTTGCAAGCTACCCTATTTAATTTATATGTATGGACCCATACATTCACTATGGCGTTCTCGACTTAGCGTTTAGTAGGCTTTGTTGATAATTCTTTCTTTTCGCAATTTGATTTTAGATAAACAAAAAATTAATTAATATTTTAAAAAATTAAATAACATTTTTTCCAAAAACAAAAAGCCGGTATCTTCTTTAATGTATCATATTTGAAGGCCGAAGACGGCGATGTCCTCGTTAATTTCACGAACCGTTTTATTTTCCATGATGTCTATCGCCATACATATTACAGCTTAAGCCACTATGGCTTATTTCGTCAGATCAGTCAACTAAAACTGCGCAAACTGTACATGCATCGAGATTTAAATGTGACAGCCGGGGTCGGCGGCCGCACAGCTGCGCGGGCGCCGCTATCTAGGCTTCTGACCTCTCCAACCCTTAGCTCCCGTCATCCTTATCACGTCGAACGAGGACGATCGACATCAGTCACCGCCACTTTATAAAATAAACAAGTCGAAATTAATTAATGATACCACCTATTTGTGCACTGGCGGGCCAATAGGCTCTGTTTATTGTTAGACACTTATCGGCAAAATCAATTGTGTTGCTTTAATTGAACTCTATTATTTGTAACCTTTTAGTTTATGTGCTTAGCAGAATATTTTGTTTGCAGGATGAGTGCATTTAAGATTGCGCGCGTTAATTGAGATTTTCACCTACCAAGGACAGTTTATAAAAATATATTCTTTTAATGCACCTGTGATTGATATTAAACGTAAAATATTGCCACCATGCATGGATTTTTGTGACTCTTCCACACCAGAACTTTCTATACACATTGATAGTTAAGAAAACGATATGGTGACTTTTGATGACATAAAGAAAAGAGCGCCCGTGGAACTTGACATAATATATCCATGACATTAAAAATATATTACAAGATATATGTATATATATATATATATATATATATTCAATGTCATGAACATATTTTCTTAACTGTTTTGTCATTATAAGTATGTTTCAAATATCAATGTAATCAAAAATTATAAAGCAAATATGAATTCACGTGATGCCAGTTGAAATATCACGACGAACCCACCCCATGTTTAAATTTTAATCCTAACGAACCGAACTCTGAGATCGTTTACAAAGATAATGGACGAGGGAGATTGCCAAAAAGGAGCAAAAATTATTTAAAGCAAATAAAAGCCCGGCGTGCGCTCGCGCAGCAAACCCGTTCTCTCCACCGGCCGATCGAATTAGAACCTCCAAACCAAAATCAGCTTTAGATCATTCGATATAAATACTCTTTCAGTTCGCTCTCTATGGGAGGAACCTAAGATAATCAACTTTGTAATTTCAGCGTATAAAAACCGACTCGGCCGCTCGGTGCTTCGGATAATTAATATTAAAAAACATATATATTAAGATTAGTAATTATATACCTTAATGAGTTTCGGATCGATAGTATGGTAGCGGCTTTTTAAATCTTATTTTATTTTACGTGGGAATGACGATGTATGGTGTGATGTCTTAAAACAGATTGCTCAAATGACAGTAAGTTAAACAAACATTTATTAATAGTCTTTTACTTTGTGTTATCTCATAACTATACATTACTAGCTCTCAGCCATGTCTGTAAGCGTGGACACTTTTTATCGCTCCCAAGAAGATAGATATTACATCTGCGTAATCTAAAATTACAAGAATCTAAATTATTTCCAATTGTACAAAGATACTTTAAAAATAAATCAGGAATACTGAATGTTAAATGACGGAACGCTCATTAGGACCAAAATACCGCAGATACCTTAAATAAATACATCTTCGGATGACCACATCTGAGATTCTTATGGAATCGTTCGCATGTTTCGCATTAATCTCGCCCTATTCCCATGGGAATGCCTCTCATTTTACATGTTTTATTGATAATTGTTTTATTGGACGTTCTCGTACCGTAAAACCTTTATTCAAATACTCGTCGCCAATTAATAACCCATTATATGGCATCGCAATCAATTTTATAACTCTTATGGTTTTATTTTGTAAAGATTTGCATGAGCTATTTGATTGGAACATATTTTAGGTTCGCTCAATCGAGACCGGTCCATTTTTTATTAGGTTACCTTTCAAAACAATGATTTAATTTATAGTATTTGTTTCTAAAAGAGATAGAAAATGTTGTTAGCATTATCATAATAGCCACAAGCCTCATTAATAAAGGAGCTATTTTGGCCATAATTGCCGCGCTGGGCAAGCGTGTTGGCAACCGCAGAGCGCAGCTATCGCGATGGGGATGCTGCTGCTCATCCCCGCCCAGTGCATTTGAGCTGCACTGTTTCAGATGGATATACCGCCATCTGTCGGTTCTGCTACCTTATTTGCCTCTTAGGACACCTGGTGCAGTGGGAGGTACTATTCTACTCTGCCTGCACCTCACGGCACATTTTGCTAATATTTTTTTCTAGCGTGTTATTTAAAGGAATGATTATAATTTATTTGTATTTATTGTTTTAATATCAAATTTAAGAGTCTATTAAGAGCAGTCACTGCGTGATGGCTGGAACGTCGGCCATAAAAATGGTATTTAAACGCCCCGTGTTTTAAACCTAGTTTCATTATTTACGAGGTACCTTGCCAACCATACAGTACGAAACAGTATTTTACATTTTATTTTTTGGAACGTACTGTCATATAATATATAATTATACTGCTTTCTGTTTAATAAAAATAAAGTGTGTATGTATACAATCAATATTTATTAAAGAATCATCATCATACCAACCATTCCACTGCTGGACATAGGCCTCGCCAAGAAAGGAGGTTTTTTAACGACGAGGATGCTGCTACCCATCCCTGCCCACTTGAGATGCACTGTTTTGGGTGGATATACCGCCATCTGTCGGTTCTAGTACATCAGTCGCTTCTTACAACACCTGGTACAGTGGGAGGCACTATTCTACGCCGCCGGTACCTCACGGCAATATGAGGCAAGGAAAGAATATATAAGAAAATTGGTATCACGGTGTTGGTCGATGCACTTCAAAACTACTTTTAATCAATTTTTGCTTACTGTTGAATAATATTACACTGAAGTTTAATCCAACTTGATAGTTTATATCTCAATTTTTAGTCGTTAATACTTAATTTATGATCAACATATGTAGTTAAGTCAGGAAAAAGTCTTTTGGGTAATCTAGTTTCTGCATGATACTGCATTTCACATATGAAAATGAAAAAACCTAAAATATGGTAATTATTGTATCAAATATGTAATAACAATTGCAACAAATATTAAAACAGAATGAGAATTAATTAATACTTTCAGGAAATAGAACAGATATCCAAAACATGTTTGTACTTGTCCAGAACGTGTCCAGTTGCGTTTGATTTCTTATCGTATTCGAGGTCTTGCAGTGACGCAAATAAATTATTTAATGATAATGAACGAATAATGGCCACGAATCGGTTCTATTGCGATTTTTTTCAATCAATATAAACATTATATTGCGTTAAATATTGCTGATAATTTTTTACTTTATCGAATGTTTTACATACATCAGTGATCAATCCTTTTGACTTTGTTCCGACGAGATGAAATAACTTATTATATTTATCCCATTTGCACATAACTAACAAATTCATATTTTTTTCGAGATCTTTGTATTATGTTATCTACGACTTTAAACGCCTTCCAAACGCACTTTATTTAACTTTTACATTTAGTATTTGAAACTTCTAGAGTTATACGATAATTTTTTGATTTAAAAAAAATATCTAACAGTGAATAAATAAATAATAATTTAATACGTACCGTACGTACGTATACCGGCAGAGAAAAATAGTAGCTCCCTCTGTACCAGGTTTCGTAAGAGGCGACTGAGGTACCAGAACAGATGGCGGTACATCTATAAAAAACAGTCTAGCTCAAATGTAGAGGGCGCTGTGCGATTGCTAACACGCTCACCCAGCGCGGCAATTATTGGCAATAATTCCCCTTTCTTTGGGAAGCCTTTATCCAGCAGTAGACTTCCAATGGCTGTAATGATGATGAATTTTAATAGTGCTTTGAATATGGCTTGTTTAGAATCATAGATGCCAATGCAGTAGCGTCGTACAAATTATTTATACTGGTAGGTATTTGGCATCAAAATTTGTTATTAATGTTGTTTACATTATAAAAAGGTTTTACATATACAGTATATTGTATAAAACCACCGTAAAAGTAAATAATCTCTATATTTAAAGGACTGAAGTACATAAGTCTATCAAATATCTTTTAAACTCGTCATGAATGTTTTTCAATTTTTTTTATTTGTTACTCTATTGATTATTTAATAAGTTACCGTAAGAAAAATTTTTACGTTGTATTGATAAGACCGTAACGATTTGTCGTGTGGATTTATTATTACGTAATACATTATGTATATGTTAGGGAAAAAATGGACTCAACTCCTGGTCAACTGTTCAATATTCAAGCGAAGTGCGGTACATTATTTTTCGTGAGTCCGTGAGAACTCGGCCTGCGACAGCAAACCTGAATTAGTATTCTACATAAGATCCCACAGTTCGTAATCATTATACATTACGTGATATTTTAAAGATTGCTGATATTTTGCTCTAAATTTGTAGCCAGACCAATTCTTACCAACATAAACTTATGCTTTAGTTATTGTAAGTGCGTAATATTAATTATTTGAGAAAGTCTTTTTAGCACAAAATCGCGTACCATCTAGTAAAAACCATATTTATGTAAAAATACTAACATTATGTTCAAAATTGTACTACTACTACAGTAAGTTTACAAACTAATTAAAAATCATCTTTTTCCTTCCTTGTATGGATAAAGTTACCTATGAAAAATTCTGATTAATACACAATATTAATTTTAATACCTAATGAAATAAAAAATATTACTTTTAATACCTAATGTCTGATACCGAATTATTATTATGTGAACTAATGATTGCCAGGTGGATGATATCAACAAACAAGCAACGTACCATTGAAATTATTTAAAATAAAACCACTCATCATGAAATGCCATAACGAATAAGTAACATTATTTGTATGGCTTACTTCTTTCTCTCCGCATTCTAGCCGTGCCAGTTTTTAATTGAGGCTAAATTGTGAAAATGTTTCTTTTTTTTAAAGCGTGTTAACATATTGTTGGTGTATGTCTTGTAAGCTGTCCAAAATAAATAATTATCTTCAACTAACACCATTAGCTATACCTTTAACCATAACAAAGATCAAACTTTATGTCTTCAAAAGGTATATATAGACTGTAGACAAGACAAGATGCTTTCTGTCTGACAATCAAGACCTTTCTCAAGATGCAACGTGCAAGTACGTCTGTCTGTCAACGGTCACTCACGAACGACATGTGATTGCGTCTAACATTCGACATTTGACGTTGGCAAATGTTTTAGCACATTGCAGCATTGATATAAAAAGTATACATATGCTATGAAAGACTTGAGGGAATTGCGCGTTAACTTTTTGATTGCGTTTCGTATATTCTATCACTTTCACACTAAAACAAGATCGCATTTTATATGTCTATGTGTACCCGCGTATTACACAAAAATTAAAAAATGAGTATTGTATATTAATACTGTCCGAAAGTAAAGAAAATAGATATCTCACACGAGATATAATTTAGCTCTAAAGGTTTAAATTTTTAAAACACAAATTTGAGTTTCCATGTCCAACTATCTCAGGGCCTTCCACATTAAAGGCGAGATATGTCGAGGCCGTTTACATGGCACCCAACATCTCATAGCTCCCAACGACATTTCAAGTGCTCCGACAAATTACTTTTTTATGCCAATGCAATAAATAGAAACTAGAATTCTACACCGAGGCCGGCCTCTTTTTGCGTTAATATCATTGAACGAGTTGAAATTCATTATCAGACAATAAAAATAACCTTTTCTATCTGTATGTGCTTTAATAGAAATTATTTATTGATTATCTTTATTTATTATCTGCGCTTTATATGAGTAGTATGTTATTACAATATTGGTTTTATCTTTAATTATTAATCGTTAAAGCAGCTACTGCGTTTATAGACTTTATTTGTAGTGACTTAAGTATGCGGTTTTAACTACACATTCGTGGGTAAACCGTATATAACAAAGTTTTATATGTAATTAAAGGAGAACTTTTATTAATACCATTATAAATAATACTTTATAGATTTCTGAATTACTTACGTCGTAATACTAGTAGAAAATAACTAGAAATTACCAAATGTATCACATTTATAAGACTTATTAACAGGCACATTTTAGTTTTTCGGTTAATCTAAGTAAAAGGATTTTACTCAACTAAATTGTGTAACATTATCATTAGTAAATAGGCCACGTCAGGCGCACGTACGTCTTAAAAGTTTCGGTGGACTTTTATATTTGAATCTAGTATTTTTTTTTTAATTATAGGGCAGAATGTCCTATTATTACATAGTAGAAAACAGTCGCTTTCCGCTGTCTCTATGTACATATTCTTAGATCATTAAAACTATGCAACGAATTTCGATGCGTAGTTTAAAGATGATTGAATTTGCAATGTGATGTTGTAAATAAACACATCACTTTTGCGATTACTTTGCAAACGCTGGTTAAACCCGACATGATAAATCAAAATAATGTAGATACTATAGTATTGTACACCTTAAAAAAGTCTACAAATACGATGGTACAAGTTTATCTCTTCAAATCCGACAATAATTATTTTTTTCTCATTGCACACCTGCAAACCAGTGTGGGTCGCTAGTTTCATAATAAATTATATAAAAATCACATATGTCACTTCCAATAACCTCAGTTTATCTTTCACTGAAGCTCCCATCGAAAACGGTGCCTTAGTTTTTTGGATGTGAAAGACTATATGACAATGAATATGTACTCGTATTAATTAAATTCTTTATATCCACATTATAGACAGCTTCTTATTATATTTATTTGTATACATATTAAAATAATTTGCCTTTTATTTGTGTATAAAATAAGACAGTAAATATTAACAAAATTTTACAATGTCGCATGCTATTACTATTACAGGGAAAAAGAAGCGTTGTCTTGGTGCCAAAACACGCCCGTGCCTGGCGTTCCACCACCTTCATCAAGCCACTCGTTGCTGCTGTGCTGCTTCAGGGACATGTGCAACCATGAGGACAGCCCGCAGTCGACTACCAGGCTCAACAACACTGCTGGAGACATGGGTGAGTTTGTTATCCTTTTATGGTGTACGTTTGGGATTTTTATCCCTACTAATATTATAAATGCGAAAGTAACTGTTATGCTTTCCCGCTTAAACCTCTCAAACGATTTTGATGAAATTTGGCACAAACAATTTTTAGACCCTGAGCAAGGACATTTGAAAATTTGTTTGGAAGTATCGTTATTTTTAAAGCTAGAAACGTGAAACTTATTCTTCTGGCCATTAATTCGATATAAATAAACATGCCATTCAAAGTTTATATAAGTTAAGGTAAAGAGGTATGGTACTCTAAAAAACTTCCACCCGGACAAAGTCGTGGGCACAGCTAGTTGACTATAATATTCACAAGTAAGTCGCAGTCCACATAGTCTAGTATTTTTACTGTATACACTGTATATACTGTATACACGTCAAAACAAAACACATATTTAGAACTTTTATAGAAAAAAAAATAAATAAATAATAAAATATTTTTGAACTTTTACGCGTTGACTACGCATAATAATACTCTTTTCACTTGAATCTTGACGAATCAAGGTAACGTCGTACAATACATGTAAAAAGTTAAATAAACCGCGTCTTAAGGTATTTAACAAATGTTGTATTCTTAAATAAAAATGTACCCACATTTTGGACCGCACAATCTTAATAAACTGACGGGCCCAATGGCGCAGATCCTATCTGTGCCTAAGGACAAATATTTATATGATGATATTTATGTTTGTTCTGTGTCTGGATGTTAAATATATTTATTTAAGTATTATATTTGTGATTCTACTGTTGTCTGTAATACAAGTACTTTAAGCGACTTATCACGGAATCAGGTCAATATATGAGATGTTTTAAGAATTTATTTATTATTAATTCAGTTGTTTTAAATCCAAGTCCAACGTAAAATTTAATTTGTCCCATTTTTACCGAGGGAGAGACATTTCTTACCAAGATTTTTATTATATTGCTTGACTTGCCTTACAATTTTCCCGACACCGTTCTTATTTATTTATTTAAAAAAGGACTTCTGTTTACTATTTTAAATGTGAATAATTTTGTGGACTATAACTAATAAGAATAAGGCATACAAAAAAAAGAAGTTTAGGCGATTGGCAACTATCTAATCGACCGCTTACTTGAAAATCTATTAAAATCTGTGTGCGAACTCGGCCTGTATTAATAAATACATTCAATAAGTACTCTTAATTGGCCTCAAAGTGCCGGCAATACTCACAAGCCACAATGTCGGAAACCTGCATTTTGCATCCACGAGCATTGAATTGAAGTAATCTAATTGAATGTTAGACGATAATCACTTAGAAATCGCCTACAATTTGCATTTAACTGGTAATCAGGAATGTGAATTTGTAAGCGAATTTCGACTTAATTTTAATGACTATATGGACGTGGTTATTATGTTGAAGTTGGTATTTTAGCCACCTTGTACACGGGCCTGAGCAGTTTAAATAGCATGGCTGGTAATAATGTTGTTTCTATTTATGGTTAGAAAACAAAACAGCCATTTGAATTAGGCGTTTTAATATTTGCTATTGAAAATTGGTGATAAACATAAAAATCTTTAATAATATTGTCATAAAAGCGATTTCTGGACAATATCGTCTTTTGACTTCAATTTATTAAAAAGTTAATCAAATACATGATTAAACTAACAAACAAGCATACTTTTTATTTAAGTACAGCCAATAGACACTCGTGTTTTCAAATTAATA
Source organism: Heortia vitessoides (assembly GCA_020976665.1). Classification (NCBI taxonomy): domain Eukaryota; kingdom Metazoa; phylum Arthropoda; class Insecta; order Lepidoptera; family Crambidae; genus Heortia; species Heortia vitessoides. The sequence goes on along the minus strand of JACJUM010002525.1, from coordinate 4,919,455 downwards.
TCACTAGTTCATTGTCAACTTGCCGTGAGGTACCGGCAAAGTAGAATAGTACCTCCCCCTATACCAGGAGTCGTAAAAAGCGGCTAAGGTACCAGAACCAACAGATGGCGGTATAATCATCCGAAACAATGCAGCTCAAATGCACAGGACGAGAATGGGCAGCAGCATCCCCGTCGCGAAAGGTCGTCGCTCTGCGAATTCACGCTTGCCTAGCGCGGCAATTAGGGGCAAAGTTCCTCCTTTCTTGGGGAGGCCTATGTCCAGCAGTGGACTTTCAATGGCTGGTATGATGATTGTCAACTTTGTCCTAATAGACTGTTATCTTTCCCAGTAATTTCACTGCAATAAGTACTAACTACTGTTTGGCGGTAGTAAAAGGTGAAACTGAGATCCCCGGTCTTTAAAAGAAATCTAACTTGAAAAGCCTAAATGTATTTATAAAATTATAATTACTTTAAAGTAAACACGAGCTGCTAACAACTTCCTAGCCCGTAATTTCATGGTTGGTTAATCACGGATAAATAATGCCATTAATTCCATTAAACAGAAATCAAACACAATCAGGCGCTATACATATTTATAAACAATTACTGTACACACCTCGGTTGAACAGGTAGGCAGGAGAGAGACAGGTATGCGTCAGGAAATTATTGTGATTCATAACAACTATATATAATACGTTGTATATAAGTAATAGCTATACATAATGTAGCATATTAATGCAGAACGCTATTAACATCACGCGATATGTAATCTTATAAACACTGGTACATATGTATATAGTGATTTTTATGCTGCAAGCTATACCGCGAATAAACGAATACATTCTGAGAACATCTGTAATACATATATCATCTACAGTACATTATCTAATATACGCTGTTGTACATAAAAAAAATCATATTTAGTAATAACTATTTTTCAAGTTATGATATCTAGGACATTTTTAAGAAATTCTTTACAAGTTATATTTGGCAAAAACAACAATTTAAATACAATTGCTATTTTTGTAATACCATATGTACTAGAAAACTCTAGTATTTTTTTTATTAATACAACTTAGTAAGTATTTTACTTATTGATTTAGTATAATAGTTTTACTTACATTATTACGTATAATTATAATAAAAATATTAGTAAACTTGTATCAATGTTTCCTGTAAACCACAATATAATCATACCTGCTGATAAAGATACGCTTCGTGTTATGCTATTTTCGATAGAATATCCAGGCCTTGAATAAACATGTTAACTCAACACTGTAATCGTTGACTCACCGCCATTTCATATTGCGCAATTATTGCATGAAAATTTTCATGTAGCTCCAATTAATTTGTAAGATGCAATCTTATCAAATAAATTAGATAACAGATCCAACGTTAGGCAATATTATCATTTGCAAGTTTCTGTAATCCTGGCTGTATAGATCGGATGGAGCAAATTATATTTACATCATCAGCCATTGGAAGTCCACTGCTGGTCTCAGGCTTTCCCAAAAAAGCGGGAATTATGCCCATATTGGCCGCGCTCGGCAGGCGTGTTGGCATTCGCAGATTGCAGATTTCGTGATGGGGATGGCGCCATCCCCGCCATGTGTATTGAGCTACACTGTTACGAATTGATATACCGCTATCTGTCGGTTCTGGTACCTTAGTCGCCTCATACGACACCTGGTACAGTACCTCCCACTTTTCTACTTTGCTGATACCTCACAAAAGCTACTTGTTATGTGCGAAACTGCGAAGTGTGATGAAGCGGAACTATATTGTCATGCACTCAGGAAACGTTCTGTTATTGATTATAGCAAAACATAGATTATAAAAAAAAAAACAAAGAATGCGTTTAAGTTTGCACAAAAGCTATATTTGTTTTCTTTGATAAAAAAATGAAGTTGTTTTTATAAGAATATTAGGACATGTAATAAAAAATTCTGTACTGGCGACCGATATAAAACAGTTTTCTTTTAATATATTATATGTAAGTTGTCTGTATTTTCAAATAAGTTGAATTGACAATACAAAAACACAGTAATATACTTTATTCAAATAACTTTTACCTAGTAAAAAAATAAAAAAATGTTATTTTCAAGAAGGAAGTAATTCTATTCATAATTATAGTACAGACGACCCTGTTGAGCCAAGGGATCATACGAAATAACTAAAACATAAGTCATTCAATTAGGATAACCCTATTCTGTCTGTAACAGATAGGTATCAAAACTATTTATACTGCATTTTTATAAGTTCATGACTGGAGTCTCCAGAAACCTACAAAAGAACTGGTGCTGACAACGTCAACAATTATTGGCAAATATTTGGCGTTTAATGAAACCTTTAGCGGCGTCAGCGTCAGCTAACCATTGTCTTAAAGTTAGTGGTTAAAGCAATACAATCACAAAATACAAACACACTTTTTTGTATAAATAAGCCGCCTAACAAGCGTCCGCGTGATAGTAAGCATTACCCGCAGCCTATAGACGTTCGTATTATCAAGAATAACACCATAGTGTTACCAATCTTGTGACTAAATAATATTATGACACATTACCTGGTAATTTGTTGATTCTCTCAAACTGTAAATTAGAAATGCGAACTGTGTTCTTGGCGGTATAATAGATGAGAGTAAGATACCAATGCAGGCGACCTCTGTATGAAGCTACCTCAAGTTATAATACAAAATAAAATAGAACTCCTTAAATAAAATCCTTCACACTGAGGCAGTAGGAAATATTTCCATTCGTCGCAGCAGTAGACAGAAGAATAAGCTAATAAAATACTGTTAACTGCCTTCTCGTGTAGACACTTTCCTTAGCAAGCCCATTAGGGATAACAGTTCAAGCAAAAACGTATCTGCAGATAATTCCACACGGCTTTTTAAAAGGTCATTAAATATATAATACTCATGTAATTTTATATTGAAATACTTAAAACTGCTATACTAAAATTATTACGCACAATTTAATGCGTTTAGAAATTAAAATAATAAAAATAATTTTATTGCTTTTCCATTTTAATAATGGACATTAAAATACTTATTTTAACGGTTTGTAATTATACAATTAGTTGATTTTTACGAAATCGATATTAAAAAAATACGGCGGTTATAACAGGAGGCACAAACAATTTTCAAAATGTTTGTATAAATATTTATCCCTATCAATCTCCGTCTTAGACTTTGTGAGTTATATAACACGAATTACAAATATATAACAGAAAGCTAAGAAATTATATTGTGAACGAAATCGAATTAAAATGTCCGTGAAACTTTCAGTCACCAGCCGTGTTAATTAAAGCTACGATCCAATTGAAAATATCATTCAGCCCAAGTACAGCCAGTGCAATAAATTAGAATTGTGATAATATATCGTTGGTTTCCGTTAATGGGTAGCATAATGAGTCGGCTTATACCTTCTTTATAAAAGTACTCTGTAGGATTCAACCACGTCTCGAATTCAATTTACTCCTGAGAATTAATTATTTTTAATAAAACCCCGTATAGTGGTAAATAGCTATCAAACTAAATATAAATATGGTATGCTTAACTTAACGTGTGTGTAACTTTAATAAATTATTGTAACATATACCGTACTTAAAAGACTATAAATAAATTAGCCCTTAACGCTTGGATTAATTTATTATTAAATGCTATTTTAAGTAGAAATCTATATAAGTGCAAATCATCATAAACTTAAGTACCTATTAAAATAAATAAATAATCATCCACCCAGACTAAACTTCAAACCTCTAGTCTCAGATTTAGATGACTTTACATTATAATTACGTACATCCATACATTTGAAGAAACTTTATTTTTTAGTACTATATTGGGAGTCAATAAAAAAGGCTAATGTTAAGACAGACTGGGTATACAGTTTAGTTATAGCTACTTAACTCTCAACTAAATCCGAAATAAATATACCAGAGGTAATCGGGTCACGTTTTCCAAATCACTTTGCCAAAGATCGTAAGCTTATTAAGAGACGTTTCATGAATTCCAGTGCATTCCCTTGGCATTTCTAAACCATATTCTAAAGTGTAATATGTTACACTACAGCTACTATCCGGTACAGATTTTCATTGTTCCCCGTTAATGATTCTGCCGTCGGCTGTGGCTTCGTTCATAGCGATGCGCAATTGTTTAACATAAGCCGCTCTATTCCTTTGTTGGAATTAACCATAACACTCGAACAAACAGTATTCGACCCTATCTATTGTTTTTAAGACACATTTCAGCAAGTCACAGATATACCCTATTAATCGCCCGATATAAATAGCGGGGAACCTGTTCCGAGCGCAGTCCATCTTGAAGTATTTGTGCAGTTCTGAAAGGTTCTTGTAACGCGGGTTAAAAGTCTAAATTTGATATATTTGAATTCTATTAAAAATAGCAGAAAATATGTTTTTCTATGCTTAAAGACGATGAATTCAATTGTTTCTTTTTATTATATTTTATTTCTCGAACTTTTTTTTATTAAAATATTATTTGTCTATTACCCAAAAATTAAAAGGCACCATAGTATAAATATCTGTTTCATCGCAAAACATTGTAATTATTTTTTTTTTTGCTAAACGTGGTCATTGGTTCCCAAGAAAGGAAACTCATCGGCTTATAAAGAAATGCAACCCATTACTTCCATTTCAAATCAATGCGTATTCATTAGCAGAAAGATACGTATCATGTATCTTTATGTTAACAAAACACTATCACCTTTAATAGAAGTGCGAATAAGTCCATTACAGATATGCCATAATCAGTGGACAGCTTGCAGTTCTCATTGCCTCTGTTTTATGCTTTCCTGGTACTCTGGTTTCTAAGAATCCAATCAACTTATACTTTATTAGTCTATAGCAATTCTGGTGTTGTCATGCTACCGTCCTCGCATGTGGGAGGTGGATTGCTATGTACAGTATGTACCACTAATCATGTCCTATATCTCTATCTATAGAAAAAGGGTTATATACATAAGGTAGATTAAAAAAGTGATCCGACAAAACAACATATCAATATTTAACTAAATAATGACATATTGTCTTTTATCAAATCCAGTTGTGAGTTCCACCATAGGACTTGCGTAGTGGCGCCGACTATATCTTCTTGTGATATACGATACACTTATTATTCATGACCTAGTGATAAATTGCAGAAAGTCGCTTGTAATTTTGCAAGGGCATTAATATTAAAGTCGTTTCAACTGTTAATCTTGCCTTTACTATGTAGTCTATTTATTTCAATGAGAGATGATTGCAATATTTAATAAATTAACAAATTATTCTTTAAGTTATAATTCTGCCTAAATTTTTAAGTAAGTATTGCTTTTAAATGCTGATGTCTGATTTCCGTAACACAAAGCGACTTATCGGTGTTAAGATATGTCGTGTGTATTTTTTATTATTTTGTGTATATTCAGAAATCACTAACCATCTAGGAGGTATATCGTTATACATTAACCTATCTAAGAAAATGAATCGAAAAATTGTGTAATAGATATATTAATTAGATACATATAAATAACACTCGGACACATGGCAAATACAAATATTAATCATATAATTAGTTGTCTTGGGTGGTAATAGACATTTGGCGCACAAGATAGAACCACTACCATCTGCGCGATCGCCAATTAGTTTATATTGACAAGCGACGCGCCCCGGCTTTACACGGGTTTTAAACATTTGAGTTAAACATGATTGCATTAAACTGCTCATATTATCATCTTGAAAATATTGTACACACACGATCAAAATTTTTCATAATTTGGATTACATTATTGAAATTTTAGTAGGAATGTAATTTTTTTTTTGTAAAAAACATAGCCTATTTCACTAAGGAATATGTAGCATTTTAATGGTGAAAGAAATCCGTCAAGTAGTTTTGTGTTAATTCGTGTCACATCTACAATAATACAACGTATACTTTTTAAATTTATTAATTGATTTAATATAATTATTTGACGTGTATAATATTTAATATTGCAGAAAGCTCTGTAGCGAGCGAGCGCGGCGGGTACAACGGCGAGGTGTGGTTCAAAGCGGCTACGATTGCGGTGCCGGTGTGTGGCGCGCTCATACTGTTCCTACTGGTGGCTGTGGCGGTGCGGCTGCTCAAGGCCGACGCGTTGCTCCACGCAGATAGGAAGCTGAGGTGTGTACGACTTATCACCGTGCTGTCATGACTTGTACATTACATTACGACTTATCACCGTGCTGTCGTGATTGAAAGCACAATAACTTATTTAAGACTAGCACTAGACTAGACTCTTATTAAAGCTAAGTTTCCATTTCGGTGTGAATTTGTGGGTAAAATATAACTTGTATTACTTGCTATGTGGGGTATCGGCAGAGTAGAATAGTACCTCTCTGTGTACCAGGTGTCGTAAGACGACTGAGGAACCGGATCCGACAGATGACGGTATATCCTAAACAGCGCAGCTTAAGTATGTGAGGTGGGGATGGACAGCAGCATCCTCGTCGCGAAATTGCGCGGAAGTTATAGGCAAAAATTCTCTTGGAAGGCCTGTGTCCAGCAGTGGACTTCCAATACCTGTAATGATGATGATAATGATGAATGTAGTTAAACAATTTTCGAAATCGGTTTTATAGTTTTTGAGTATATTGCTGTACCGAACATTACTAGATAGTTTTCTATAATCATAATAGCTTTATTACTCAAAAGTTATCATCTTTAATATTTTAGCGTTTAGACTCACGAGAATCCTTTTTATTTTCAGAGGTGGCTATATGTCTCCGCTCGCGCAACATCAAAACGAAGACGTCAAAAAGGTGTGGGTGGGTAGCTCATCAGGCCCGCTCCTGGTGGCTCCTGGTGGCTGCCTGGTGGCCGTTGAACGCGCACAACTGATAGACGTGCCGCCCTGCCAGCAACTCTGTGATATCCAGCGATAGACTGAGCCCTGACGCCTGTATCTAAGGGATTGTGGACCTTAAAATTACGTTAACAAGTTTCAATTTACTATGATCTTGTTCCCCTAATGAGTCACTTTAAGCTATATTAGCAGGGGATTATGGGTCTTGTGAATTTGGATTAAGATCTCTTATTCTGAAAATGCTTTACATTGTTTATAAAGTAAATGTAAAGCATGAATAACTACACTAAGATATCAATACAAAATTTTGAGATAAATTGAATATTTAGAAAAATAATTGATCGAAATCATTTTTGTACGAAGGGAAATTGAGTAATAGTATAAATGTAATAAAATTAAAAGAGTATTTAATCCATAAAAGAACAAATGTTATTATACAATGGGTAGGTAGGTATATAATTTTTTACCTCGATTTATTCAATTCGTATGTTTTTAATACTACTTGATCTATCTAAAAACATATCACAAAACCAGTTCATATTTTCCAGTAATTATATTTTTGACATATTATCATTTCAATGCTTTGGACAGTTAGCCATTTTCGGTATATTAATTAGACAAAATTAAGTTCAAGGAACAACCGCCCCTTCTGCTTAGATACTAGGTTTGAGTCAGGGTCTTACGCGGGTTGTGGCGTGGAATTGAGACCAATTGATCTGGACCGAATGATGAGTGAATGACAGAGTGAATATGTTCATCGTGATAGTAAACAGTGATGGTTAGTGATTTTGATACTATATTGTTATAAAGGAGATCTAACTATTAGAAAAATGTTTTTCAGACGGCTTTCATTTCTATAAGTTAATACAAGGAAGGTTAAGGTTATTACTACAAATTTACTAGAAGCACATTTCCATTCGGGTGCTTATGATTGATGGAAGGCAATATGAACGTAATGTATTAAGAAACAAAGTGCTTATTCCAATACTGTCTTCAGTTCTGTTAGATGGAATTCTGTGTTCTAGAACGAAAAAAGATTGTCATTTGTTTTTGTTTTTAATCAATTTAAGGTTATTTCTTCATTCATATATTTTAACCTTTGTTGCTATTGATTTTTCTCTTTTTTCTGTCATTTCTTGTAAAGCATATGCATTAAGAGAGAGTGCAATTAAATTTTCAAATGAATGTGTAAGAGACAAGTAATTTGATTCAACTGCGTAAATTCACCATTTTAGTTTAGTTACTGAGGACCACTCACCGATCTCAATAAAATTAACTATTTGCAAATCGTGTGAAACACTATATCGGTGCAACAGGGTCCGTAAATGAATCTTCATATATTGATCTCAGACATATAAACGAAGGTCACACTTTCCGTCACAGCCCGCGGGTATACCAAATTACCAATTGTATGTTTAATTTTTATAATATTGTGTAAGTGCTTTGTGTTCCTTTATTGTAAACTTTGTACATGTATCCCATTTCTGTAATTGTTATTTAGGCTTTCAATGAATATATTGTAATCGAGTGAGCGTAGCGTATTTAAGTTAACAAATTAATTGTATTATCGCACCTCTGCTCATGGTGTCATTGTTATATAAGCCGTAGTCCACTAGTGGACATAGATCTCTCCAAGAGATTTCCACAAGAACTTGACATGATAACGACACAAAAAGGCTTGCATACTGCGTGTCATGAGCCAGAAATCCACATATGGCCTTATCTGTATACCTATAATACCAAAACATTGTATCTATTAGATCAAAATACAATATTGTATACAAAGAAAATGTTATGTCAAGCTATATTGACTAAAAACAGGTTTAATTTGACTTATTAATTGATGATTACATGTAAAGTTTATTGAAGCCGAAAGTAAACTATAAAAATTGATAAAAAAATATCTTCTCAAAATGTTAGAACCGATAATGCTTAAAAAACATACTTATATTTAATTCCTGAGGCGTTACTCTCTTTGATCGAAGGTGCAAATCACAAGCGAGGTGAATTATTGGTAACAAAAACACAATTTCTTCTCTTAACGCTCGTCAAATTATCACAATGAATTAATATTTTCATAACCAAGTTTATATGCGATGCGACTTTGAGTTTATTGTAAAAATACCAAATGATTTTAATGTAAAAAAAAATCCTTAACATTTATCTACACTGCACCGTTTATTGTTACTTCTGCATGCATTACCCTGTAACCTTATGTAAAGTACTATTAATGTGAAACAATTGTAAATATAGTCAAACTAAGTTGTTACCTGTTTGTAAATTAGGCTAAAATTTAATGTAAGAAGAAATCTGAGAGTCATGTTTTTTACCTTATTTTCATTAGCGTACAGTAAGTAATCTTATGAACTTGTTTATTCCTAATGTATTTCGTTTATGGTCGAATGTGCAGTTATGAATCGTTGGAATCGTGAATTATTTAAAATTAAATTATTTCCAATATAATCTATAATTATTTGATAACAATGTATATAATGTTAGGTTACTTTAAATTCTCATGCAATATATCCGATTTATGTTTTTCATAAACACTGCGCACTTCGACCATTCCGCAATGATACGGGAATCTTAGCTTCCAACGAGGTGCCTTACCTTTTGAAAATAGAATTTATTATATAATAGGTGCAAAATAATGAAATACTCCATATTGTTATGATATACCTACGGACTTATGTAAATATATTGTGTATAAAATAATTAATAAAAGAAATTATTTTATTATTGGATATGTTGGTTTCCTTTGGCAATCCTATAAATTTATTTAAAATAAAAATCACATGAATAATATAGAATATATTTAAACAAAATCTATATATTATATAATTATATATATATTTAGATTTTACAAAGAAAATGTAAGTAAGATTTACAATAGGTAATTAACAGATATTAAATTGAAATCAAAATAATATTAAATAGCAGTTATTAAAATGAGTTAAATTATATTATTCTCATTACGAACTAAACATATTTTGAATTATTTATTATTACAAAACACTTAACTAGCTAAGGAATATATTAATTGGGTCATCTTTAAAAGAAGAAAAACAAATACTATATTGCAGGACCCTTTCAAATTAAATGTAGCTCTTAATTATTTACAAAATAATTTAAGCCTCAGACGTGGTGTCAGGATTTTGAATATTTTCTTCCTTTGGCTCGATTTCTTTAGGCTTCGAATCGGCATCCATGCGCTCAATCGCTTCAAATACCCATTTGTAGTTCATTGCGCCAAATCCCTGAAAATAATACGGTTAAATACAGGTAGACAACCAGTGGATTGCAGCCAATACATAATTGTCAACAAAAAAATGACATACAGACTACTATCTTTTCTTAACTTTTTATAGCCGGATCAAAAGTAGCCAGGTTCAAGATATCTAATCATATGTCATGAAAGGCAAGGAACGAACTGACAAACACGTATTTATAATATGTAAAATAAATTAAATCTTACAAACTTTCCTAAAATAGAGGAACATTAAGGAATCTAGAAAAAGTAAGATAATAATAATAAATCTAAGACTAGCATTTCTGTCCGAGTAAATTTCTATGTTGCTAACAGACTTTACTTTAAACAGGCTGTTCTGTTAAGCCGTGAAAGCGTAACATACAGACAGATAAATACATTCATATTTTACCAAAGATAATTCAATATCACCTATGTATCTTTTGTCAATAAAGTTCAATATTCAATAATGTAAGTTGGAATTTGGTCCTTATTCACTAATGCTACATACGTGGTATTGAAATATCCCTGATGATTTATAACGTTAGTATAAACGAACCCTGTGATTCCTGCGCTGCAAGACTTCTATAAACAGCGTGGGTCGTGCTTGGACATGTTTAGTGAACGCCTGCAGCATGTAACCTCTCTCGTCAAAGTCTATCAGTATGCTAAACTCCTTCAGAGCGTCGATGCTCTCTGCCACCTTCAGGGAACTGCCGGATAGCTTCTCCTTGATGACATCATAGTATGTGATCGGGAAGTAAAGAATCTCGGCTCCGCGGGCTTTGAGATTCCTCATCTAGTATAAAAATAGGTGAGATATATAAGTACGTACAATTGTGCTCAAACATTTGGTATTTTCCTATTCATAACAATTACAAAATTTTACGTAATACCCACTTATAAAGTAAAGAGTCTTTGTTGTCGTTGCTTACTATGTTTTGATGTTTCCTCACTTTTTAAACGTTTGTGTACATAAACATAAACCTCTCCAAGGAGGTTTTTTGCCCATAATTGTCGCGCTGGGCAAGCGTGTTTCCAATCGCAGAGCGCAGCTATCGCGCCGGGAATGCTGCTGCCCATCCCCGCCCTGTGCATTTGCGCTGCACTGTTTCGGATGGATATACCGCTATCTGTTGGCTCCGGTCGCCTCTTACGACACCTGGTACAGCGGAAGGTTCTATTCTATCCGCTACATCACGGCACATGTTAATTAGTAATTGTAAAAAAAACGTTACTAATATTTAAGTTCTTCTTTATTAAGCGACGTTGATAAAACAAGCATACAGTCCGTGATACAGATAATAACTGTCACTGCAATCTATACGCACTCGTAATATCACTAAGATATCACTAAAACATTGCCAACCTTGTGATTCGAAGATATGTCACATTATCCAGTAATTTCACTGCCTTTCTCACCCTTCGAACCGGAACATAGCAAAGCGAACACTGCTAATTGGCGTTAGAAATAAGTGCGGGTGAGAAAAAAACCAATGCAAATGACCTTTGTATGAGGTCTACATCATGTATTAAGTATTTTTAAAATTCGACTCTCTTGTAAGTGAATTCTTGTGAGAATAAAGATCTTTAACCGCAAGTAGTGACTTAATTGTTAGTGGGTCGTTTTAAGTGATAAATATTTAGACTTAAGTTTCTAGTGATACGATGTAAATTGTGTGCTGAATATATAAAATAATAGTGTGCCCGCAACTTCGTCCGCGTGGAATACTTTTTTTGGGTACCATACCTCTTTACGTTTACTTATATAAACTTTGAATCTCATGTTTATTTATATCGAATGAATGGCCTGAAAAATAAGTTTCAAGTTTCTAGCTCTAAAAATAGCGATACTTCTATAAAACTTTTCATCCCCATTTTCGACTCTTTACAACCCTTATTTCGAATTTAAAAATAATGTCCTTTCTCGGGGTCTAAAGATTATCTGTGCTAAATTCCATCAAAATCGGTTGAGAGGTTTAAGCGGGAAAGCGTAACAGACAGACAGACAGACAGAGTTACTTTCACATATAATATTAGTAAGGATAAATTGCAGTGGGGTACCAGCGGAGTTGAATAGCAACTCCCTCAGTACCAGGTGTCGTAAGAGGCGATACCGGAACCGACACAGTTTTATATCCATCCGAAACAGCGTAGTCGAACATAATATGACCTCCCCGATGTCGCAAATGGTAGTAATCCTGTCTCGTGCGCCGCAATCCCCACCAAGGACAAACATTTAAATGATGAATATTTGTATTTGTTCTGTGTCTGGGTATTATTTATATGTATTTTAGTATCGTATTCGTAATTTCTTCTTAATGTTTTCAGATATCCGTAACACAAGTGCTTTAGCTATTAATATCGGAGTCAGGTCAGCGTATGTGATGTCATCTATTTTTTTTAATTTCAATATTATTATCTTTTTTATATAACGAGCAGGCGTATTATTCATACTCTGAATTCAGATATTGGAAGACCTTAATAGGGCGCAGTAATTCGCAATACAACATGACTCGGCCAACACCATAGCATTTATAATTGCATTAGCCTGTGTTTGCTTTTACCTAGCTTGGAGATGGATTTTTAGCCAAGCATTGGCTTCAGCAAAGACTGCTTACGAGCAGTCTTTGACACCGGTAGAATTGACCGATAATCGCCGAGTTTATCGGGATCTCCAACTTAGAGCTGGGTACCCCGTAAATTGACCGTGTAAGTATAGCATTGCCATCAAGATAAGATCCAGCCCTACGAGAATGAGGCTGTGAGGCGTCTCTTATTACTACAATAGTCAATTAGCACAGGAGGAGTCATTACGACGCAAGAAATCTTAACATCGCGTAATAGTTAAGGTTACTGAAAAAACAACGCCATCTAAGAAGTTTTTGAAGAACTAATGATATTATTCGTTTTTAATACGACAATATATAGCTTTTTTTCTAGAAAAAAAATTAACTCACGGTAGCAACGATATCGTCTGTGTATAAAGCAACATGTTCAACACCCGATGTGCCCAGTGCTTTGACGAACTCAGTGGCCTTACTTGTTGGTCTCAAACCTTTCGCTGCTTCATTCATTGAAAGCTGGGAAAAAAAGATATTATTACTTTTTTATATATTACAAAATTATAGTTAAATAAAACTAAAGGCAGAAGCTTATTTTATCAAGCTATATATAGTATAAATAGCAATCGTTTGATTCGTTATGGCTGCAATTTTTACTTTTATATTTATCTCCATATTTTATCACAGAAAAACTTACAACGCCATCTAGTTGGAATGGGTGAAACTTTCATGTTTACACCGTCTAAGCATTACATCCGTAATGTTAGTACTTCAAGAATAATTAATTACATTTTACCAGTATTATCCTATATTTAATTCATACTTACAAGAACAGTTTCCTCCTTATTTATAACAGAAGCGGAGTTAATGCATGAATATGGCACCAAGTCATGATTGTAATCCACACACCAAAATCTAAAAAATACGAAATATGAAATTGTCAGATCATCTTTGAATCAGATATTATGTTCGAATTACTAATTTATCGGCCCACAATAAATGTGTATGAGCAAATAAATGTATAAAAGCAAAAAATAAAATATATTTTTTTACCATTAACTAAACAAATAGTAATAAAAGAGAATTCTCATATGTTTAAGTTACAGATCATGTTGATCGTTCTGATGTTACTTACAAGTGTGTATATAATTTTTTTTAATATACAATTTATTTTTTGATGTTTCTTGAAAAATACATAGCGCATGGTGTATTCTCCTTTAATTGTTTGCTACACATAGAGCAACAATACTTGTATATTGTATCTTAACTGATGAATTGGTGTATGCAAATGTTGGAGAATCAATAAATAAATATAATAAAAAGGATCATTGTCAATTAAAACATACTGTCAAAATAAAACCAACCAATTGTTGGTTACAATTGGAAATATTAATATCGTTTGATCAATCTATATACGATATATCTAAAACTAAAATTTAAAATTCAATGACTTAAGATCATCTTTCATCATTCTTCTATATACTCGATATTGAGCTATTATTGTCATTTTTAAAACTCATAGATTGTACTTTATTATCAAAATCATGACAGCAGCAAGACGTCATCTGCTGAACAGAATAACTGCCGCACTGGGCAGTCGTGGTGGCAATCACAGTGCATAGCTTTACAACGTAGATGCTGCCCATCCCCGCTCACGACTATAACATGCTAAAGTCGAAGAATATACCCTAGTCGCCACTTACTAGGTGCATACCTGGCAACTGTCCACCACACAATCCTTCATTTATTTATACTAAACTTTGTCACGAAAAATTTTAATAAAACATGGCCATGGAAACATTTAGCAGATTTAAATCGCTAGCCAGGATACATACCTGTGCATGTTGAGATTTTTCTCGTACCAAGATACAGAATCCTCCAAAGTACCGTCGGCCATGTTTCCCTCCACATGATCGATGTACAACAATTCAGTGTTAGGTCTAAAAATAAGAATTGAATCTCAAAAACAGATTTATTATTTGCGGGAATTATTTATTTTAGATTTATTATTTTAATGTGTAGTTTTAAGATGTTTTATGATATATAAAAAGGTAAAAAACTATATAATTCTCATTTTAACAAGCTTATAGAACAACAGTTCCATGTCAGGTCTTTTAAATCAATTTAAGATAGTTAAATCTCAAATATTGATTAAATATAAAAATATAATATTAAATTATAATTTTTATTACATAATATAATATCAATATATATATCCATATTATGTATTGTAATTTTAACAAGTAACATAACAGAAGCGTGACATCACAGGCGAATGGTTATACGCTGCCGAATTTGTAATTTATTATTGACTTAATCTTAATTAGTTAGTCAATTCATATTACTAGATTTTATGGCCTTCATGCTTGTCGATGTTTGGTGGAGTAATGACTGGATAGCAATATAGGTAACATACTTAAATAACATTTTAGGAGACTTATGGGGGAAGTGGGACGCATGATTTAAAAAAAAATAATACTTATAACATTTATATCAGCATATTTTTTATACTCGGTGAGGATCAAACTATTGGCGCACAAGACAGAAATACCACTGAATGCGTCATCGGGCCTTCATAACATGTTTGAAAGCAGCCTCGCTTCAACCGAAAATTTAAGTAATAAAATATAACGATATTTTGTCATAGAACACTTACAATAAATTATTTAAGGGATCTTCTTCTACCTCCTTGTATCCCGGTCGCAAAACTCCTTTGTACTTGGATCGGTCAATTAATGTGTGCGTGTTATCGCCATACTGAAATGGTAAGTTCTTTATTAATTGTGATCATTAATATTAATTTGAATTAAATATTAATATACCTGTTTTAATAACCCGTATTTGCTTACACAAGCAATGTTAATAATAAAATAATCGGATGTTAACTGGGATTACTAAACTTAAACGGCTTTAAAACGCGGTTAATTACCTATTTATTTACCTACCTATCTCGATTGCCGCAAGGTAACCGACACTTTGTCCGAGGGTAACAGAGTTTATTATTTATATGTATGGATTTTTTCTCGATGAGTAAGGGAAATGTAAATTTCTCTTAACTTATTATAAATAAATTAAAAATTCCCACAACATCTCATACATTGACCTGATACCGTGATAAGTCGCTTAAAGCACTTGTGTTAACTTTAACTTAACACCTAGACACAGAACAAACATAAATATTATTATATAAATATTTGTCCCAGGTGCGTCATTGGGCCTGTCATTATGAGTAGTGAATGCGTAAGTGTTAAAAATATTATTAACTGGGATCTCAATTTGTAATGATTTGTTTTTATTTGTAATTATTAATATTGATAATCGGAAGAAACTAAATTCCCTAGATTAGGTAAAAAAATACTTAAGTAAACGTCACTAGACACTGTTATTAGCGGGTACAGTGCTTAAAAAGTCAAAATAGAATATGTATTTGACAACGTTGTGCGCTTAAGTATAGAAGTATAGACTATCTACTAGGTATACAGGGTTATATTTTTTTCAGAAGGGGTAGGTATAAGACTACGACTTACCGTCTTCAAGATAGCATATCTCAGTATACCCCCCTCATCCGATTCCTCAGTGACGTCACGCATCACCTGCGCGCCTCCCACTCGGGCGCGGCGCACCAACTCGTCCAGGTCGTGGACTTCGAACGCTACGTCCTTCACGAAGTCACCGTGAGCGGAGAGGTCTTTGGAGAGGGCGCCACCGGCTGTGGTGGGCGACTCGAATACTATGGTTATCTGGTGACAAATGTACACTGATCCTTTACCACCTGTATATTTGAACCCTAGGAAAGTAATCCTTAGCAGCCTAGCAACCAGCATATCTGAAAGATATTCCAACCTCTGGTGCTATGATTATAAATATAATATTGAGAGGCCCCTCATATTAAGAGATCTTAAGCCAAATAAAAGAAGCAATTATTTTGACTCGTGATTGTAGTTTCAAAACTAAATTATAAACAACTACCTACCTAGTATGTATGTCTATGTATAGATGCATAATTATGTGTAGCGTAAATCAAGAGAAAATATGAACATACAGTGTAGCTCAAATGCACAGGGCGGAGATGGGCAGCAGCATCCCTGTCGCGATAGTTGCGCTCTGCGATTGCCAACACGTTTGCCCAGCGCGGCAGTTATGTTCAAAATTCCCCCTTTCTTAGGGAGACCTATGTCCAACAGTGGACTTGCAATGGCTAGTATGAAGATGATGAGTACATATGTATATATATTTAGATAGTAAGTAATTAAATACCATACCTTATTGAGTCTTACAGCGTGGGACACGACCGCTCTCGTCTCGGTGGCCTCCCTGATGGCCAGAGGCTTAAATCCAAAACGGGTCACAAAGTAACTGGCCGCCTGGAAAGTCATTACTTAATAGAATAAGGAAGTCCTTACATTACAAAATACTATCGTCGATCCTTAAAAATAGTACAAGAATTAAGACAACACATTCTGGTCTCAAGGAAAGGATTTCCCGGATTGATAATACAGTTTCCAGAAACAAAATCATATCACTACCACCTAGACGCAGCACAAATGATGACTGTAGTCTAATAGGAATCGAACCCACGACTAGTCATTTTTAACTGGCGATCTCACCTATTACGTTGGTGTTCTCATACCCTCAATGTTATTGTTAAAGTAAATTAAATGATTTATTAGCAATATGGTAAAAAAGTAAGAACATAAAAGTCATACATAGGCCAGGAAAAACAATATTTTTAGAAATAATAATGTAATATGAAATATATCATACCGTCTTCGCATTGGCGACCCAAAATATAAGGTGATCGAAATTTAGCACCTTGCCGCCAGCACGCGCCTTAGTATCCGATTTTCCTTTCATATTGTTCTGAAATAATAAAAATAGTACTAAGTATAATAAATAGCATTTAAAAAAGAAATATTGACACAAAATCATAAAGAAACGCACATATTGTATTGTATCAATCCCAAATTTCCCAAATAGATTTTCCATGTTCATATCATTTTTGAGGATTTAATAGTTATTATTTGTTTCGAAAAACAATAAAACAAATGATCTTTTTTTTTAAATTTTCAAACAACATGACAGCTGATTTAAAATTACATACATTTACGACAAGCGTAAAAACGACGCTCTGCGATTGTCACCACGAGTGCCTATCGCGGCAATTATGAACATTTAGGTACCCTTCTTTCTTTGGGAGGCTTATCCAGTCTATTTTAGTCCAGTGATGATGACCACAGACGACCACAAGGCCTGATTTAGCAATAATTATTTTATTTGATTTTTATGTATTCTTATAATATTGTCTTTTGAGTTGTAAAACAAAGTACCAATAATTTGGTATCTTGGAAATTGTTATCTTTTAAGTGAGTTGTGGCATGAAACGGTTGTCTAGTTTTACTAAGCGTTAGTTTATCGAGCTTTTTGGTTATTCAGATTTTTAAAATCCAGATTGATAAACATTAGATTATATTTTACCGATTTTTTAATATTCGTTATACCTGAGCTAATAATTAAAAAATATTCAGATTAGCCATCGGGATTAAGATTTTTTTGCTGTACATAATAACACTTTTTTTACGGACTGGAATATTTGAACCTAATCTAGGTAAAATTGGTTGCATACGTATTAATAACACCGGAATGGTATTAAATGTTATTTGGCAAGGAGATTGATAATAGTCTAGAAAGTGGTTATCCAGTCAAAATATTCGTTACCCAAGGGTTAGATTTGTCTTTTATAAAGTGAATGCACATTGCCCATATTTTAATAAACTAAGAAGGCCGTCATTTCTAATACACATTTGAAACAATCCAAGTAAGTACTTATATAGTAATTTTTATAAAATATCGGGCACAGCAGAAAATACGTCAAAGCGATCTAGTGCTTTTAAAATTATTGAAATATCAAATTAAATATTATAAAAATAAAAACAAAACCAAATGGTGATAAATGTAAGCTATTTATATTAACAATGCATACACACAAATCTACATATATACATAATTTATAACAAAAATATATGTGTAAAATTACACATTTCTCTATTTGTCGACTTAACTGCCGAAAAAAAAACTAAAACTGCTCATGGCAGACTGGTAATATTTAATAACATTCCCGAATAAATATGTAGTACAAAAATATATCAAGGTATTAAAAATAGCTTGATTAGAATGATCGATGTCAACGTAAGTTACAAAGGCTTCACATATAAAGTATACTATAAAAATCTTTCTAGAAGAAACAATACCAGCGGAGTACAATAGTACTGTACTCTGTACATAAGCGGCATCCCCGTTACGATGCTATGATTTGCGATTACCTCCGCGCCTGTCCAGCGCAGCAATTATGGGCAAATTCCTCCTTTTTTAGGGAGACCTATGTCCAGCAGTCGACGTTTTAATACTGTCTGCTACGATGGTGATTGATATTTCTCATCATCTTCATATCAGCTATAAGACGTCCACTGCCGGACATAGGCCTCCCCAAGTAATCTCCAATAGGACCGGTTGTATGCGGCCTGTGTCCAGCGTGATCATGCGGTTTTAGTCAGATCGTCGGTCCATCTACGCCCTACGCTACAATTGCCGGTACGTGGTCTATATATATATATATATATATTTATTTGACCAGGTCGACGAACGGGCATACAGAAGTAGTAGTAAGAGTCACAGCAGCCTATAGACTCGTAATATCAAAAAGTTATCACTATCGCATTGCCAACCTTTTGACTTAACAATGTAATATAACATTACCAGTAATTTCACTGCCTCTCTCACCCTTCAGAACGGAATACAGTAACGCGGATACTGTTCTTTGGCGGTAGAAATACGACCTTTTGTATGAAGTCTACCTCATATACGCATGACATTATAAAGGCTTATATATACAGCATATTTGTATAAAATCAAGACAAGAGCCATTTAAATAATTTACAAAGCCTAGATTGACAGCTTTCATTATAATCAAGCAAAATTTAGAGGGCTATATAAGGCTGTTATAAGGCTGTACTTACGCGAACAAAGCCAAGCGTTTTTTATCCACTGGATACTATGAGAATCTGGTTGATACAAACATTATGTATTGAATGTACGGTTTTATATCGAATCCTTGGCGGGCAAGCGTATTACATAAATGCTATGTAGTGACATTAATTATGTCGATTAAATTGTGGTTTCTATGAAATTATCTATTTCACTCACAACATTAATACATATTTGCTATTATTTATTTGTTAATCTCCAGCTCCAGGGTTTAACTCAAGTAGTTTCCTTTTCTGAAGGATTATCGGGATAAAATATAGTTAATGTAATTTGCTGATAATATAACTTAATTTCAATGAAATAGGTTTTGATATCAGTTAAGTAATTTTTGAATTTGTTTGTTACAAACGTACGAAAATATAAATCCCATTTCACATATTCCCATTTTAGGTGGGAAATAAGTTCCAAAATCAATTAGTTAGCCTATTCGTTGCAAACAAAGATGCATATAAATACTTTTTCGTTATAATATTAGTGTTGACTATTTTTTATCCGTGATTTAAGTATCATTCTTTATTTTTTCCTATGGACTTACACAAGTCCAATACAATTTTCAACTTAACTCGCAATTAAAGTTTAATATATATTGTTAAATTTGACATATTTGTATTGTTTAATCTGTCGTTTTTAATTATCTAATGTTGACCTTCCTATACGTTAATATCGGCGTCAACGAAGGAGACTTTAAAACGGTACTACCTGTACTGTTATTTTTATAACATGAAATAATGGCTGCGGATCCTTGTATTTGTCAGACCCCTAGAATAATAGCCGCACCAACACACTATTTGTATAAACAAGTTATGTTAATAATCTTATAAAAGTTGTTGAAATAATTCATAAGATGTATGTTTTTATTTTTTATGAATAGCTTGATGTCATTTTCAATTGTCAGACGTCATGATTAATAGCAAACGTCGTCTTTCCATCTGGATCTTCATATTACCCCTGTAATATTTTATAAATTATAATCAGTACCTATTTTAGTGTACCCCAGAAGGGCATCGCGGAGACCCAGAGCTCCGCAGAAAACACTTTAAGCATGACTAATATAGCATACATTTATTGGAACCAAATTCCGAAGCCCATTAAGCCCCAAGTTCTGTGAAACAAACTGTACAGATTACTTACCGACTTGAATAACGCCTGTGTAAATCAAATAAAATTTACATCTAATTCAAAACTGCGAACCGATTAATGAATTAAGTCTACCATTCATCAAGGTTGAAAATCTAGGTAATAACTTATATTCCGAGCACGTACCGCAAATAGTACATAATACATTTATTTCCTTAAACTAGATCTAACGTAACATTTCAAGGAAATAATTGAACTCAAGAGGTTATATTAGTGATGTAGTTATTTCTTTATTATATATAGTATTTAGTATTTTTTTATTATCGCTCACGTATTGTACTGGTAGAGAGGTGCCGACAGAGTACCTCACACTGCACCAGGTGTCGACTAAATTAGGAGAAGAGGCGACTGAGATACCAAAACCGGCAGATGGCGGTATACCCATCCGAAACAGAGTAGGTCAAATGATGAAGGTGGGGATGAGCAGCAGCAGCCCCGTTGCGAAAGCTGCGCTTTGCGATTGCAAACGCGCTTGCAAACTTTCAATGGCTGTAATTATGATAATTTTGATAAAATCATCTTATTTCTTTGTTACTACCAGCTGTGGATATCCTACGGACGTTATGATGGTGATCTAAGTTAAAGTCAAATATGTATGTCTTTCTTTGAATAGGCCCATCGTAGGTACTTTCAAATCGTCAAAACAACAAAAACAAAAAATTAAGTATCATCATAATTCTCAAGTCAAGCCAACCCAAGAAAAGGGGGAAACTGCCCATAATTGCCGCGCTTGGTAAGCGTGGTGGTAATTGCAGAGCGTAGTTTCGTAACGAGAATGCTGCTGACCATTCCCGTCCTGATGCATTTAAGCTACACTATTTTTTGTAGACTTACCGACACCTGTCGGTTCCGGTACCACAGTCACCTCCTACGACACCTGGTACAGAGGGAAGTACTACTCTACTCTGCCGGTAGGGAGGCATCCGTACCAGTGTCGTAAAAGGCGATTAAGGTACCGAAATCGAAAGATGAGAGGTATATCCTTACGGCGCAGCTCAAATACAGGGCGAGTATGGGCAGCAGCATCTTCGTCGCGAAGTTGCGCTATACAATTGCCACCACGCCTGCCCAGCGCGGGTGGTAATAATCATCGTATCTTGGAGAGGCCTGTGTCCAACTTTTTATGAATAATATAATGAACAAAATCTATTTCATAGCTTACTATAATTGTATTAGTTATAAAATATATTTTTAAGTTGTACTCACATATGAAGTTCCAATGATTCAATTAAAGATATACCGATCACGATCACTTTAAAACTGAATGAATACAGCAACATCCTTATTTATATTTGCTTATTATCTTTCTGACAAATCTAGACCAATAAATAATTAACATGCGATTATAAAAATCATTATAGTCACATAACGGTAGTCCGAATATTTTTAATATTTAGACCGAAAACAGCACATGCTTAATTATAATAGTGGTGATCGTCTAATAATCGATAAAGTCCGCCATTTGTATTATAATTTATAAGTTTTATATTTCTTTGTCATTTTCTGTGTACAATATATTTTTCCTATTATTATGGAATTGAATTTCTCAAAACACTGAGGGTGTTTCGGTATATTACCAAAATTCATGGGCTTAGGCCAAGTCAATTTCAGGATAATGATAGGGGGAAAGATTATCATTACTTAACAACTTTCGGAAAATGCGGCAGGTGTTAAGCATTGCCGCCTTCTGCATGGTGATGTAAAAGCTGTCTGGTAAGTCAAGGGTTCGTAAGGCATCAAGTAGGTGCTTAGGAACAACTCTAGTGCTTGAAAGCACCAGCGGTATAATTATTATTATTATATAAGCAATATCTAAATTTATTATTCTTATCATCACACTTTATTATTATTATTATTATATAAGTAATATCTAAATTAAGTTTAACCTCCCCTGATTATATGGAAAAAATGTTATCATCGTGAGATTCAGTAAGACGCCAACAATTATATATCATTTTATTTATTCATACTATTAGCACTCACGGATGTAATTGTCTGTGTGGATCTCGGATAACAAATCACTATTTAAATTCACGATTCTGTGAGTTTTACTTTTTCATTTAAACGACAACTTCGTTTAAATGAAAAAGTAATTACTCCTTATCTAAAAGTATTAATATTTTTTAAGTTCATACGCCGCTTACATTTATATGTAGTCATATAAACTATATCAAGACATTTTATTTACTCGTATATCGATATCTTACAACTATGGTTGCCATCACATCACTGTTCAAGTTTATGTACATTAGATGTAAAGATAAGAAATAAAAATTGATGCAATCTGCTCTTAATAGCGGATGCCCAATCGATGAACTTGGAATGTCTCCTTCAAAACAAGTGTTGATCTTGTTTTTAACTAAATATATAAGAAGAAATAACCACAATCTCATGGCGCACTGGTCAACCCGCCAGCAACGCAATCGTGAAAGTTAAGCTACTGCCGCAGCGACTGCTATTAGGATGTGACAAAAAATTTAATGTATCGAGTATCTCCGCGTTCCGGAAGATCCCGGCTGTATTTGCAGTCTTTAAAACCCAATGATCCGCGTTAGGCCCGTGTGGTGCATTACGATCTATAAAGAGGGCCAGAGCTCCTACTGTGGAAACACAAACATTATAATAAACAGCAATTGTGAGAATATAAAACGGAATAAGTATATTTCTATATTACGTGTCAAAGTAAAAAAAATAACAATTACAATAAAAATACAATTAAAACATATTTTGAACTGCAATTGTTAGAATGTAAAACGGAATATATTAGTATATTTCTATTTCTATAACATTTATTTTTTTGCTTAAACGAATAAAATGTGATAGGGTACTATTAAACTTAATGCTAGACTAGCCGCTCATCATTTAGCGATCCTATGCCCGATTGCACCTTGCACGCGGCACCGCGCAAGGTTCACAAGACTTTAGGGGAACCTAATTCTTATAGTTGAATTTAAAAAAATACATTCAATTTTGGTAGTACATACTTAAGCAAACAAACTTTCTAATATCACTTAAAGTATCTACTTACCTACATATAATAATTACCTAATTAATAGAATAAAACATCTATTTATTTGGTTTAAAATTCTGACTAGAGCGGCCCGAGTTTATCTATTTTTTGATTGTATGGCCCTTGCATGTAGTTTAACGGGTAATACATTCATACATCCTACCGTGAGGTACCGGCAAAGTGGAATAGTACCTTCCCCTGCACCAGGTGTCGTAAGACGCGAATAAGGTACCAGAACCGACAGATGGTGGTATATATATCCAAAACATTACGCTCAAATGCACAGGTTGGGAATGGGCAGCAGCATCCCCGTCGCGAAGGCTGCGCTCAGCAATTGCCCACAAGCTTGTCCAGTGCGGAAATTATGGGCAACATTCCTCATATATTGGGGAAGCCTATGTCCAGCGGTGGACTTTCAATGGCTGGTATTAGAACATTCATACAAAAGATATCAACGACATATATGTAATTTTTTTTACTTACCATTACAATTTGTTTGTAAAAGTGACAGTATTTTGCGCTAGATGGCGCCAGCTCCCCGAGCCGCAAACACTACCACGCGGTGTTAAGATTTTTTAATCTGCAATGACCGCTTGCGTGTTTTGTTTTAACGATATCGCTTCTCGGCCTTTTGGCTAAGATCAAAGTGTAGTATCTGTTCTTTTCAGCTTGATATCTGAAAGGTCCCTTACTTAGGGACTATCACATTAATGTGATTTTTGTAATCTGACGGGACGATCGGGGCTTGCTCCGCTCCCGTCACGGGTCAGCCCGGCATTGCAGCGCCGCCGGGACCGGCCTACAAATAGCCCTGAAACCATAACCTATGCTGAGTAACCAGTGTGGAATCATGTTTCAATTCGAATACTTCAGTTCACACATATAAACAGTAACATTCGATCGATGAATTATTTCGGCGGCTGTTAGTTATTACCTGCCAAAGTTTGGTTTCGAAAACAGTTTAGATATTTGGTAAATAGCGACTAAAGGTCAAATACATGGAGTAGATCAGATAAACGAGAAAAATAATGAACACATTATTAGCAAAAAACAAATAAAAAAACATTGCATAAAAATTATTTTTTCTATCGTACTATGTTGGCAAACATTTCTACTGCCCGCCTGGTGGTAGGTGGTCACCATTGTCTATGCGCGTTACCAACTTACGATCTACATAGTTTTTAAATGCTGAAAACAGACTGTATTACATTTTAATAATCTTCTTCTGTTCATGTTTGAAACTATATCTACACATAGATGCCACGGCGTCGTTTTGATAGAACGAGTATTTTGTGAATTTTTCTTATATATAGATTTTGAATTTAAAAACAGGTATTACAGCTTGATAAGATTATGTGAGATCTGCAGTATGCTATAAATTATTCTTGTGGGTAGTCCAAACTAATGTCATCAGAACGTTCATTGTTCAGAAATAAATGTGTCAGAGTCGTGTTCCTCTTAGAACATTATTTAATTATTCATTAATTACCACGGTAGGAACCTTGGTAATTAATGAAATATCAGCATCATCATCATACCGCGTTTTTTGCCCATTAATGCCGTGCTGGGCAAGCGACGGGAAAGCTGCTGCTCACCCCCGCTCTATTCATTTGAGCCGCACTGTTTCGAAAGGATATACCGGCATCTATCGGTTATTTGTCTCTTACGACACCTGGTGCAGTGGGTGCCTCACAGCTTTCGTCAATACCTCACGGCACAAATAAAACAAAAAACATCTATTTTTGTTATGCAAAAAAAAAGCGGTTATTTACGAAAGCGCATGATATATACTCTGCAATACTAGGAATCCAAATAGATAGGTACTGCATGATAAACCTCAAATAATGCAATACACCAAGAATTGCCTTACCATGTGTGTAATTTTTTTAACAAAATTTCAGAACCTCTGCAGTTCTCAGATGTCACCAATTAATTTAAAGTGGCACTCTGCGGATTGTAACTGGTAAAAAAATATTATTTGGTCATAATGGTTGTAAACCCTGATAATTTTGATTGACTTGCATTTAAAGATAACTTAGTTTCTCATAAAGAATTGCAAATAACTCACTTGCAAAACCTTGGAACAATATTTAACAATAACAAATTACAGTATACAAACATTATTAACACCAAAATAGTGTCGGGTAGATCACATTAAACTTTTAGAAAAGTGTTAGTTTTAATATAGATGAAGCACTTTAGTGAGCTTTGTTTTTATTTGCATTTGCTGTGCTGAAACAGCTTGAAATCTTACTTTCTGTAGATTTTTCACAGAATTCTTAATTTTATTTATGTATTAATATTATCGAACGCGTAAATGTAAAAAAACAGGTAAAGTGCTATAAAATAGGACCTTAGTAAATTATATATTACACATGTACATATTTGGTGCCTTGAGGTACTGGTAGAGTAGAATAGTGCCTCCCTCTGTACCAGGTGTCATAAGAGGCGACTAAAGTACCAACACCGACAGATGGCGGTATATCCATCCGAGAAAGTATAGCTTAAATGCATTGGGTTGGGATGGGCAGCAGCATGCCCGTCGCGAAAGCTGCTATCTGCGATTGCCAATCAAAGGCAAAATTCCCTCTTTCTTGGCGAAACCTATGTCCAGCAGTGGACTTCCAATAGCTGTAATGGCTGTAGATGATGACAAATTTTTACGTACTCAGTTGTGACATGTTTTTATTTTTGTTGATTGCATTTGGAAACTAATTTTGTAGGATTGCAGGTAAGATCTTAAATACGTAGTTGTGCGTAATAAAACCGGAGAATAATTATCAACGCTGTATTCGATGCCTACTATGTATAGTAATACCTATGTGTATACATATAGTGTTCTTGTTGCCGCAAAGTTACCTAAGTCAGATTTAAACAACAACTTAAAGACTGTCATCGCTTTTAAATTGCATTAAGCATTCACAAACCGGTACCAGACAGTACCGGCTGAGTAGAATCATAATACCTCCCACTGTACCAGATGTCGTAAGAGGCGACTGAGGTACCAGAACCGACAGATGGCGGTATATCCAACCGAAATAGTGCAGCTTAAATGTATGGTGCGGGAATAGTTAGCAGCATCCCCGCCGCGAAAGCTGCGCTCAGTGATTGCCAACAAGCTGGCCCAACGCGGCAATTATGGGCAAAAAACCTCCTTTATAGAGAGGCCTATGTCCAGCAGTGGACTTCCAATGGATGATATGATGATGATGATGATTTACAGTGAATAAATCTATAACTTTTTTAATGAATAGCTTTGATAACAGACCAAACAAAAAAAAGAACCATGCTAATATTGTTGTGAAGCGACTTAATGTGTTTATTATCATTAATTCATGCATATACTGATTCCATAAGAGATATTTCGTGACCAACACCTTGTGTTAATATATGATTTTTTAATTTACGCAAAAAAAAAAGTTATTATTAGTTTCAAAAATATATATATATATTTCCTAATTCTACATATTTATTTATTGATTGAACTTTAATTGAATTCTACATTCATATAAAAAACATAAACGACAGTAAATATTATACTTATAAAGATATATATTTTATACCAAATGTCACACGCGATTTCATGCACGTGGTGATTCTGCAATAATTAAATCTAATAAACGCTTGTTCTGCAAGAGAAGAAGTATTGATACTCCTACGGGAGCCGTATCCTAAGAGACATTGATTGAGGCAGATTTTTGAAAAATCGATAAAAATCAGATTTAAGAAATCCGCAATGTCTCTTTAGGTTATACCTTCGATTCACCAATTGGAGCAGTGATTTCTACAAAGCATCTTTACGGGCTTTAACATTTGACGGGGCCGATGGCGCAGATGGTAGTGATCCTATCTTGTGCGCCAGGGGTCGTAGGTTCGATTTCTACCCAGAGCAAATATTTATATGACGATATTTGTGTTTGTGTCACGATTTTAGTAAGCTAATGGGCCTGTATGCAGAGGGAAAGATAATTAATAGATCTTTACTGAGCTTAGGAATGTCTATGACGTCTGCGTCCTTCCAGGCGTCAGGGAATATGCAGTTGGACATAGCCACATTGAAAATTGCCACTAAGAGGCAAAAGAAGTGGCCTGGGAGGGCTTTCCCTTCTTATTCTGAAAAGTTTTTTTATCTGAGGGACCTGATGATAGTTTGGATCTCATCATTAGCGATAGGATCTAATGGTGGAGTCGTCGGTAGCTGAGACGTTAACTGACTGGGGTCTGCAGGTATTGAGCTCGAGCTGCACCGGGACTCTAGGCTGTCTGCCAGGCATTCAGCTTTCTCATCGTCTGGAGTCAAGTGAAGGCGATGGAATTATCGGGGCGTTGGAGGGCTGGTATACTAGCCACCGTGTCAGACTTAAACGTTCGCGCTAATTTCCAATACACTTGGTAAGAGGGCAAGATGTCTTTAAGTAAGTCTCTCGTATACGATACTTCACAGCGTAGTGTAAAGAGCGTAGCTGGGTACGGTTTTCTTCAGTGCAATAGGTGGAGTATAAGCGAGTGCATTGCTGCATTCTTTGCTCTAATTAACTCGGTTGCGTCTTCGGGCAGGTTCAAGCGACGGTTGTCCGTCGCTGGGACCTATCTAGACGCATCACTGTTGGCGGCGGTGAGGTGACTACTTGGAGCTTCGATTGCTTGACTGGTTTAAACAGGTGAAACTATAGTATCAGGAATAGGGTCCGATAAGGGATTGCTAGTAGCTTGGAGCGATTGCCCCACCTTCTTCCAATCCATTATTGTCCTGGTTGCAGGAGTAGCGTCGGCTTGAGGGCCTAGCTGGAGCAACACCGGCCTATGGTCAGAAACGTGGGTGTGAATCGTTTCTACAGAGTGTAGACTGAGTGCCACATTCTTCAGTATCACCAAGTCCAAGAAATCCGGTCGATGGTCGATATGAAATGGACAGTGCGTGGAAGTGAGAGGCGCGATGATGTCAAACACGAGCTTTTAAGAGAGTTCGCATAGTCTTACCCTCTTAAAGGTATTACTTATGCAACCAAACCAAACATATTTGCTATTAAAGTCGCTGGCGATAATCTCGGCGTCGTCAAAAGGCTGTAAGATCTGTCTCGAGTATCGTCCTATTCGGTAAAATGTGATAGGCTGATGACTGATGGTCATCCACCGCCAGACGGCCAACGTAGACTTCTAAGTTTGTTAGAGATGAGTGAACGACGACCGGTGATGAAGGCTACGCCATATCATCGCGAACGTAGTCGTAATTGGCTAATCGCGGAGATCTATGGGAGAGTTTTAGGAACGTTTCTTGTACGAGCAGAATGTCAAAGTTATGTTGCGATAAGAACTGATGGATTTCATTCTTTTGCTTGCTCATACTATTGGCGTTATAGAATGCCAAGGTAAGTGAGCGAGGCCGAGATCTTCGCGAGAGCGTAAATTCAAGCGTCCATTGATTATTGGTACATGGGTTGAATAAGAGTTTGGAGCGCCTTCATGAGGCCGTTATGCTCCTGATACGCGGTTAGGTAGCCATTAATTTAATCGTTGGAGTTTCATGGGCCCGGGTCCTGCGGATTTTCCCTAATAGAGATAGGATCTCGACGAGATAGGGGAAGATTAGTAACCTCCGCTATATTGTCAGGGCTGATGAGGATAGGGTTTGAGGTGGTGGTGGTAAGAGCCTCGAACCTAGGCTGGGATGGCGGAGGGCACTCTTGAAGGCGCGGCTGAGGACGTGGATCTGGAGCAGAGGACACGGTTTAAGGAAGTGGCACGGGCTATACGCGGGTAGGGAGCACGGGCAAAAATTGCAGAAGATATTTATTACCGGTGCGGATAAATACAACTGGATGATATTACGCACAGAGGTAGATTATGGTCCGGAATAGAACATAGGCACTTTTTATTTTGGAAAAACGTCCGGGTCACGTGGAAGAAATGTATTTGTTTCTCCCAAAGAAGCAATTGATAAGTTTCTTACATCACATATTTACCTCGGGGTGAAGTCGCAAGTCAAAGTTGGTAACAAAAATACAAACTGTCGTTGATGTCTTTTCTATAGATGAAGCATAGTTTTATGAAGTCAGCAAACAATCATGCGGCCCGCTTGATGATAAACGTGACCGCAGCCTATAGACATATGTGTCATGGATGGATCACATGGATCACTAGCGAGTCGCCAACCCTGTGAACTGAAGATACTACGACACATCAACCCAGTATTTTAACTCCATCTCTCACTCTTCAAACCGGAACATAGAAATGCGAGTACTACATACGGTAGAAATAGAATAGAGTGAGGTACCAAAGCAGGCGACTTTGTAAGAGGTCTACCTCATGTATTTGGAAATACACAATTTTAAGAAGTATTGATGGTCCATTAATACTTCCGACACTGGTTTACATTAGATTAAAAAGTAAATTAGTTTAAATTAGAAGGCGTAATCTATAGGCGTAATATTGATTTTCAAAAACTGTGTATATATTTTTTATACTACGGATATAAGTAAACAGGCACATAGCCCGGTACTGCGGTAACGTAGTAGATACATGCGCATTGCCAACCAGAGAACTACATATTATTGAAAATACTAGAAACACATTATTAAACATCTAAGCCATATGCATAAGTCATAATAAATATAAAAAATTCAGCTAAATAATAAACGTTTTCTAAAGGAAACTAAAAATCATCGTTTGTTTATGTAAGTTAATGCTTTTTATTGTTATGTTCAAGTTATGTGAAGTTTCGTAGTACCTGCGCTAGATGGCGCCCGTTACCTGAGCCGTGAATTGTAATGCGCGGTGTTAAGATTTTTCGCGCTGCAATGACGGCTCCAGTGTTTAATTTTATCGGCATCGCTTCTCGGCCTTTTGGCTAAGATCAAAGTGTAGTATCTGTTCTTTTCAGCTTAATGTCTGAAAGGTCCCTGACCAAGGGACTATCATATTAATGTGATTTTTGTAATCTGACGGGACGATCGGGGCTCGCTCCACTCCCGTCACGGGTCAGCCCGGCATTGCAGTGCCGCCGGGATCGGCCCACATAAATCCTTATGTCTAATTAAGAGCCGTCCTGGCTCAGAGTTAGTAACTAATTCTAAATCTCAGCGTATTAGATAATTCACGATTTTTAATCTATGAAGACGCGTCGCACTGAACCTCATCAACATTTGTCCTATAGCTACTCATTGCTAATAAATAATATTTAAACTATATAAATTCTCTGTTTCAGGAATTCACACCTTACTTGGGCTATTTTGTCACGTTCTTAATAATACATAGAAAGCATACCGAAAATAGCGTTTTAAACTACATATTTGTATTTTTCTACACACCTACGCATTTTATGTAACCTTTCTTTCAAACCTACGAATAAAGTTCCAGGATCTGTGTATGTATTTGCAAACAGATGACTGATTTGGATGAATGGATAAATCTTTCTGTGCCTTAATTCCTGAAAAGAAGTTTTTATATATTCCATTTTATATACTAAGAATATATTAGAGGGCGTAGTACATTTTAATTAGAGTTCAATTCATTGACTTTGTTTTTTTTAATACATAAGGAAGGTATAGGTTTATAATTTGTGCGGTTACTACGTACATTAACGATATTTGACAGAGGTGTCGGTAAAACTCGACTCATTGTGATATATCAAAATAGTAGAATGTGGCATATTATATTTTACAATAAAAACAATTGTCCCTCTTTTATTGTAAACTTGCCACACATTGTTTTATTTATACTACATACTGCAGAAAAATTTAACACTTGTAATAAAGAAATTATTTGAGTTTTTTTGTAGTTAAAGTAGATGTTACTAAAGAAATTTAAGAAAAAAGAATAACTGCGAAATAACTTAACTGCGAAAAAATATTCTCGCAGTTAAGTTTAGTTCAAATCATTATTAAAATATGCCAATTTTCGAAACCAGATTCGAGAAATCAGAGATGTGTCTTTAGCCGTATATTCGATTCTATAGTTAAAACTGTGATTTCTTTAGTAATATCTACTTTAACTACAATAAAACTGAAATAATTTCTTTATTACAAGTGTTAAATTTTTCTGCAGTATGTAGTATAAATAAAACAATGTGTGGCAAGTTTACAATAAAAGAGGGACAATTGTTTTTATTGTAAAATATAATATGCCACATTCTACTATTTTGATATATCACAATGAGTCGAGTTTTACCGACACCTCTGTCAAATATCGTTAATGTACGTAGTAACCGCACAAATTATAAACCTATACCTTCCTTATGTATTAAAAAAAACAAAGTCAATGAATTGAACTCTAATTAAAACTCTTGTACTACGCCCTCTAATATATTCTTAGTATATAAAAGGAATATATAAAAACTTCTTTTCAGGAATTAAGGCACAGAAAGATTTATCCATTCATCCAAATGAGTCATCTGTTTGCAAATACATACACAGATCCTGGAACTTTATTCGTAGGTTTGAAAGAAAGGTTACATAAAATGCGTAGGTGTGTAGAAAAATACAAATATGTAGTTTAAAACGCTATTTTCGGTATGCTTTCTATGTATTATTAAGAACGTGACAAAATAGCCCAAGTAAGGTGTGAATTCCTGAAACAGAGAATTTATATAGTTTAAATATTATTTATTAGCAATGAGTAGCTATAGGACAAATGTTGATGAGGTTCAGTGCGACGCGTCTTCATATATTAAAAATCGTGAATTATCTAATACGCTGAGATTTAGAGTTAGTTACTATCTCTGAGCCAGGAAGCTCTTAATTAGACATAAGGATTTATGTGGGCCGATCCCGGCGGCACTGCAATGCCGGACAGACCCGTGACGGGAGTGGAGCGAGCCCCGATCGTCCCGTCAGATTACAAAAATCACATTAATATGATAGTCCCTTGGTCAGGGACCTTTCAGATATTAAGCTGAAAAGAACAGATACTACACTTTGATCTTAGCCAAAAGGCCGAGAAGCGATGCCGATAAAATTAAACACTGGAGCCGTCATTGCAGCGCGAAAAATCTTAACATCGCGTACTAAAGTTTACGGTATATGGAGACATCGCCATCTAGCGCCAGTACGACGAGACTATAAACAGCATGTACTTACATAAGCACTATATTTGTGTAGTAATTTTAAGAAGCCGTAATTCTTCTCCAAAGATTTGAATTTAATAAGAATTTTTGATGTATACTAGTTATAAAGCTGAAGTGTTGTTTGTTTGTTTATATAGATGTGCTAATCTCAGGAACCGCTGGTCAATTTTAAAATTTTTTTTCAGTCCAATTATAGTATAATTCTATGTATACTTCACAAAGTAACTATTTCAAGCAGACGAAATCACGGGCACTGCTAGTAATATTATAAATGTATAAGTGAGGGTACATATTTATTGCTAAATCGCGACCGTGCGGCTAAACACAACTGGATGAAATTCGGCACAGAGATAATTTTATATGGAATAACACATGGACAACTTTTTATCCCGACAAATGTATAGTTGTTCATTGACTTTGCCCAGTTCCTACATGAATGAAGTCGCTGTATGAATGAAGTCGTAGCTGTTTGTATAAATATATATATATACTGTCGTTGATGTCTTTTGTATTGATGTAGTTGTTATTATTATGTATATGTTTTTTAACAATTTATTGGTCACTGGAATTTTTTTATGTGTATTATATGTATTATTCATATTAATTATAACAAAACAAACGTTGTACAAAAAAATACCTTTTAAAGGTTTTTGAAGTTTTATGAAGTGTCGCGGATCTCCACTGAGTCGTAAACCGACACAAACATTTGTAATTATTGTGGGAATTTTTTATACCTTTGTTGTATCTGGTTTCCAAAATAACTTGCTAGAGGTAGATAAAGGTCGTCTGTGCTGGTACCTCACTATCGCCTATTTCTACCGCTAAAAAGCAGTGCTCGAATTGCTGTGTTCTAGTTTTAAGGGTAAGAGGCAGTGAAATTACTGGGTAAATGTGACATAGTATCTTCAGTTTACAAGGTTAGCGACAAACTTTTGGTATCTTTGTAATCACACGAGTGTCTATGGGCCGCTGTCACGTTTATCATCAAGTGGACCGTATGTTTGCTTGCTGACTTCATAACATTAAAAAAAATAGGGCCAGATTCATTATGTATGTCAAGTTGCCTCAGGTGAATTATAGTAGATTATGTCTATTTAACTTTTAAATTGGAATTATATTTACATAATAAATAATCCATACATCTGCCTACATTACTAAATATATGAAGAGTAACATAATACATAGTAATGAGAGAGAGAGAGAGAGTGGACTAAGGTACCAGAACCGACAGATGGCGGTGTGCCCATCCGAAACAGTGTAGATCAAATGCACAGGGCGGGGATGGGCAGCAGCATCCTTAACAGCTGCAACAGCCCGGCGCGTTAGTTATTGGCATATAATCAAAAGACGCGTACTTTGTATGGAGATTGACTTCTGTGCCTATTTATTTTATGGCACCGTCTATTATACAGATTTCAACTTAGTCGCTAAGCAGACCCCGATGTTCAAACGGTATAAGTAAAGTTTGACACAAATTCGGGCGACATTAATGTTAGCAAAGATTTCATTAAGGCCAAAAGATTCGAATTCGAATCCTGTTGTCATCTGCGTCGTATAGCTTCTCGTCTAATTCTTATCTAAAAAAAATCTAACTTACAAGGGCTAATATTCGACGAGTAAAGAGGTTTATGTCCAGCAGTGGTCTTCCAATAGCTGACCTAGGTCTGAATAACATACTTCGGAAAACAAAAATATTATATATTTTCAATGGAAAATTCTCGATGTAACTATTGCGCCATAATTTGAAATACCACGATATGTAAAACAGGCAACCGACTCCGACTGGTCCCATGCCGATACTAATGTGGGGTAGAGACTGCCAAGCATTATATAGAATATTTATTCTATGGTCAATAGTCGGCGCTTCAATGAATCAATGGAACAGCGTAAAAACTTGAATGTATATTAAAAAATTCTGTTAAGTCTCTGGTTTTGGTTTTTGGTTAAAAATTTAAATATTAAAATATAGTCTATGATCGTAATGCATCAATTATTTTCTTTGTCATTTAATATTATATATATTTACGCGGACACAATGCATAATATTAAACTGGTTTTTATGGTTTTAAAACACCCTTAACTAAGACTGTTATGCGAGTCATGGATAGATAATACTTACTCATATATATTTAGTTGGTTATGAACAGTGCATATATTAAAATACTTCTCAAAATAATATGACACATATATAATATTTACATTAAAAAATTACCCAAAAGAAATGTACATACGGAAAAAGTAAAATAATCTATAGAAACGACGTTCGTAATGTAGTTACATACTAGTTTACGCATTTGCAAAATATAATGAAGCTTCTAAGAAGTCTATCTAAGAAATCTATCTAATTATGATAAAAATATTCAACAAGAAAGCGTCTTATATTTCTCATTGTTAACATTGTGTCACATTTTCTAATTCACTACAAATAAAGTGGGTGTCCGCGAGTGGGCTCGCCGTGTTGGCCCGCTTGTGACGCCGCGCCACCCCGCCTCTGTGCTAGACTAGTTCGATTCCAGTTTCGGTTAATTTGCATTTTGTTTATCAAAGTCCGTCCACAGTGGTACGGCGTATCACATTTCTGTACAAAACATTGCCTGTAATTTTTTTTAAATATTTTATTAAATAGATATAAATACATAATATCGTGGGATACCGGCAGAGAAGAATAGTACTTCCGTGATTTAGTTTGATGGGAGGGGGGAGGGCTGTGGGTCCATAAAGCATGATTTTTTTTAATCACACATCTCATAATTCTTCCTATTTCCTTGACAAGTCGCTTAAAGCATTTATTTTACAGATATAAGACAACATAATCATAAATATAGTACTTAAATACATATACTTAAAAATATATTCACAATATAAATGTTTGTCCTGGGAGGGGATTGAACCGACAGGTCGTGGTATATGCACGGGCGGGGATGGGCAGCAGCATTTTTTGCCCAGGACGGCAATCATGTGCCAAGTGGCCTCTTTCTTGGCTATATCTAGCAGTAGACAGTAGAACGTCTACTGCGATGATGACGTTATAAAGTCCTGTCGGCTTCCGAAACTTGTGCAAGCGTTTGTGCTGCTTGTACCACTGTGCTGGGGGCTTGGTTCTACTACGTAAACACCTTGATATCTCCGAGCCGGCTAGAAGTCTTGATCGTATATTTATAAGGGCACCATCACACTGCTTATTCTTATCTAAATATCCCGAAAGCTTTTCTGTGTTGGATCTCTTAACGAACGCCGCGTAGATAAATATACATGCTATACTCATTATTTAAATTATATTAAGTAAACAAAAAAGTGAGAGTCTAATTAATAAAGATTCTTAAAATTTACTTAGACTTGGAAAATATAAACTAATGTATGTTATCAAGGTCAATCTATTGATAATCTAATTCAAGTAGCCTAATGGCACGAAATTCGACGTCTTCCTGTTTTTATTTACGTTTTTTACATGAAGACACAAAAAACGCATACCTATATATAATATTTCACCGTATTTTTACTTTGTAATCATCAATACAACATTCGTGTCTACGACTACTCATTTGAACAGTATTATATCTGATGATCTCTGTGACCTTTGGTACCTTTATCGTGATCGCCTTAGATTGTGGGCTTCTATCACCATTCAGGACAAACATTTATATGACAAGTGTATTTGTTCTGTATCTAGTTATTAAATAGATGTGTTCAATTTTGATGGGGCTGATGGCGCAGATGGTAGTAATCCTATCTTGTACGCCAAGGGTCACGGGTTCGATCCCCACTTATGACTAACATTTATATGATAAATATTTGTGTTTGTCTAGTATCTGGGTGTTATTTGTTTACTTATTTTTAAATTAAAATTAATAAAGATAAATAAAAGAGAATTGAAGTTTGTGTGATGTCCGTGAGAGTGTTGTGTGAAAGTATTTATTGCTTTATTGAACGTTATTGCACAATATATGACAAAACGTTCAAATGGCGGACTTAATATTTATTTAAGTATTATATTTGTGACTCCTCTGTTGTCTTATACAAATAGTACAAACCAATTTGTAGGAAATCAACAAAAAAACTAATTCAATTTAGTGCACTCATTCTATAGATAGCGCGAACTTACAAATCGACGACCCATTCTTATGTTCGTGTGTTGATATCGAAAGTCGTGTGTAACTTACCTTATATCCTATCTGGTTTCCAACAAACGTGGTGTGATATTATGGATTCTGGTCCCTATATAAAACCATTCTCATCGGATAGCCGGCTAGTGGTTCAAAAGTTGCCGGTGTAGTTCGCTTCGCATTCGTACCAGTTATTCTCGCACCATCAAAAAGTTCTACGAGAAAGGCATTTCATTGCGGCATTGTCAAAATGGTCAGTATTGTAGATATATTTAAAACTGTTTGTAAATACTATAAATTGTGCTACGTACTATTTAAAAATTAAATAATTAACTTATCGCTTGATAATATAAAACAAAGTGGCTTGTCGCTGTCTTGTCTGTCCATAGACACTTCGATCTTTAAAACTGCACATCGGACTTTGATGCGGTTTTTTTTTAATGAATATAATCATTTAAGTGGGAGGTCATATGTATAATATAGAAGATAAATACTAATATTTAAGATGTTTCTAATATGATGTTGTAAAATAACATATTTTTTGCTATTAGCAAATGTTGTCTGAACCCGACGAGATAGATCAAAATAATGTACTATAATAATGAACATTATAACGAGATCTATAAAAAAGTCATAATATATCCATCTCTAAGGGTAATACATCACATAATAATCTATTTTTCTAGGTTTATATAAAATAAGAGTGCTAACTTAATTTACTAGAATAACTTTGAATATATTAATTTAAGATACTGCTACGCAATTCCGTCTGTCTAGATTTTATACATCGTCCCTCAGTTACACTTGTAATCTCAGGATCAAAGAGCTCTTAATGTGTGTAATAATATAATTATGTGTCTAGCTTCAAGTGTTACAAACTCTAAAAACACTTTTTTTCTAGAAATAAAATTACATATCATCTCACGCTTCGTGGTGAGATAAGAGTGTTACGGATATCATATATATTTACAAAAAAATAGTCATACTTAACACCCAGATACAGAACAAACACAAATGTTCCTCAACAGGTGTCCTAGGTTGGGATCTAAACTACGACTATCGGCGTACAAAATAGACTATCGAACGCGCCAATGAACACTTTAAAACTTACATTCTAAAACCTACGTTATTTTAATAATAATAATAGTTTATTAATCTACTGCAAAAATTACAAAAACACTTTACCTAATTACAAAAATAAAAAAAAATAAAAACCAGAATAGATTACACTGATAGGCCAAAACGATGGCAGCCGTACAAATAAAAACTAGGTTACAGCTGCCTATATTGTACCAAGTGATTATAGCAGAGATGTCATTTCATTGGAACCACATAAAGACTATCTGCGTTGGTACCTCAGTCACAAATACATTACTATTACTGTGTTCCGATTTAAAAGGTGGGAGAATTAGTAAACTTACACGATAATACGTTCGATTCTCAAGGTAGGCAACGCTCTAGTGATATCCTAGACACTCGTATTATCACAATGATGATATCACAGTCATTAGAACCGCACTTTTCCGTCATTAGCACTGATGTTTGGCTAAAACCCGGTGTTTTTGACTTGATGCTGGATTTTTTAACTAAGGCGGGGTACTGTTACTTCTCTTGCATTCTTATCTAATTTCTTTCTTATCTAAAGCTGTGAGGAGCATTTCGAACAACATGATGTAGACATCTTACAAAGGTGGTCTGTTTTGGTACCTGATTCTCACCTATTTCTTCCGCCACATAGAAGTGTTCACATTGCTAAAGGGTAAGAGGGAGAGAGAGAGAAATTACTGGGTAAATGTGACATAGTATTTTCAATTCAAAGGGCTGGCGACTCGCTAGTGATATCTTTACACGAGCGTCTATAGGCAAGCGAACCTTGCTTATTGTGTGCGAAATTAGCTTGTTGGCTGACTTTATAGTATTAAAAAGCGCTTTGGCGGTCTAGAAGTTTCTATAGTTGGTAGGGATAATTTGTAACATATACGAAAACTCATCAACGACAAAAAATCATCAGCAGGAACATCCCTGCACTTTGCCAACACGCTTGCCCAGCGCAACAATTATGGGCGAAATTCCCCCTTTCTTGGTGAGGCCCATGTACAGCAGTGGACTTCCAATGGCTGGAATGATGATCCAAGAGGATATAAACAATAGGCGAAATTAGGTCCGTCCATTTATCGTTACGTGATTTGTATATGTTTATTTATTCATCCTTCTCTGATTTTAATTTTTCAGACATCCTATACGGACAAAGGGAAGAAACCAGAAAACGGAAGGTTCCTGAATTTTGACCATTTGACCTTTTGGGTGTCAAATGCTAAACAGGTATTATCCTATTTTTGAAATAAAATAAATGTCAAACATCAATGTATAAAGGTAAATAAACCGCGTTTTAAAGTTGTTTAAATGAGTTTTTAGTATGGGTAATAAAAGCGTAAATGTTAGAGAAAATATAACTTTAGTCGCCTCTTCCGCAGATATGGTGATGAAGATAATGATGTTACATATAATAATAGAAACTTTTTTATAATTTTTTTAAAAGAAAGTTCATGGCTGGGGTGTGAGCCCACGACCTTAGACGCACGACATTAGGGCACTACCGTCATAGGTACACTGCGCCGCCGGGTACATCGAACATTTTACATACACGCTTTTACATACAAGAGGTCTCTCGCGAGATCCTTAAGGTGGCCGGGAAACATCTTTGCGTCTCGTTTTTCTTGTTCTGCATTATTTTAGACGACAACGTTCAGATTATTTTAAATCTGATATATTATACACTCATTTGCAAAAAAAACAAGCACCTAAGCAATGAACCATTTCAAATGTTCCTATTGGTTTGTTTGATAATTATAGGCAGTATTACTTTCACAATTTTGTAAATTAATAAGCAAATAATCGTTTTCGTCAGTATTATCATAAAATTTCGATAAAATTTATGGTTTAATGCACTAGTAGTGTATGCTCGCTAGTAGTGCATATACTCGTGAAGTAAAAGTTAACAAATATTTTTGTTTGTTTTTTCTTTAATAAAGTAAAAGCAGATAAATGTTTAGTATCGAGTTTGACCCCCTCTAGCTGAAATCACAGCTTGAATTCGTCTGGGTATGCTAGCGAGGATATCCCGGATACTTGCTTGCGGAATACGTCCCCACTCCGCGGTAATCACATTCTTCAGCTCTCTGATGGTCTGCGGAGTCGGTTGTACTGATCTCACGCGTCATTTCAGAATGTCCTAGACGTGCTCTATGGGATTGAGGTCGGGACTTCGAGCTAGCCAATCCAAACGTCCATCCATAAAAATTGAGTCTTCGCCTAAAGCGGCCAATGCGGGTTGTGCATGAGGAATTAGAACTTCCGTATTCCAGTCTTCTTGAGTCCACGACTCACAATTGCAAACCTAAGCCTGGCAACTTTGTGCTCACGGCTAACTTAGGGCCGCGGGCCAGGCGATGACTGCGTATATTTGCCGCGAGAAGCCTCCTCCTGACCGTCCATAGAATAATATGCACATTTCTTACTTCTTCGAGGTTGTTCTTAAGGTTCACATACGAAGACTTGCGATTTCTCTATGCGCGACTCACAAGAAAACGATTATCCCGTGGTTGGGTACATGGTTTTTTTCCAGAACCAGGCCTTCTCTCGACGGAACCGATGTCTTGATACAGCTGCTAGGTCCTTTGAACCGTTGAGCAACTCACACTTAGCCTCTGAGCCACGAAGCATTGGCTGCAACCCTCTTCGAGCAGCGCAATAATTTTGGTAGCTTTTACCACTTTCTCTAACATTATTGAGACAGCTAAACAATAAACAAAAATAAACACAATTAAGAATATGAAATAAATTCATAAAAAATTACTAAGAGTTATGAAAACCGATATTATCTTTTGGACTGCGTAACAAAAATATAGGATAAAAAGTGGTTTTCTGTAAATACGAGCATTTTTAAAACTGGCCAGTAACATGTACAAATAATTGAAATCATTTTGGTACCGTATTTTTTAAAGAAGAATTAGTATCAAAACTACCCGTTTTTATTGCAAATGAGTGTAATTTTTACATGGATATCCTAATGTTAAGTTGAGTTGATGTAACTGAGTTGAGTTGAGAGTGAAATAGATTGTTGCTTTTGGTTAGTTTTTTTAATATTCAAATGATTTGCATGTGATAATATACATTTTTTTGTTTGATTTATTTTTTTCTTTTCATAATCGCCTATGTAGTTTACAACGCATAGGAAACTATAAAAAGTTATCTTTAACATTACTTGAGGTCTACCAAATACAAAAGCTGACGGTGCCGTCGTCGGGTACCTTCATCACCTTTTTTTATCGCTAAACAGTAGTAATCGTACTGTAGCATAATGTACTGGTAAAATTAAAAAGCGTCTCTAAACAAAATAGCGAAGATTGGGGAGATAGGGGTATAGGGGTAAAATTTAAATAAAACTTGTTTCTTGATTAAAATATGGCAAAATTAATCTAAATGTCGACCTGGCCTAACATTAAAAAAAAACTAGATAGAAACAAACATTCAACAGATTTATAAAAATATTTTGTAGTGTAGTATCTCGGATAGGCATGTCTGATTACCGGGATTGTAATATATTTTTAATGTGTTCCAGGCTGCCAGCTACTACGTGACCCGTTTCGGCTTCGAACCTCTCGCGTTCGCGGGCTTAGAGACTGGGTCTCGCCAAGTCGCCTCGTACGCGGTCCGGTTGAATAAGGTAATCCAGTCCGGTATGCTTATTAGCGTATTAATAAACAAATACATTTATTGTTGGTATCGCGGAATGTTGTACCAAACAAGTTGGTTGTGCGCGATTATTTAAAATGTTATTTACGAACTCGTATTATCTTTATATATAAAAACTGCGTGGCACGGTTTTCGTCCTGGGTGAAAATCGAAAGTACGATTTATTATTTTTTTACTTCCTGTCTATAGTTTAATCCCACTTGAGAGATACGATAGTTTCATGATAAACATTGGTATATACTTAGAAATGTGCAAACTAAGTAATTAACCATTTGTATGAGATGAGACCTCCGCTCGCACTAGCAAAATAGGAATTTAGAAACGCTTGCTCGCACTTTTAGTGTTGTGTGTAACAAATCAAGTATTTGTTGTTAGTCAATAGCAGGTAATGTGGGAAAGGTGAAGGAAATAATGGAAAATATTGCATCTATTTTTGGACAACTAATTGCATGACGTTGTCACATTCCTTTGAAGTAACGTTTTATGCTTCAGCTCGCACGTTTATAAAAGCCTAAGTACTTCCGCGTTTTTTTGGATTGTTCGTTATAATCTACGCCAAAAAAATTAATACACCGAGAAGCAACAACATTGTTTTCATATAAAAATTTGACTTTAAAAAAGGAAGTTCTCAATTCGTCCGAATCCCGAATGTTTGTTGTTTTTTGACTCGACATCTTCGAGAATTGTGCATTAATTTTAATTATATATTGTTTATTTTTTCACAGATAATCTTCGTCTTCCAAGCTCAGTACGAGCCTGAGGAGTCAGACTTCAACCTACAAGTATCCCGGCATGGAGATTTCGTTAAAGATGTCGCCTTCGCAGTAGAAAATCTGGATTTCATAGTCAAGTACGCGAAAAGTCAGGGAGCGGTGGTAGTCAAGGACATCTGGGAGGAAAATGACGAGAATGGAACTGTGCGGATGGCTGTACTGAAAACGGTTACAATATTGAATATCTTTTTAATATATATATATATATATATATATTTGATAGTCGTTCCATAGGTATCTGAACGACAATCGAAAATCTGATTTCCGTCAATGGACGGAGTGCTTTATTGTGAAAATATAAGATGATGGTCTAGATGTTTTTGTTCGTTGGGATTATAATTTACACACTTCAAAGAAAAGACTCACTCAATGTAAAATTAGTGGTCGTCATAAACATATATTGTATATGCAAAACAAAAAATATACAGGCCTCGGTCATGATTTTGAATTTGTGATTTATAAATATAAATATGAAATATGTATGTAGAATTATGTAAGACCTATTATATCAACCGTAAGACGCCCGCTCTTGGATATATCTCTAAGAAATGGAGATTTATGGGCAAGACTGCTGCTCTGGGCTGCTACCAGGCAACAACAGATAGATACCGCCATCTATCGGTTCCGGTTTTACAGTCTCCTTCTTATGACTCCGGTATAGAAGAGGTACTATTCTCTGCCGGTTCCCCACAACTCATAATAAATAATTATTGATTTTCAGTATGGAGATAATACACATACTTTGGTGGACAGGTCTCAATACACGGGAGCATTCCTACCAGGATACCAGATGCTCACTGGAGATCCTATTAGCAAATTCCTGTAAGTAT
The DNA here is from genome assembly GCA_020976665.1 of Heortia vitessoides. NCBI lineage: Eukaryota > Metazoa > Arthropoda > Insecta > Lepidoptera > Crambidae > Heortia > Heortia vitessoides. The sequence continues at coordinate 4,876,111 of JACJUM010002525.1, read as the reverse complement.
CCATACAAATATAAAACATAACAAAAAAATAGTTAACCCAACAAACTAATGTGAAGGCAGTTCTATGAACACAAGGTGCACAAGTGGTGAATGGGAAATAAATAAAATAAATAAGTAAGTTCATACGACATCTCATACGTTGACTGACTCAGAGATATGTAGCTTTAATAACATCCAGATACAGAACAAACACAAATATTTATCATATAAATGTTATTCCTGTGGGTTTAGAACCTACACAAAAGACACTACAGAATGCCATCAGGCCAAGTCTTCAACAATCACGCAGCATCTTAGCAGTTATCTAGTGAAGCGAGACAATGGTGTCAAGTTTTTAATATATTAGTCAGTTCGTTGCAGATCATGAGTGTTTAATTTTTAACCTGTGCCTTATTCTTACTAATATTTTAAATGCGAAAGTAACTCTGTCTGACTGTTTGTCTGTTACGCTTTCCCGCTTAAACCTCTCAACCGATTTTGATGGAATTTGGCACAGACAATTCTTAGACCCTGAGAACTTCTTCGCTACCTTTAGAGCTAGAAACTTGAAACTTATTTTTCAGGGCATTAATTCGATTTAAATAAACATGTCATTCAAATTTTATAAAAGTTAAGGTAAAGAGGTATGGTACCCAAAAAAACTATTCTACGCGGACAAAGTCGCGGGCACAGCTAGTCATACATATTTGTATGTTAAATATATGTGTTTGTGCTATGTCTGGGTGATAATATGTATTTAAATATTATATTTGTAATATCTCTATTGTCTGATGTCTAGAACACAAGTGCTTTAAGCGACATATTTTGTAATGGGGTCAATGTAAGAGATGTGTAAATTTATTTGTAATGACTACTAACAATAGACATAAAAAAAAGAAGCGTGCCAGCGGGGGTACTCTTTTTGAATTTGCTAAAAATAATTTAGACTATTCTATTTCTGTATAATATGAAAATGTTCACAGGCCCAAAGTAGAGATAAACTTTATAGACCACGTGGTCGGGAACCAGCCCGACAATGAAATGGAATCGGCTGCTTCTTGGTACGAGCGCTGCTTGCAGTTCCACAGGTACCTACTTTATAGTTGAAATAATAACATACAAGGTATGAAACGTAAAAAGATATGCCGATTCGGCTATAATGACTTCCCGCCCGCGCCCGCAAGTGTCTCTTGTTATTCCGGAAAGAAGTCTATGTTACTTACGTAGAATAGTACATTCCCTCTATACTAAGTGTCGTAAGAGGCGACTATACCAGAACCGATAGATAGCGGTATATCCATCCAAAGTAGTGCAGCACAAATGCACAGCCGACGAATGGGCAGCGACTACCCTGCCGCAAAAGCTGTGCTTTGCGATTGCCAATACGTTCGCCCAGCGCGGCAATTACGGGCAAAATTTCTCCTTTCTTTATCCAGCAGTGGACTTCTAATGACTGGTATGATGATGATGAAATTTATAAAAAGTAGATTTACTTTTCATAGAAAAATAAACCTTTCGCTTAGTAACATTATTAATATGTCTTTTTTTATATGATCATAATTGTCGTGATTATTTTTAGAATTGGTGCACTAACAAGATTCAAATCTAAAGGACAGTTTACATTGTAGTTCCGAGTGGAGAACAAACGTTGTATAATTGCTTTAGTTTTAAATTTTAATTAGGGGAAGGTGTTATACCTGTGGACATTCGCCGGATTTTGAATGAAAATCATTTTTTATGACTTAATTATAATTTAATAGCCATAAAGTATCACAAATATTATTACAGTAATAGTTAATGCTTAAAAATTAGCAGGCCCTAGTTTTGTGCAAATTATAATTATTAAAATAAATGACTTTTTTTTAAAAACCCTAAATTTGTCCACAGGTACATCTCATGATTGTACCTATGGACAGCTATACTTGTACCTATGGACGGCAATGTACCTACGGACTGGTCATTTTCCTTATATAATAATTCTATAAAAATCAACAAAACTTAACAGAGACTCTTTATAACGTAACTAATAACATTAAATAATCAGTTAAATTTATTTTTGGCTTCGCAATACTGTTTATATAATGCTAAGGCAGTGTCATCAAAGGTATCTGAATCATCATCATCATCTAAAATATAACATTTCTCACATACGAAGTCCGACTCATCATCTGATTCAAAAATATCTCTATGTGATCTTGATACACATTTCTTGTGATATTTAAATTCACATAGAGAACAATCGAGCATTTTGTTAACATTTTCATGTCTTTTACATCCTATACACATGGCATAAGGTAACACCTCGTCATCCAGAATTGTGACTTTTTTTCTGCAGTTGAGATGTTCTTTTCGCTAACGCCGACCTTTGGTAGCCCTTTTGAGGATTTTTTTGTCTTTTCCGGTATATTTTTTTTTCTCATTTTTTTTCTTTTCTTCTATTTTTCTTTTTTTCTGCTTTATTAATTGCTTCGTTCTTTATTTCATTTTTTTCAGGTGTATCAGTTAAAATTCTACTCTTTCCAGGTTTCCTTCCTCGTCTAGCTGCTTTTCGAGGGTCTGCTTTTAGGAACGGGCATACAGATTCCGGCGTTATTTTGTGAAGCTCTTTTTTCGGAGTGATTGGTGCATTTTTCATATCTTCACTAGTCCCATCTAGAGAGAACTGACAAACAGCAGTAGACTGAGTTTCTGTATCCTGATTTGAATGACGAATTTCAGATGGTCCAGCAATAGGCATTACCTCTTCTACACTATCATTAGGTTGTTGTATCTCCGAGTAGACATTAAGATTTTCATCATGATTGCAGTTGAAGATGATTTTCGACCCTTCTGTGAGAGATCGACTTTGAGTACAGTCTGAAACTGTGCTCAATGGCTCCGGTCGATCAGTAACAAATGAGCATAAAAAATCTTCTTCACTGAATATATCTCTATTAAATGGGCAAATGCCTGTTACTTCGAAACTTTTAATAATATTTTTGGGTGTGAAAGCAAGAGGATATGCATCACCGACAATTTCTGAAATGTCGTAAATTGTGATAGGTTTTCCAGGATGATTTTGCATCCATTTATCGGCTGCTTTGTTGTATTGCGCCTTAAATGGTCCAAAAACGCAACGATCTAAAGGTTGTTAATTATCTGATGTGTGTGGAGGCAACGTGAGCAGAACTATACCATTATCGACGGCTTTTTCAATGATATCAATTGAGATATGTGTTTCATGGTTGTCCATTAACAAGAGGACCGGACATTCTTTCGTAGGTTTTGCAAACTTTATGAAATGATCCAAATATTTCCTGAAGATCAATTCAGTTGACCATCCGGATTGGTTAGCTGCACCAATCGTACCTGGAGGAGCACCTTTTAACATATTCTCTTTAAAGAAAACTCTAGGGAATATTATCAAAGGGGGAACTGAATTTCCAATAGCATTTATACAGGCAATCATGGTGTTATTTACCCCTCTTTCTCCTGATGTTAATTTACCTAGCTGTTTTATTTTCTTTGGAGCCAGCACTTTTCTCGGATTATGAACTGTGGATATCCCAGTCTCATCCAGATTATAAATGTTTTCGGGGGTAAATTGGTGTTTTTCAATTACTTTTTGGAGGTTGTCAAAGAACTTAGAAACATTAGATTTGTTAAAACTACTTGCTCGCGCCAAACTGGTTGCTTCAGGCTTCCGTAGAGACAAATGTGAATGACGTTGACGATAGTATCTTAGCCAGCCTATGCCAGCCAATTTGTGTTGGTGCCAGCTATTTGGGATATTTTGTTTTTGCTTCATCACCGCAAACTGGTATGCTAGTTCTCTGACTTGCTTAACATTTAATCCCATGTGTAGGTAAGCTGCTTTTTCTAAATATTCTTCTGGCTGTTTCTCTTCATCCTTATTGAATACTTTCTTTACGTCATTTCTCAAAATATCTACACTATTAAGATCCAGATCCTTGTCCTTATTCATGCGAAGGTATTTAAATATCGTAGATTTTGGTATTTCATATTTTCTGCAGCTTTTCGTACAGAACATCCATTTCTTGCCTCTTTAACTGCCTCAGACAATGTCTCTGGACACAGCTTACGTCGTGTTTTTCCACTCTTACTACGAGGCACTGAAAAAACAGGACCAAATTACTTCTAATTATGAATTTGCTAATAAAGTAATAAATTAAATCCAAAGTTTGTACCTGTGGACAGTCCACGGGTACATACTCTTTGATGTCCATAGGTACAAATCGGACATTATAACCTAAAAACATATTATCGCCATAATCGGTACTACTTTACATTGTTAAACCACTGAAAATAGATGTTTAACAATGTACACTACATTCTGACCCAAGATAATAATATATACTCTGCATATATTCACAAAAATATAGGACGAAAATGATGTAAATACTTACTTTTTTTGTAGAAAACCTTTAACAGTCCGTTACTAGCTACACAATAACAAACACAAAATGGCTACTAGTCAGTGTTGCCATATATCAAAAATACTTTACGGATGCGTTCAATTCATTAAATTCCTGTATAAATTTTTAAAGATATCGGAGGTGTCCACAGGTAAAACCGTCCATAGGTATAACACCTTCCCTACTATTCTAAACTAATATTTCACATAGTTAAGTTTAGCTTTTTTTCTTTGCTTATTACGAATTTACTCTGGTACTACCTACAAAACTAAATTTAAGAATTATTTTAACATCGTATATAGACATCTTTAGTATCTTTACAAGTAACACAGACTATATTTCGTTTACAATATAATTTGGGATCACTAAAATAAAACAATGTAAGCTTGATTTATATTGTATATGCTGGAAAAAAAATAACTCTAAAACTACAAAACCGATGTCAACAATTATTTCACTCATGGAAAACTATATTATCAACAAATAATATAAACCATATATATTGTTTATTCTTTTATTTTAGGTTAAAATAAACTTATGCGTTGCTTCTGAAAACGAAGATTTATTTCGTTAATTTCTTACAAACATTATTATACAATCTTACAAATAAATTATTTAACTACCCTATTATTATAACTTTACCTGAAAACGAAGAAACGACAATTAAAGTCTATTCTTCTACCAATTATTCTTATTTATCTATCTTAATTAACAAATCACAATAATTTAATATGTACAATGCTATTTTTTCCATAACCTCTCAACTGACTATTGACCTCAGATTCTAGCGCTTGTCAGTTGTCAATGTCATTCAATGTCGTTCAAAAATTAAAGAAATATTATTTCTTTACACATATTTTATCCCCATGATCTCACGCAAACGGGAATTACGATGGTAAACCACAATCACAGAGTGCTGCAGTACAATTCTAAGTAAAGTCCATAGTCACTTTATAAAAATTTTCTTCACTTCTTGGTAGATTCTGGTCGGTTGACGACACGCAAGTCTGCACCGAGTATTCGGCTCTTCGGTCCATTGTGATGGCGAACTGGGAAGAGAACGTCAAGGTGCCCATCAACGAGCCAGCATCTGGTAAACGCAAGAGCCAAATCCAGGAATACGTTGAGTACCACGGTGGCGCCGGCGTGCAGCACATAGCGATTAATACTGAGGACATCATAACTGCGGTAAGTAATTACAGTGGGTATCTTTATATATAACCGTGGCGTACTTGTGGAGTAGAATAGCACCTCTATCTGTACCAGGTGTCGTAAGAGGCGACTGAGGTACAGAACCGACAGGTGGCGGTATATCAATTCGAAATAGCGCAGCTTCAATACGTCGCAAAGTTGCGCTTTGCCGCTTGCGATTGCCGCCACACTTGCCCAACGCGGTAATTATGGGCAAAAATCCCCCTATCATGGGGACGCCTATGTCCAACAGTGGACTTATTATGACTAATTTGATGATGATGATATATATAAAAAGAATAGCTGATATATTATTATTATTATATCGGATAGAAATTTGAAACTTAAGGGAGCATTAAGAAAGGATTATTGTAAAACGGAAGTGCTATGTAAGTATGAAAGCGGAGCATAAATTATTCTAGTAACTTAACGCATAGTAGAATAGCACCTGCCTGGTGTCGTAAGAGGCAACTGATGTACCGGAACCGGAAGATGGCAGTATATCCACCCAAATAGTGTAGTTCAATCGTAAAGCGTAGCTTCGGGAATGCTGCAGCTCATCCCAGCCCTGTTATTTCAGGTTTTGTTATGGGTGTGAGAATTAATTCTGTGACAGATATCAGAGCATAGTATAACTCAAATTAATTTATTAAACTAATTAAAATACACGTGATTATTTTCACTACACGCTCCTCGTCCCTCTGATGTTTTATTGTTTTTTTTTTCTATTTTTTTTATTGGAACAGGTCAACAAGCATGCCGCCCGCGTGATAGTAAGCGTCACGCAAGCCCACGTCACGCTTGAAATGTCACAAGTATTTCAATAGCGAACCTAGTAATTTACCCCCTAATTTCCCTGCCTCTCTACTTCTAGTTCTCTCTACTTCTCCGAACCCTTCCCCATTCAAGCCTCGAGTGGTTAATGCACGGTCCCTTATTAAAATGATTGTTGCCAAGTAGGTACAATAAATTCAAATTTTCTAATTCATGCAAACTAATATACCCATAGATTGAGAACCTACGCGCCCGAGGAGTGGAGTTCCTGTCTATCCCATCGGAGTACTACAGAATTATAAGGGAGCAGTTGAAAAACAGCAAAGTGCAGGTTGCTGAGAGTATAGACACACTAGAGCGACTCAACATCCTCATAGACTACGACGACAATGGATACCTACTCCAGATCTTCACCAAGAATACGCAGGACAGACCTACTTTGTTCTTGGAAGTGATACAGAGGAGAAATCACAATGTAAGCATTCGTTTTCTTTTTATAATTGACGTTTAGTTACTAAGATACAATAATCAAAAGTATTGTAGCTCGGTCATAGACCTGCATATGTCAATATGTAATGAGACGCGAGTATCGTTTTTTTTCTAATGTTAAATCTAATCGGCTGATCAATTCGGCCGTACAAATAGATTTGGAATAGAAATAGAAAAGAGGTTGAGTGTAGCTTGTTAGTTTGATGGACACAACATTAGGAAATTTCTAATACTAGGATCAATCCCGCATAGCTTACCTTAACTTCTTTGAAGCTTATATGGCCTCGCTGGCACTTTATTATCATAAACATCTTTTTGTAAAGCAGTAAAATGTTATCGCTGAGCAACGCGTGCAGCGCTTTAATGAATACCGACCGCACTCACAGAAATCTTTTGCAAACAACGAATTGACTGTCCTCAACGACGACAAGTGTTAGCTCTCGTAACCTTACAGGGCACGCGCGTACATAGTCCAGCTTATTAATAAGCGCTCTTGTCTAATCCCTCCAGTAGCTGATTAATGAGCGGCCTCGCCTTATCCCTCCGGTTGCGATATAATGAACGTTTAATTATATTTTATATATTGTATATTCACAAGCTTACGATTTTGTTGCAGGGTTTTGGCGCCGGAAACTTCAAGACACTATTCGAGTCAATAGAAATAGAGCAAGCGAAACGTGGCAATCTATAATTTGCAATTTGTTTGAGTAGTGTCATAATCAATTAATTAATAAAGAAGACAAATCCATAACGTATTTCCAGCTATGAGTAGCTAGCTAGCTAGAACACAGATTCCAGTCTAGACATACATAACCTATTTTATTTTACACTTTATATTGATATTATACGCAGCGTGAATGATTGTCAAGTATGACTTATAAGAGTATACATATGCACCCTAAAAGCTATTACAAATGCGCAAAAGGTTAAATATTAGTACGCTTCTATATAGTACGATGAAACGGGCGGCGGTACGATATACAGGGCGATCGGCCAACTTGGCGCCGGTAAATTTCTTAATAATCTTGAAATCAGCTATGTATACTCATTGCTTTAAATTACCTATCCATTTTCTCTGCAATGACTGGGTTCATTCTTATATATACATAGTTTATACATTGATTTTATATTTACAACAATTACTCCTTGATTGTCTGCTCCAATCCCGCAAACCCTGCTGGGTTCTCTTCCGCGAGGTTTGGGTCGCTCATTAATAAGCGGCCTCGCCCACATCCCACGATGGTGCTAGAATTGACGTCGGAGTAGATCTTAAATAGATATAAAAGTTACACCGACTTCTATTTAAAAGTTAAGATAAATTTAATACAATAAGACAGCAAATTGATAATTCTTAGTTTTCAACCTTACATCAAGGTCATAAAGTCAAAATTGTTATGAAATTAAAAATATCCATATGTAACATATGGACATTTTTACAGTGTAAATAAAGACAGTATATTAAATAAAAGCCATATAAAAGAGTATCGTTTTATTGAATTACCGTTGATTAATATTAATACGTCGTCATAACACCAAGAAGATCTGTCACGATGTACGTATATACAATACGCAGATATGTATGTCCGTCAAAGAAATGCACGTAATACCAAAATAATAGTAAATCTGCGATGACAAGGAAAGTATCAAATCTGGTGGATTTCATCAAATCTTTAAAATCCGTTTATTAAAAAACCCATTAATCATTTTACTGCATAATTTATTGAGTCTTCTACCCTTGCAAGATTTGAAGAAATTCCCTCAAAAAATAAAATATTCCCTATAAAACATACGCATATCACATTAAAAGCCTCGCTGATTAGTGCACCCCATCCCGCTCTATCATTCCACAACTAACATAAGAGAGCGAGACATCGATATTAGTATCATGCCGGTACACCGCCGGTTGCGTATTCCCAAAGAGTACTGATCGCAGATTCACATGACAGCACCAAAATAATCACAATACCAGTGGACATTACAAACGAATATGCAATTAATGCATAAGAAACAGCACATCAATTTGTCTAACTCGTCTAAAACAAACCATAGGTGTAGTACAGGCGTCTAGGTTGACAATATCGTACGACACAGCGTACCTTTCTAAGCGGTTCATGTCGATAACTGGAACCGTATTAATAGTGCGGTCGAAATATTAATAATGTACTGTAATCGTGTATATTTTGTTAACTGGTCTAAATTTAATCTGTCAGGATTTATTTATTTATTTATTCTTCGCACTATTAACACCGCCGTGTGCAATTAATCTAAAAAGCTGCTGCACTCCACTACACTTAGCATAGATGCGAGACTGACCGCGGGGCGCTATCTCTGTCTGCCCAGTACTATGAGATTTCGCACGAAACAGACAGCGTCACGCCAAACACCAGTCTCGAACCCCATCTCGTGCTAAGTATCGTTACTTTAAGATCTATAGAATATATCGGCGTGTGAATATTGAGTGTTCACTAACCATAATTGTAACCATTTTATTTATTATAAGATTCGTAGATCAACACCAAAAAACTCCACCCATGATTCCGAATACTTCGAATTTATAGGACCCTAACCTTTCTACATCGAACGCTGCTCCGTGACCGAGTATACTTTCAATCAGTTCTAAAAAATCACATCCCGACATTTAAATATATTCTTAATAAATAAATGCAATAAATAATCATAATCGTCGTCCGTTTATAATTTATATATATGTAAAAAAAACATTAAAATTCATTACAAAAACAATGCGAACGTTCAAAAACAAGGGTATGGGGGCGAGAGGGCGACGCGCCGGTCAGCGGTGCGGCGCCCGGCCCACACCCGCCCAGGTCAGCCCGTCACACTAAAATCCTAACAGGAAAAATACTGCACGTCGGACAGGAACGATGCGCGGAGACACCTTTGTGCATGTGACTTCGTTCTACAAAGTATACTCGGCGGGGGCGACCTAGTCGGCGCGCGGGTCGCCGGGGTCGGGCTCCACATCGTCGGGCTCCACCATCTCGAAGTCGCGGTCCGTGGACGAGCGCTGGCTGTTCTCCGACTCCGACTCCGACTGCTTCTCAGCGCTCGCCAGCAACGGAGTGTCCTCTCTGCGATGAGAGAGGCATTAGTTTGGAAATACGCAACGCGGCGCATAGATTGGTTCATTTCGTAGTGACACCTAGTCGATGAATGGAATGACTGTAATTTTACTCACTTGGTCTCCGCAGGATCCTGTTCTTCGACGGGCGGTTCCATCGATTCCTTTGTCACTGTCTCGACCTGTTCCGCTTGCGGCAGTGGCGCCTTCTCAGTCTCGTCGTCCGAATGTTTGTCTTTCTTCCTTTTCTTCTTGTTTTTAGACGATTTGTCGCTCTCCGAACCAGGTCCGCGGTATTCGTACTAAAATTTTAAACATACGGAATATTATAGTGTCGGTTTGTAATATTAAAATCTGCTTTTTACTAAATGCATATACACGGTACATGTAACAAAATATATTTATTTCATAATTTGTCTGATGAGGCAATGTCTAAAACGGCTTGACCGATTTTGTTGGGACTCACGCTGATATTTAGCGGATATAATAAGTAACTTAGGGTATATAACATCAATCAATGTGGCAAAACGGGCGAGAAATATACGTTTTGAAAGCTTTGTAAACGGTGGAAGTTACACAAAAATGATATAAGAACGCGGACGAAATCGTAGGCACAACTGATACTATACAAATATATGTACTTTAGACCTTACTGGATCCCATCTACCTACCAACAACTTAGAATTTCTATGGTTTCATTCTAAAAAGAAAAGGTTCATTTTAATTTACAATTAAAATTAAGCAAATAACAGCTCTATAAGTCAAAGCAATAAATGATAGGTTAAGTTCATATAACATACAGCACATCACCTGTTATAATCTGGTTTATCACTTAAATCATTTTAGCTAAGGTTCACTTTAGAATGGTAGTTTTCTAAATTTAGAAAGTGGTGCAGTGATAGAAGTAGGGAATTTTACTCAAGTCAGTTTACGATATTTAATGGCCAAACTAGATTTACATTCACATCAGATAGCAAATTTATCACAAAACCGCAGCAAACTCATAAAAGTCTTACAGCACACACCAAAGGTTTACTTTACTTCGTACATCGACATGGTATTGCGAAGAAAGCCAAAATCTTCAGTTAATTGAGGAAAATTATAAAGTAGGTAAGTAACAATACTTTCCATGTTAATTTATTTCGGATCTTATGCCACATAGATAAAAGCTAGTTAACCTCGTTTAATGGAGACAAGCCGTGGGGTACCGGCAGAGTAGAATAGTACCTTCGTACCTCCGTACCTTAAAAGGTGACTAAGGTATCAGAACAGACAGATGTCGGTATATCCATCCGCAATGATGTGGCTTAAATGCACAGGGCGGAGATGGCAGCTGCATCCTCATCGCGAAAGCGACGCTCTGCCAACACGCTTGCTATGCGCGGCGAAATTGGCCTGTTCTTGGAAAGACGTATATCCAGCTACTGCTGGACCACTCCACTGAATACCAATGGCAGATACAATAATGACGACGATGAATCGAGACAAAATCTATAATAAAGTTGGTTAAGCAATTTTACGACACGTCTTCAGTAAACCAATAACAGTCTTACAGCACCCAGCTAAGGTTGACTTTACCTTGTACAGCGGACAGAATGAGGCGAAAAAGCCGACGTCCTCGGTGAGGTTCGGCAGCAGCCACAGGTGGTGCCGGGACAGCGTCAGTATCCACAGCATACAGAACACCACCACACGAAGGACGGCCAGCGCAATAATCAGGACGAGGAACGCGGCCGCAGCGATACTCAGGTAATACACGCCCTTTCTGTCACAACAATAACACATGTAATTAAATAAAAGACAAACAATGTTTTATATGTTGTTTTGTTCGTGAGGTACCGGCAGAGTAGAATAGTACCTCCCCTTGTACCATGTGTCGTAAAAGGCGACTGATGTACCGGAAATAATAGATGACGGTATATTCTTTCCGAAACAGTGTAACTCAAATGCACAGGGCGGGGATAGGCGGCAGGCAGGCGGGAGAAACAACTCTCTGCAATTACCACCACATTAGCCCAGCGCAGTAATTATGGGCAAAATTGCTTCTGTTTCGGGGAAGTCTATGTCCAGTAGTGGACTTCCAATGGCTGTTGATGGTGACGATGAAATGATTCAAATAATAACTAGAAGAACCTGACCTCTTACAAAGGTCGTCTGCATTAATACTTCACTCTCACCTATTTCTACCGCCAAACAGCAGTGTTCGGATTGTTCCGGATAGAAGGGTTAGAGAGGCAATGAAATTACTGGGTAATGTAATATATGATCAAGTCATACGATTGGCAACGTGTTCGTGATATCCTTGTGATAAATATACTAAATGCGATGACGCTCACTACGCGGACCTATATATTTATTTGTCACAATAAAAAAATACAATAAAGTACCATAGATTAGTAATCATGACGTTATCATACCCCCCCCCCTCCCCTTCCGAATTTAATACGCCAATGAGAAAGTAGAACATCTCACCTGACGGTGGCCGGCCACAGGGGAAACATGCAGACGCCGATAGTACCGAACACAACGAGCGCGCCGCACACCCAGTAATACCAAGGCATGGGGTCGTATATCCACACGTACGCGTCCACTGTATCGAGGAACACTTGGTCGAGATGCATCTCTAGACGGATCTTGCGCTTCTTCTTCTCTTTCTCTTTGACTTCTTTTGTGTCCTGCAATGCATGTTTATAGCTGTAGATATTTATTTTCCAAGAGCCACCCCTGGATGGCTCCTTGAGCCCTGAATGATCTAACGGGAGATTGACCAAATATAATATTTTGTTACATGCCATCGTTGCTTTAGTTTTTACCAATGTGTCTAGGATGAGCTTTTGTGATTACAGGTCTACGTGATATCTAAGGAAACATAATAAAACTGCAATATCTTAAAACTGTAGGGCTCATGGTTCAAATACTTATTTTCTAAAAACTTTCCATAACTTTCTGTGGCGAACTGCAATGTTTCTTGAACTGTGGGAAATGTATTATATTATTTTGAGTTGATGAAGTCTTGAACTAGTGGCGATAAATAATAAAATAATGGCTTTACCGAAGTTTATATTGCACTACTGTGTACTAGTATATAAAACAAACAGAGGCATGAATAATTTCGGTCATTCTGACACCATAATTGGTATAACCTGTCATGCATCATCCTCAAAGCACATCTGATAAAGGAACAGAGACTGGATCTTTAAAGTTAAGTTCTTTAAGTTTAAATTTACTCGGCGTACCTTGCCCTCGCAAGCGCTCGCTTGGCTCTTCTCGCCTTCTTTCTCATCGCCACTCTTGCTGGCTTTCTCCATGTCCTTCTTTTTAGACTTGCCTTTTAACTCTTGCTCACTGACTGGCACCTGCAAAATTAAACAGATTTTACATTTAATAAAAAAAAAATTGATTTAAACAACATCACAAACCTGACTGACACCAAAATAAGTCGCTTAAAGCACTTGTGTTACGGACATCAGACTCTGCTGCCTGATGTCGCAACGCTTGTCATTATATCAGCCATTCCAAGTCCACTTTTGAACATAGCCCCCTCTCCAAGAAATTAGTAAGTTTGCCTATAATTGCCGCGCTGGAAAAGCGTGTGCAATCGCAGTTTTCGCGACAGGGATGCCGCTGCCTATCCATGCCCAGTGCATTTGGGCTACACTTGGGTTCCGATACCTTAGTCGCCTCTTACGACACATGGTACAGGCGGAGGTACTCTAAGCGCTAATAAATATATCGTATAGTGCATTAAACCATTTGATTTTATTTTAGCGGCACGTAATTTTTCATTATTGGTCCCCTTTTATTTAAATTTGCCTAATTTCCACATTTTAATACCAGCCATTGGAAGTCCACTGCTAGACATAGGCGGAGGCCTCATTCAACAGGCAACATTCCCTCTATCTTGGCTCCCCAAGATAGAGGGAATCAGCAAGGGCAAGCGTGTTGGCAATTGCAGAGCGCAGTTTTTGCGACGGGGATGCTGCTGCCCATCCCCGCCCTGTAATGTTTTAGATGGATATACCACCATCTGTCGGTTCTGGTACCTTAGTCGCCTCTTACGATACCTGGTACAGGGGGAGGTACTACTCTGCCGGTACCTTACAGCAATTACCACATGCTATTACTAATTACATAGTAATAAAGGTATCTTACCTTCTTGGCTCTGTGGAAGAGTTTGTGCAGCAGCATTTGATGCAAGTAGTCTGTGACGTCGTGGCGGGTGGTGAAGATCGGGTTCTTGCCCGTAGCCCATTTGGATGTGAGAAGTGCGTCTACCGCTTTTGTGCCTGCAATTTGTGTTTGTAGATAATTGTTAGCAATCTATGGTAAAACATGGTGCACATGGTAGTTATCCTTTCTTATGCGCCAAGGATAGTTGATTCGATTCGCACCTAGTAAAAATAATATAATTATATGAAGATATTTGTGTATGTTCTGTGTCTGGGTGTTACTGATGTCCGTAACACAAGTGCTTTAAGCGACTAACCTCAGAGTCATCTCATTGTATGAGATGTTGTGGGAATTTATTTATTTAATATAGTTATTATCTTTGATCCCTACTATTAGTGTTAATAAACATTTAAAAAAATGTTTTGCTATTTATATAATAAATGATCACTATTTGGCTGTAGTATAAAAAAGGCCAAGTCTTTTTATCTAGAAAATACAAACTATACCCGAGGGATACACAACGCGAGTGGAGCCGCGGCCTAAAGTTAAGCTATAGTTTATCCGAAGAACGAATCGGGCAACAAACTTACATACAAATTAAAACGTGCATACACAGTGACGGATTAAAATAGAAATAATATTTATGAAAATGTAATCTTTATCGGAGATTTGTTACAGTTGCAAGCGACGCTGTACAAATGTGGCATAAACGTACGATAACCTACATAACAGGAGTCAGCACTATGCTCGATACTAGGGATGCCAGATCTAGATCCGATTTTTATTCAGAAAATCGATTCACTCAATACGATCTGCCGATTTTTTAAATCGATTCGACTGGATGCGATCTTCACCCAAAACGAATCGTAAGACCAGATGATCGTATGAAAATATCGTATCGGAAAGGAAGGAATGGATGATATTTTGAAACAGAACCTTAAAGAACTGTTGATTCCAGACTATCAGATCCTATAACTTATTGGACCACTGGATCATCTGTCTGGCCGGACTTAAGCTGTTTAACTTTAAAGTAGCTGTTTTCTTTAGCTGGCAACTCTTTAACTGATAGTTACTAAATAAGTAATAAGATACAGTTTGTTTGTTGAAATTGTTATTTTTAAAATGTTTAAATGCGGAGAGTTTTATAGTTTTTTTAATATTTTAACACAAATAAATACAACTTTAAATGCAATGACTGATCCGTATTTGCTTTTTTATTATTTTTATAAATTTAAAATGCTATTTTCCAAAATCGAACAAGATCGATTCAGATCGTGGATCGATTAACGGGTTCGCGGTCCATTACGATTCAAAAGATCGATTGAATGCAAAAGATCAGGCATCCCTAAACGAATACCATCTGATAAACGTTAGTACGACTAGTTTGTTTTCATTGTTTCACCGTGATAATGTAGCGGATATAATGATTTGACGTGATTGTTTACAATTACATGTGTATACTGACGATTTGAGACGCAATTGTTTGCATAAAGGTTTGCATTTAATGTTCCTTTTTTTTGTTGTTGTTGCTAGCAGGTACAGGCGACTAAGGTACCGGAACGGACAAATGGTGATTTATCCACCCGAAACAGCGTAGCGTTACATTTGACAATAGGGCGGCCATTGGCAACTGCATTCCTATCGAGAAGCCACACTCTGCGATTGCCACAACGCCTGACCAGCGAGGCTGTTATGTGCAAAATTCCCTCTTTCTTGGGGTGGTCTATGTCTAGTTATGGACATTTACTACGTCACTGAAGTTACTAGAACGTCTGCTAAGTTGATGTTACAATCATAATTTATAATTTCCCAATACGATTAAAATGATTTTCCAATAGTATCCTTTTTTCTAACTACTATATAAAGAAAGAATGTCATTTCGCACTATCTGCCTGTCCCTTTGTAAGCTTAGCTTAAACTACGCAATAGACTTTGGATACGGTTTTTTTATAGATAAAATGATTTAAGATACAGGTTTATATGTATAATACTTGCATAATATAGTAGAGAAATACTGATATAATTTAAGAAGCATCTAGTGTAATGTCGTATTAGTGTAATGTAATTTTTTGCGATTCATTGCTAAGTCTGGCTAAACCCGACGAGATAGATCAAAAGGTAATGCAAACAAAAAAGGTCTACAAAAAAGTCTACAATGGTATATGGTTATTGTGTAGGTTATCCTTAGGGATAACCAACAATACAATACAGGAGATAACTATCTCATAAAGGGTAACCAACACAACCATTTTTATCTTTATCACACACGCACGAAGCCGGGGCGTTAGTAAAAATAAATAAATAAATTCCCGCAAAAATTTATACATTTATAATTAAATACATATTTAACACCCTGACACAGGATCAACACAAAGATTCATCAAATAAATGTTTGGCCTGGGTGGGGATAGAACCTTGGCGCACAAGATAAGATCACTTCCATCTGCACCATTGGGCCATTCAATCAAATATTTTTAAATTGCAATTAAGGAAGATGCAATGGATAAATAATCAGAGATATATGTACATACCTGTGAAATATTCAACATGGTGGTTCAGGAACTTTGTCTTCTTTGTGGGGACATTGTTTTTCAGCCATTTGGCCACTGCGTACTCTTCGCTAGTCGGCTTCTCCGATTCCACCTGTTCACCGTACTCCTAAAAAAATAATTAGTTATATATTAGACGTCAATCCAGCGCCACCAGAGCCAGAGGGGGTGAGGGGTTGATGGAGTGGGGTAGTAGCTCGCCCATTAACAGACCCTTCTGACAGTTGACTGGTTCTGGATACAGTCAACTGTCAGATCTGGTGCCCCATTCGTATCTTATGTACCAAAACCGTGTCTTGCGCCACATGGTACAGGGAGAGGTACTATTCCTGTCGGTACATCATAATAACGTAACTATATGATAATAAATTAATAATCACGCTCACTATCACACGTGCGACAATAGAACACAGTTTGCTTCGTGTTACATTAAACAACTTACACATATAAAAAGTAGTTTTGAACTAATACAATAAGTAAGTATCATTGTTTCCAGGACAACGTTCTAATTGACAGATGACGTTATATCCAACCGGAATATCATAGCACAAACGCATTAGGGCGGGAATTGCCTGCCCTGCGGGGTTTTTTTTTATAAGACCAGGTCGACAAACAAGCATACATTCTGCATGATAATAAGCGTCATTGTAGCCTACAGTTAATAATATCACAATGATATCATTAATGCGTGGTCAATCTTGTGACTTGAGGGTATTATGCCACATTATCTAGTAAAATCGCTGCCTCTCTGACCCTTCAGACCGGATTCAATGCGAACACTGCTATTTGGCGGTAGAAATAGGTGAGATAAAATAGATAAACAATTACTTGGAGACATATAATGGTGGACGATTGGTATGATGATGAACATTATTTATGAACTAATTTGAAATGAATTGACGAGGAGAGAGTCATCCCTACTAATATTATAAATGCGAAAGTAACTCTGTCTGTCTGTCTGTCTGTTACGCTTTCCCGGTTAAACCTCTCAACCGATTTTGATGAAATCTGGCATAGACAATCTTTAGACCTTAAGAAAGGACATAGGCTATTTTTGAACTCGAAATAAGGGTTGTAAGGGGTTGCAAGGGGGGATGAAAAGTTGTTTGCATGGATCGCTATTTTTAGAGCTAGAAACTTAAAACTTATTTTTCAGGCCATTGATTCGATATAAATAAACGTGACATTCAAAGTTTATATAATTTGAAGTAAATAGCTATGGTACCCAAAAAACTATTCCACGCGGACGAAGTCGCGGGCACAGCTAGTACCCTATAATCGTTCAAATATAAATATTCTATAAATACATTTTCCTTTTAAAACCGGAATGAGTGATGTGCAGTGAATGAACTTCTAAATTCGTGCTGATCTGAATAGGCATTGCCACAAGGCGACAGATAAATATTGTTTAATATAATATAAAATAATTATAGGTTTATGATTGTTGTCTCATGTATCTTTAAATAATACAGACTTATTTAATCACGTTAAGATGAAGAGAGTAGATTAAATTTACAAAAAAAATAAGACAAGTTGGCTTTAGTAAATATTATCTCAGAATTTTTTAACATCGATTTTCTTCAGAAATCTATTAAATATCGTGTATTTAATCTATATTATTCATAATTAATCGAATACATAATCATCACCGTTTCAGAAGCAAAAAAAAACAGGCATATTTTTACTGATCAGTAAATTACTATTACCCACGACGTGTACAGAGGATTGCCAGGCATTCGCATAAAACCGGAAATAGTTAAGCTTTTTGGGTGCGTGTCCGGCTTTTGTTAGGCGTTATACGTGTGATTTTACATACTTTTTTGTCGTACCTATTAATTCTGAAACACAAAATCGGCAATAATATGAGGTGTCCGACCTTTTTGCCAAAATGTCCGGCGAATGCCTGTTCGGCTATTAGGTTTGGCGACTGGGCAATCTTACTTGCGAGGCCTATGTCGAACGCAATGATCATAATAAAACAAAAACCAACAGCTTTGTGTAAACCTACCTACCTGCTGTAAAAATACGGTTCGATGACCTTTATTGAAATGTCGAGACTCGCACAACGATGTAAAGGGTAGGCTGTATTAGTGAGTAATTACACCTTGCACTAGTAATGAAAATATTCTGTGATCTATTGTTAGAAATATTTCAATACATTGAAGCCTGACGCATAAACCGACTCCATACTTCTCTCTCATACTCATTTCGACAATAGATCAACAAACAGCACAGCACTTGTATTTTTATATGACCTCTACCGACGACACAAAAATTGAAATATACTGGTGAGAAGGGTAACAATAGAGCCCCGTGTGTTTACCAATACTGCTGTATTCACCGTATTGGTGAACACACCTGGTGTAAAGGGCAGCAGTATTGGTGAACACACCTGGTGTGATGGGCAGCAGTATTGGTGAACACACCTGGCTATATTGTTGCTATTTTCCGAAATCCTATTGTTATTGATACATTACTACTCTTATATCGACCATATTATAACTCATGAATCAATAAGTCCCGAGACTAACCCAGAGATGCTGCTCGTAGTAAATCAGTAACCACGTCTTTCTATTACATTACATATTATAGCTGTTACTTAAATTATGTTATATCACCTAACTACCGTATCACCAAGTTGAAGTTGTTCTAATAATAAAACAAAGTTCCTAATTCACTATCGAACAGATTTTTATACAGTTGTCAATAATAGACCGAGTTTATAAGGAAGATTTAGTATTTAATTTTTTATATATATATAAAATGGCTGAAAAGTAAACACTTCGAAAACAATCATGCAGGCTGGAAGTTTATTATTACCTGAAGTGGGTCACTACTTATATAGTTATACTCGTACAATCAACATACGTAATGAGTTACCAATGAAAAATAACAAACATTAACAAGTATCAAATTTGTATTGCGTATATAATGAAAATGAACAAAGTTAGCGTATATAATGATAATATAATGGCAATGATAATAAATGGTAACAGGCGCCAGTATCGACGCCCATTCGCTGATGCGGTCGTCTATCACAAACAATGTCCATACTTAATAACGATACTCCATTGTACTTGAGTACTACAAATATATGCCTGATATTCGACCTTAAGCTCATCCAATCCGATCTAATGCAATTTTATCATATTACCGGGTAAATTAAAAACACAAACGCGTAAGTTATGCGAGGAATCACAAGTATAGAATGCAGTATACATACATACTACTTACGTAAATTCTGTTAGCGATACACGTATCTGAAGCAAAATACACGAGCAACTGTAAAACAAATGTGTAACGCGGATGTAGCACGTATGAAATAACAGTACACTATTATGATGTGTCTGCGTCCATTCCACTAGGGGTCCACCGTCCATTAATCGCGTGAGGCTTGAAAAGCGGTGGGGGGGGGGTTGACAAAAATCACGAAATATCACAAGGGGGGAGGGGGGGTCTAAAATAGATTATACTTTATACCTGTATTTAAAGATAATACTCGGAAAAATTTATGATAGTATGTTGTGATGTTGGATGGGGGAGGGGAGGGGAGGCAGTCTTAAATCTCACTACATACAAAAAAAAAGATCTAGTGATTAATGGACGGCCCCTAGTGTGGATCCAGCTTTACCTTTAAACCTAGCCAATAAACCAACAACCTTGTCATACAATAACATACCAACCTATCTCACAAATAAATTGGAAGCGAATGCATTTGTGCTATACAATTAAACAACTAGTCTATGGCTTAATGGTTTTCCGATAGTATCTTCAGGACTTTATTTCACTGCGTCAAATATAATTTGGGAAGCAACCCATCCCACTGAATATCGAGAGAGGACAACAAAAACAGTCTCCGCGTGTGACGTTTATAAATAAACTCTGGTATTTCACCAAATATAACCCTTTTTGGTGCCTCTTTTTCCATACAAAACGAATGAAGACGTCATAATGAACTTTTACGAACTTTGTTACGACTACCTACATGTATTTTTTCTTAGCGCACAAATAATATATTAAGTATGTTACGTTTCTTTCTTGCATAAAAAATATACAACTATCTTCATGCCGACAAAATTAACACATCGACTTTAATTAACATGGCAAACCCGCTAGAAAAATCCCGGGATACAAATACCATGTTACAATTTCCATCTTAATCGGCAGACAATTTTGCCAGTTGAGAGCCGATGGCTACATACCTCTTCTACGAACAACTTTAATTTGGTCAACATATATTCGAGGCCTGCAGCTCCATCCATCTTACAAATCACTTTCGCATCTTTCTCTTTCTTCCAGCCAATATGCATGCACAAGCCACAATAACATTCCTTTCAATCTTAGTATATTCTTTTCACTCACCGCTCGCTTATCATGTTCTCGCTGTTTCAACAAGTCATTCACTTTCACTCCGCAAATACTGCGCAATTAACTAATTTCAACCTCATTGACCCTACCTCTATGATTCTGTCAATATCCAACATTCAATATAATACAGTAAACAACACAGTACTGCATATTAGATACCTACATGCTATTGTAAAATAAACAAAAGAATAACGATTATAAATGAACCATGTGTGGCTTTTAAACCGCGGTTTGTCCAACTTTTACATTTTATGCTGTTTTCGGTTACCTGACGGCATCTATATTAATTTTAAAACCATTTAATGGAGTTTAATTTCGAACAGTGAACGCGTTATTGTTGAAAAATATGAATAATGACAAAGTAAACATTGTAGGTACACATGTTAAAATTGACTGTATTCAAGGCTACATATAATAAGTGAGAAATGTGTTGTAGTCTTGAAAATCGATACCCAGGTAGTTCGCTTACAAAATCCAACGTAATGTTAAATTTGGACACGACGCTTATTTAAGCTTGCAGAATTACGCTCGTGGATCTCCAAAAGAATCCAACATAAGGAAGCAACAATTTCAAATCTACTTTTAACTGGAGAAAATTGTGTGACGCATTTGAAAGTATATATAATAGACGTGCATAAAACGACCTGAACGTTTGGCTTATGTAATGTTAGCCCGACCCTGACTTTGAACTGCGGTGGCGTGAGTTGATTAACACCCATTAACTACGCTGCTGGCACGGACGATGTAATACAAAGTAAATAGCACCAGGTAATAAAACTTAACATTCAAAGCATTTTTTATATTACAATTATAATTTTGCATTAAGTACAAGAATAATCAACTATAATTGATTGCAAACCAATTAAATATTTCTCTGACTAATATGAAAATAAACTTTTATGGTTGAATAAGGCCGGGAGCAGGCGATATAATTAACAATAATTATCTAAATAGCAAAAAATTATTTATCTTGAAACCGGTCTCCGCTATGAGCGGAAACTTTGATAGTAAAAATATTAAATCTATGCAAAACACATCTATTTTATATTGCAAAATATCATCTGTTTATTACAGATAGAATAAAATATTTAAGTAGTAATAACATACATATACACATACAACATATAATAACACTTTTTAAAGTATTTCTGTACTTTCATTCTGGAACTCCAAAGCGACTGGACCGACAATGACAGGACGTTCATTAACAGATAGCTGATGTTAGGATGAATTATATATTAGGCTACATTTATTAAAAAAAAATTGGGCATTGACTTATAAAAAAAAGTTCAATAAAATTTACTACGCGGATAAAGTAGCAGACAGTAACAGAAAAGTATAAAGAAAAATACGAACTTTATCATTTTATAAAATAATAAAAATAACTACCCAACACGTTACAATATTCTATTTTAACGTGTTGAGTAGTTATATTAAGTACCAATGAGCGGCCACAAACTTGGTCATGAATAAGTAATTAATACCAAAGTTATTAAGCAATTAAAATAGTCGAATAAAGTATAACACTTCCAAAAACAACACGCATATAAACCTCATTAATACTAAGTAGGTCAAAGTTATTAATTTAAAGAAATAAACCATTGTAACGGTTTTTATCTAGTGTTCTAGTCGGCCGATGACGACAGAAAGTGAATTGCATTCCATATTTTTAGAAATGAATGAGGTGCATATTAAATTAAATTGCGCGTGGCAGTTTTTTAATCACAAAGATATCATTAGCGTGTTGCCAACCTTGTGACCGAAGATATTATGTCACATTACCCAGTAATTTCACTACCTCTCTCACTCTTCAAACCGGAAAACAGCAGTGCGAACACTGCTAATCGTCGGTAGAAATAGGTGAGAGTGAGGTACCAATGCAGACGACCTATGTATTAAGTCTACCTCATGTTTTTTATTAAATATAATAGAATAATTTGAAACGCCCTGGCAGAGACATGATGTAAGACATAGTAACTTAAGTACTACTTAATTAAGTACATTTTAACTTAGTTTAACGCAAGTAGAAAGCTACTATGTATGTATAATACATAAGAAACTCTTGTTATTCTGCGAAGAATAATATGTCAATCTGTCAGAGTTATATGTCAATAGCGACATTGAATTAAATAATGCAAAAATGTCGTGCCGATCCTTAAAAGCAAAAAAAAGCCAGATTACGGGAACATATTTTCAGAATAAAAAGCTTATGCGTTATTCTAGACTATCTATAGTTCTTTACGCCAAATTTAATCCAGACCTATTCAACCTATTCGACATGAAAGAGCAAGAAACAACCATCCATACAAATTTTCGCGATTGTAACATTAACACGAGTTGTATTATAGATGTCACGCGGCATTTGGTTTTATTGGTACCTGAGGTAATGCGTGCCTTACGTTCACCTATATCTACCGCAAAGCAATAAAACTAGACTTACTGTTCAGAACTAATTGGAGAGAGAGCCATTGAAATTGCTGGCTCTCTGTGACATATCTTCATGAGTTGTTGGCAACGCTAGTTGCGACAATACCTTGCGAAAACACGAGTCTGTAGACTAAAAACAAATTCAATTTGACGTTTTAGTTCGTTTAATTTGTCTTTTGTTTTTTAAGCTTAATTTTTTTTATAAAATATATAAAGGTCTTCCTTGTCGGAACCAGCCCAGACGTTCAGAGATTATCACGCTAACATTTCAGTGACAGTTAACACGTATAGTTTTAACACGCTTTTTTTATCCATTTCTTCATACACGGACGTTTATCCTTTTATATTGTCGCGAATTAGTTTATCTCTATGCTATTAAACCATCGAACAGAGAATACGCAGATTGTTGCAGCCAAGTATTATCAAGACGTACGGAGGAAATAATACTATACATCTTTATATAGCTTGATTAGAATAACTTGACACAATGTAGTAGCATCGCACGAGTTATTTTAATTAGCATTACGGTATTTGGCATCATAATTTGTATTCCGAAGTAATGAACCTGCTACAAGCTTAATTATCCCATCTGATGCCGGCAGACTAATATTAAAGTAGATCACTCAATGACCTATTAGTTTAAATGTCTCTTACAACACTGGTTGTCAGGGTCATCAGTCATTTTCAAATTGTAACAAATAAATCAATACTCATAGTTATTTTTTGTTTTGTTAATTTGAAATGTGATAATGAAATGTGAAATGATAGGCAAACTTCGAAGGTTTCACACACACTTTTATAAACACAACCAAAAATCAAAGCAAAGAGAAACATTAAGAGAAAATACTTTAGTTTGACAGTTATCATTCTAATCTATATATAAAGAACTATAGTTACACCATAACCATTTATAAAAAATAACTTGTGCAAATATATCCACGCACATTGATTTTTTTTTATTGCTATGTAGGTAAATAGTTTTATTAACCATTAATACAAGTCAATGTTATTTATATTATCATAGCAAATTGTGATATCAACATATATTCACCCACGTGGTGTTCTCTTTATATCTTGTTCCGCAGGAACATTTCCGGTATCATATATAATATAATATTCACACAACATCTCACACATTATCTTGACTCCATAGTAAGACGCATAAAGCACTTGTGTTACAGACAGAAGAATCACAAATATACATGTCTTCAACACCTAGACACAGGACAAACATAAAAACCAACTTATAAAAAATTGTTCTGGATGAGGATCGAACCCATGGCTCATGCGCATGAGATAGGATCACTAACATCTGCACCATCGGTATATTCTTACCTAAACTACATACATGTAAAATTTTGCTCATCGCTTATATCATAAAAACGTTACAAACAAACAGACATACAGATTAACTATTGAATTTATAACCAGCAACGTGCTGCGGTTTCAAACGCGAAATTCAATTTTAATAAGAATATAGTCTGGAATAACACAAAGGCTACTTTTTATTCTTTACTTATATATATGGTTATATATATGGCCTTTTTATTTTATGCACAGTCGATCTGTCAGAGAGCGATCTAAGACTTCACCTTAAATAAAAAAAAAGTTTTTCAGTGATACTATAGATAGCTTTCATTGCGGACAAAGAAAGTTAATTAATTTATATAAGAAAGATAATATGCATAACTGCATATTTGTCAAATGGCAAACTTCATATTAGTTGACAGTTTAATATATTTGCTTCCAAAGCTCTGGACAATAGTTAACCATTCACAATGAAGTAATAAGGTTATATTAAACGATAATGAAATTATTTTGTTTTAACGAATCAAATATAAAATAAGCACACTGAATGAATAGACTCACATATTCCATCACCATATTAAGCACAATCACAGAATACAGTTATAATGTCACAGCACAGACACTACCGAGCCGAGTAAGTGGTCGCACAGTTGTGAGGCACAGCAGTGAAAGTAGGGCGCGCCTATACAACAAATTAGTAAGCGACATAAGAACACGACCGGGTCTAACGTGATTTGGGATTCGAGAAAATACAATCGAAGCTTGAAGAAAGCAGATTTGGAATTTTGTAGGTGCGATTCTTTGAAGGTGTCTTTAGGGCTCCGTACCTCAAAAAAAAGGCACCCTTATTGAATAGAATCACTTTGTTGTCCGGTTGTCAAGACCCTTTGTAAATCCATGTAGGGTGAAGTGTCTAAAAAAGAAACACCAAAAATTCAAAGTTACACATTAATTTCATTTCTTTAGATAAGGACCTAAGTTTTTTACAGGACGATAGCTTCTTTGATTAGGTATAAAATTACATTAATCGTTTTCATAATTATTAAATTCAAAAGACACAAATAAGTTATTTTTGAAAAATGGAAAATGTTTCATTGTGTCCACCCGGGTGTACATAGTGAAACATTTGAACACGCCCTTTATTCAACAATGAAACAGTATTTTATACTGTTCTGAATTTAATGTTGACGTTTGAACAAGTAAATGATACAAGACATTTAATTATAAATCAGAAACGGTTTATTCACAGTAAGACACGTAAATAGGACCTTTAATAACATAATATTTTTCAGATCTTTAGTCACAAAACAATAATCTCTTATGGCACTCTTTAAACTCGTGTTAAAAAAAACACTTAAATAATTAGTTAAAAATTTAAATACTTAGTTACATAGATTAATAAGTCTTGAGACACAAAAATCACATTAAGCACAGATCTACGTTAAGTATAAACATTTAATAGTGAAAATAGTCTATATATTAATTAGTCTCAAAGTAACAAATATCGTAATAAATATGGAACTAATGACACTTAGAACCGAGTAGATTCCTTGTAGTGATAAATACGAAATAAAAATACGACGAATCCACTTAACGCAACATTATGTTCGGTGATACACGGACAGGAAAAACAAAGGTTGAGTTCACGATTTTAGTACCATTGATTTGAGGATGCGGAACAATCATTGATATCAATTTCCCATCCTGTGATCAGGTTCCAATGGCATGCGGAATTGCATCATGTCTTTAAATTTCAGTCTCATAAACGAAACCCCAAATTTATTAGAACCCATTACTTCAATTATTTTTGCGATGTAATAAACATTTCGTTTTTTATCATCTAATAAAACCAGCACGTAATCATTTTCCACAGGTTCACGATTAAGTTTTTTAAAATTTTCTGTAATCAAAAGCAACTTATCCTCATCAAGATCTTCTTCATCATCTAGTCCACTCAAATCAGTTTCACTTAAGCACTTATTTTCTGGCTCATCTTTCTCGGTACTTGTTTTAGGATCTGGTTCAGTCTTAGCCTTTTTATATTTCCTTATTCCCTTTTATCAGATAAATCCGGTCGCTTGATTGCTTTTGCCGCAGATATTTTTTTGTGCCTTTTTACGATCTTCAGCTATCTTATCTTTTTCTGGGGAATCCATTGCAATCATGCTTTTACCGAGCTTTCTTGGTTTACGCTTTCCAGTCCGAGGCCCAGCATTCAAAGCAGGCCTCAGGAGTTACAAATTTAGATTTATTGCTAGAACTTCCAGGTTTGCTTCAACGGGTGGCGGGGTCAAGTCTCTGTTCAGTTCACTCCCAGAAATTTCTTCGGAACGCGATATCATCGCTATATTTGGAGAACTAGATCCTGGTTCAGGAGTCACATCTGTCAGAATTTCCTGGACTAGTGATGTTGTGGTTCCGTTAAGTGAATTAAGAGTCTGGTTTGTATAGCTCCTCTAAAGGCTTTGCGAAATTCTCATCGGCTACCAGTAAGAACGGACTCTCAGCACATGTCACATCCGATGAAGGACTTCCACAAATCTCTCTATTTTGTAGTTCCTCAGGAGTGGGAGTAGATACAGATGGCTCTGGTTGATATCTATCTGTGACTGACGATGGCATTCTGGCAAGTCTGATTCCGTAAATATGTCTTCGTCATACGGATAGATTCCGCATTTTCTGAAGGCAGATAAATTATTTGTTGGGTTCATTGATTTCGCATATACTTGACTTACGTACTCTGCAATATTGTAGATACTCATCGATTTTTCAGGGTTCCTCATCAACCATGAATCCACAGCGCTGTTGTAATAGATTTTGAATGGACCATACAATGCAACATCAAGTGGCTGCATCTTTGCAGTGGTATGAGGGTGCAGTGTAAGAATCGTTACTTCAGATTGTTTGGCTAGATTGGTTCAATACTTAGGCGCGATTCATGATTGTCCATGATCAATAGAGCAGGGTTCTCCAGGCTTGCAGACGTGTGTTAAAATGCTTCATTACTTGAATAAAGAGTTCCGCATTTATCTACCCCGTTGGAGAGTTAATCCGAGAGATCCTGGCGGAGCGACATTAAGCTCTTTCACCGCTTGTTATTTTTTCAATATTCTGTCCCTTTCGGTTCCAAGACTTTCTGTGGTTTTTGCACTGTGGAGGTAGCAGTTTCATCAAGGTTGTATACTCTAAATCCATTGTCAAAATCGGAATGACGTTCCATAACATTTTTCAGATTGCTGAAGAAATTCTTGACGGATTCCTTATTAAAAACTGTTGCACGAGCCAGACTACATGCCTCAAGTCTTTTCAGTGATAGATCTACATGCCGTGACTTGAAAGAGCGAAGCCATTCTTTACCTGCCATTTGTTTTTTCTCCCAAGAGTCAGGACATTTGATATTATTTGTTTTCGCCATTTGGTAGGCGACACGGCGTACGTCTCTACTAGTTAGTCCATACAGTTTAAGTGCATAGTCTTTCACGTAAATTTGGAGCGCTTGGTAAAAAGTAGAGTAAAATGCAGTACTGATACTTTATTTTTTTTTAATATATCTAAATATCTACAGCACATTCTTTGGCCGCTTTTCTTACGCTTAATCCCTGTCTGTTATATAATAGAATAGCTTGAAGAATGTTTGTTGACGTGTGGTCTCCCTTTTTTTTGTAGATTTAGAGTGCGCGGCATCTTTGGCAAAAGACAAATATAGCAAGGTATATCGTCTTATACTTTAGTATATACAATACACGAAACTATCTTTAAAAAGATATTTTCTTTAGAAAGATATTTATGATTTTTCTAACATTCGCTGGCGAATTCAGCTCGCAATTGTCTAGTTATTTTTCTATGACTATGTCGACAAATAAACATGCGTTTCGCGTAATAAGAAGCATCAACAGCCTATAAACGTATCATCACAAGAATCTTACTAGCGCGTTGCCAACCTTGTGAGTTGAAGACATTATATCAATTGCCTAGTAATTTCACTGCCTCTCTTACCCTTTAAACTAGAACACAGAAATGCGAACACTGCTGTCTGGCGATAGCAATAGTTAAAAGTGTGGTACCCATACAGACGACGTCTAACTCTTGTCAAAGCTCGTAATAGTACATACACGCGTGCGTGCGTACATGCGTTAAAGGTTGGATGAGATGCAGGGGTCCCCGCGGATTCTATTCCGGCAATAAAACAAAAAGACAGTATTGGGCTTGGGTGTTTAAGGTGCTTTTCTGGTTTCCGTAATATAAAGGACATTATGAATTGCGACTAGACTAGAGAGAACAGATTTTTTATCGGACGTTTCTAATATTGAACTATTCGGACTAACAATACAAGGCAACCACTCGGCGATGCCATTTTTTATGATCGGAAGGTTCGTGTAGTCCGGGCGGGCCGACTCTCAGGCCAAACTTTTCATGTGGCCGTAGTTGAGGACAATGTATGGTGTGAGTTTGAGAGATAGATTAAAGAATAAGAAATCGATGTGGTGTAATAGATGATGTTGTGACAACAAAAGGGAAAGGAATGTTAAGATGGTTTAGACATGTAGAAAGGATGGATGAAAGTAGAATGACTGTACCAATATATAGAGCGGAGGTGAAGTGTCCAGGTAGTAGAAGTATTAAAGAAGGGCCAGATCAGAAGTACCAAGAATAAACGAACGTGTCCTTTCATACTAATGCGAGTAAGGGAAGCACTCTCTACTCCACTCTCTCTATAGCGATTGGAAGTCCACTGCCATCGGCCACAAGCATATGGCAGTGGCCTCCCCAATAAAGAGGCAACTCTGCCCGTAATTACCGCGCTGTGCAAAATGTTGGCAATCGCTGAGCGCAACTTTTACGACGGGGATGCTGCTGCCCATCCTTACCCTGTGCCTTTGAGCTAAACTGTTTCGGATGGATATACCGCCATCTGTGAGTTCTGGTACCTTAGTCGCCTCTGACGACACCTGGTACAGCAGGATGTATCTGGTACGGCATCTTATAAAACGCTTATATTAACTTAATAGGAGAGAAAACAAAGATAAAACAAGCCAAAAGTTTTGCGTATTTAGTAATAAATTTTAAGAAAAAATGTCACGCGTCGTTATTCTACGCGTCCACGTGTCATTGAATTGTGAAGCGAGTGTCCACGTTAAGGTCTCAATTGAACCTGTGATTCACCACTCTTGTGTATGTATGAGGATACTTGTTAAGGAATTCCCAAAGGTAAAAACTTTATCTTTATAAACTGCTAGCAATACCATTCTTCACTTCCAGTTATTGTTACGTAATTGAGAAATGATCTATTTCTACAATATGTTAAAATATGTTTGATGCTCAATTATTCTTTTTAAACATCTTAGTCAGATAATCTGATAGTGATCCGCCATTAATCTTTATATTTTTGTTATATAAAAAAGATAATGATGGTAAAAAAAAAAAGGTAAACACTCTTAAAGTGGGTTATATGGGTCTCCCTGTTTGTCCAGGGAGTTCTGTCAGTTTAACTAGTGTATATATGTATACATATATATTGATTTTATAAGATGTCTGTCTGTTTAGATTGGGTATTAAGCACAAGTTTCACAACACAACACAAATAGACAGAGTGGTTGAATATGATAGGGCAGAGGCACATTTGGAAGAGCTCTATGCTGAAGATATCGGACAATATTCACATAACAGGATGACAGACATTATCTCAAGAAAAATATATACAAATATAATTTCTTAACAATGCAATGCTCTGGCAATTTGTTTACCCAATTTTTTTATATATCCTAGAGTAAGTAATATCTTTCTATATAAGATTTCTTAGAATATGGAGAGTCAAATACAACTCATTGTATGTTAGTTGTGCGCTTGACATTTTCTGATTAGTATGACAAAAAGTCAATACATATATCTATGCCATTATAGCAACCAACTTTATAGAAAAGAATTGCAGCGGTCAATCAATCTACCAAAAAAGGATAAATCGGTTAAGAAAACAGAATAAGAAACATAGTCCGAATATATAAACAATCATTTTTGGCTCATTATTCCTACAAGACAGTACAGCTTATTAAAACATTATATCAAATACTATACAGGTAATATCTTTGGTGGTGACTCATGGTGCAGGCTTAAATATAGAATATGGGCCAATAGTTAATTTGCAAACATCACAATACATATGTTAAAAAACCCTAAAAAGATATTAATTATTTTTAAATAACAGATAAACTTATTTCTATTCAAGTGAATATATTACTAGACAAACTGTGAAATTAGAGGTGCCTTTAAAACACATGTAGTGTGTGAAACCATACACTACAGAAACAGTGAAAAATAACATTTGTGTAAACATTGCCTGTGCAATAATTTTAATAGATCAACCAATTTACCAGACGTTATATACAACAATAATTCCCACTAAAAAACTGCTCAAACAATGTATTCGATTTGAGCAGCTTAAACTAAATATATATAATACTAACTGATTACACACAAATGTTTTAAATTCTTAATAATACAAAAAGTTTTGATGAAAGTGAACCAAATAATACTTCAAATGTGTGAACAGTATGAAAGCAACGTGCGAGCAAGAAACTTAAATGTTTATTTAAACAAACCTTTTTTCGCTGCAAAACAGAAAATGAATTAATTATTAAAACATGCAATGATAGTTGGATTGAGTATTTGTTTCACTTATATTGCCTAAATGAAATATATAACTAGTTTTAATTCAGTTTTTCATTTTAGATGCCATGCAGCAAGTACATACCATAGTAACAGGTGCTTAAATAAAATTTAAAAGTTGATAAATTTTGTTGTTTGATAGGTAATTGGTAGACATGGCCCTAAATTCCAGAAATATTATCTTTTACTAATTTGACTTTGTGCATTTTAGTAATAAGAAAATTTTTATTAAACCGGTACCTATATAATTTCATGTCTTATAAATTGACAAAGAAACAAAGGTATGTATAGTCTCCCCTAGTGTAATAATTTTTATTAGACATGACTTGCAGAATTTACGACTAAAATTAAATCAATCACTATATGTCTTCTGTCGCACTTAATGATAAAAAAAAACCATGAGGAAAATCGCTCAAACGAATTTTAACTTTCATCAATTCCTTTGTTTGCATTGCAAAAATAATTAAAACAACGTATTATAAATATAATGCCTAAACATGCTAAGGATGTAACAAATTATTGACAAAAATAGCCAATTCATGAACACCGGACGATGTATAACTACGCATGAAGTGTTTCGCTTTCAATGATTTTAATAAGATAAACAAAACCATGGTGTCATAAAAAATCGCTATGTGTGGAATATGGAACTAAAATTACATAAATACTAGCTATTAATTTGGAAAACTTAGTAAGGTGGACTTCCTGCATTGGGAAAAACCGCAATAATGGTAACGTAGACAAAACATCTAATGCACTTTTGGCAATTGACGTATGAAGTAGATGCACTATGTTAAATATGGTATTTACCTCTTTGCGTTTTTTAGTTTTTCTCTTTTCTGCCATAGTCAACGAAATTTGTCAACGTAGCTAGTTTTATTTCTCGCCTGAACACTATTCACTTTTCTGTTTCTTCTCCAACGATTGACGACGATGACAACTTGACACCTGGGTGTGACAGATCACATTAAATGTGTTCGGCTGACATAAAAGCAGAGTTTATAGTTTTTTTTTAACGATTATATTAAATTATTTATCACATCAATCTTTATTTCAGACGTTCAGAAATATTTTATAGTCATTCCTAACTTATGTTACGTCACTTCATGTTTATTGAGTTTTATGCAGTTACACTCACATAGTGAATTTTTATTTTTATATGTTTAGCCATAATAACAAATAAATTTTAGGTTCTCCCACTTTTAAATGGTGGACATACAAGAGTAAGTTCCTCCTCCTTAACATGCTTATAAAAAAAATGAAATTAATTCATTAGAAAGTATTAATAAAAGAAAACAAGAATATAATAAACAAAACTATTATAGAAATATTTTTTTTGATATACATGTAAAACCTATAAATTAGCTCTTTTATTTTTTTTATTGTTGTTGATTTTTCCGAATGAGCATTGTATTATAATAACAGCCTTTCTACCAAACTGAATATTAATTACATTCTTGTAGAGCTAGTTGGTTTTAGGTGGCCGTACTGTTTTAAACTAATACTATGTAATAAATAACTACTAACTAATAAATTGAAAATATCGTTTTTAAATTACCAGTATTATATATTTTTTAAATATAATATAGAAACTCAATTAAAATATATACTAGTTATTATTTATATTCTAAAACATTTTTTATACAAACCCATTTACATTTTTAATAAACTATCTGTATGGTTTAAAGTCAATTTAGTTAACTCGCTACACTGGTTGCTGTTTAAAACGAAACTCAGTCCAGAATGCTCTCATCCATTTTTTTTTGGGTTTGTTCAGAGTAAATAACTAAAATATACTAGTTATCTCTTCAACAAGAAAACATATTGCTTCAATGCAAATTTAAAAAGTTAATATTTAAGTTTATTGTCAATAGAAATAATCGTATATTGAAAGTAAGTACAATTTTAATAAAAATAAAAAAGAATAAGCTACACACTGCAAAAAAAAATTCTTCAAATGTTTCATGCTTTTTTTATCGGTCACTATCCGGGAACACCGATATTCAATAATTATAATAACACCAATGGTGGCATAAATTTCTCACCAGTAACAGCACCGGACAGTGCTCGCAGTGTATACAGGAACATACCCATAAACGTTCCTTACAATGTCAACGTCAAACAATGTCAAGTAGTTGACGCATTAATGACAATGACAAAAATAAAGGATCAATAAAGTTACGACATTGTCTATTAGGTTGCCGCTCGACGGTTTTATCGATAGCAAATTTTGTTGCCTGTCTCTAACAACTAGGGATGTCGGAAATGCAATAAAGTATCGATATATATTGTATCGATAATTTTTGAATATATCAATATCGATATTGATATTTTTATTTAAAAATATCGATATATGGAAATATCGGTGTGATAGGAAAAAAAAATTATTTGGCCTAATCTACTTCAATCATCTTACATTACTAGATAAATACTAATCAATAGACATCATTTTTAAATTTTTTAAATCAAGGACAACAATAAAAAATATTAATTATTTATTAATCAAACCAATATTTATCTGATACAGACATAAGAAAAACTTTTTGATTTACATGCTCGGCTGTAAGCCGACTTCTGTTATTGGGTACTGCGAGATTTACAGCAGATGCCACTCTCTCTGAGGAAACCGAGGACGCAGGCGATATCAAATACTTTAGAGCTATGTCGGAAAGGACTGGAGTAAAATGACGACAATCAAACCAGAATTTTGTAGGATTCTCTTTTCTGGGTATTATAGGCTGATCTAGATATTGCTTTAGTTCGCTAGGCATACCATCACAGGTTGAAAGTAAACTGGAGGTTGCTGCAGCAATATCTATCATAATTTTTTCATGTCCGGACCGGATGTGTTTTTTAGGATTTTTTAATTATAAAAAATATCGATTTTTATACCTTTTCAATACTTGTAATTTTATATCGATATCTCGATACATCGAAACATTAAATATCGCTCAAAAATATCGATACATTGAAAAAATAATATCTATATATCGATATTTTTTCGACGAGCCTACTAACAACCATACGCCAATTGTCCTCACATAGTGAACAGTAGGGGTATTCATTTAAAAAATATATCGATGTTTTTAATCGATGTATAACATCATAACCCTGCATCGATGTTTTTCGATACATCGCTTGAAAACATTGATGTTTTTTCAACATCGAATACTTTTATGTTTTTTTCGGGTTTAGTAGTTATTGTAAGGGAGACAATGTAAGTAAAACAAAAAAACATTAGAAATATTACAAAATGAGACAAAAAATACTAAAGTATAAATTAATACTTTTATTTTTGTGATCTGCTTTAAAACCAATGCTGTTTAGGCAAACTTTGTAGAAATAAAAGTTTACTCAAACGTTTACCCTTCAGTCTATTCCTTTGCTGATTTACTATTTGGCCAGCCTTCGAAAATAACCGTTCGGATGGGACCGAAGTCCCAACAATAGTCAAGTATTTGAAAGCAATTTTATATAGTTTAGGAAACTGAATTTTGAGATCGTTACAGATTTCCAGAGGATTTTCATTCAATCGTCCTACAGGACTTCTCAAATAAATGGATAACTCATCAGAAATCGCATCTTCAGATTGCGTTGCTTTCCAGCTCTTGTTTACTAATTTATGATGGTCTTCCCATAAAGAAAAACTATCTTCTAATTTTTCCGATTGATCTGAATCAGATTCCGACATTTCCAACGTTTGTGTATTATTTTTCATGAAGGCCTTGATTTTTGCGACTGCTGTAGAGCAAGCTAGTGCGTCCCTAAAATGCATTTTTTTGAACCGTGGATCCAGTACAGTGGCTATGGCAAGTGGAGTAACTCGCTCTATAGCACCCATTCTTTTTTCTATTTCTTTAAGCCATAAGCACAATCGATTTCAACTCATTGGCGAGTGAATCTACCAATCTGAGAGCTTGAATTTTTAAAACTAAGCAATGAATTAAAGGAATTACTTTGCTGCTAGTGCAGTACATGTCGCCGGATACTTCTCTCGTAGCAGCTTCGAGCGGTCGTAAGACTTGTAATACTGAAGAGAGAATTGACAATTCTGTCGCATTGACCATTGCTGGTGCATTTTTATGGCGGATAATTATATCGTTTACGACAATGTGTAATTCTAAAAACCTCTCAAGCATATAATAAGTGCTGTTCCACCTTGTTGAAACTTCTTGAATCAATTTTGTTTCTTTAGCGGTGGCTTTTCTTAAGTCATTGCTTGCAATGTTACTTTGTTTAAACCATGTAACAATTTCCTTAACCGATTCGATGTTTTTAATAAAACCATCGATACATCGAATAGAAAAACATTTGTCAAAACATCGTATCAATTCGATGTATCGAACGGTAAACATCGAATGGATTCAATACATCGATGTTTAGTGAATATCCCTAGTGAACAGGTGAACTCTCACGCGTTCAACTCGTGTATCGCTGAGTGCGCACATGAATATAATAATACAGTCACCTAGGAGTTCTGTCTATGTAATTGTGGCATTTTTTTCTTTGATTTAATTAGCGGCATTCGTGAAATAATATTCTTGTGCAGTGAATACAATTTGATATATCAAACTATGGCGGAAACCATTACTAATGGCCATCAAAAAGAAGAAAGTGGGTACCGTAATAAGATAATATTTTTATTATTATAAGACTTATGATCTAACTCTTCCTATACTATCATAAATATTTCATAACATTTTAAATATGTATATACGAGGTAGAAAAAAATCATGTAATAGATATTGTTTAATCTGCTTAATATATACAGATTTATTATTTACTTACATATTTATAAATCTAAAATAAGTATTTATTGTTTTGTATATCTATTACTAGTATTTATTCTTTTTTACAAGCTTCTTACTTATTATGTATACATAGAAATTACAGTTTATTTGAACTTAAATGAATAATAAAATTGAGGCTTAATTGTTTTGTATTCCTATTTTAATTGACTGTGCAAACATGGGTCAAATTCTAAAGGATTATTCTTCAATAATATATTTCTTCTGATAGGTAGGTAGGCATTTGGTGGTGTGTCTATCTTGCACACAAAATTTGCGGGTTTCAATCTCCATCCAAAACTAATATTTACATGATGAATATTTGTATTTGTTTTGTATCTTCTAAAATGTATTTAAGTATTATGTTAGTTATTCATCTGTTGTCTAATATCCAAAACACTAGTGCTTTAAGTGACTTATCACAGAGTCAGATACAATTATGAAGCAAGGAAATAATGCTTTTTATTGTCATCTTTAAAGACTACTTTTTAAACTTGTGAAAGTAAAAAAAGTCAAGTCTTTACAGAAAGAATAGCCGCACTGGGTTGCCAATAGATTAAAAAATTGGTTAGAACCATAGTTTGTAATTCTTTTTTATTCCAGAAAGTTATTTTGCTTTTTATGTTATTTATATTATAAGCTAAACAAGTGTTTGGTAATGACCTGTTAAAATTCAATAGAAGTCTAAGTATTTAATATGCAATAGAATGTGACACCCAATGAATAATAATTACCTACTGAAAAATTAAATAGTCATTGTGACATGTTTCATTTCAAAGTTACAAATGATTTGTACATGTACACAAATAATACTTTTTACAAATTTGACTTATTTGTTCAAATAAATAAAGATCATGTTAAAATATATTATCCTATTTGTTCTATTCGTTTTTTATTGTAAACTATAAAATCAATGTTCTATGTTCTAGGATCATCATGAAATCTCTTATTGAAAGTATATCATTATCAGTGGAGGGACCTTTTTGCAAAACTGTACTGTTTATATAGAAATCAAGTGCATGTAGTAATTATTCTATTTCCATTATTGTTTTTTATTCCCATGGTAAAACATAATAGTTCAAGAACCAATGAATTATAAGTAGAACCTTATGCATATAACATAGGTTGTATCATCTGTCAGAACCCAATTGGTGTAAGGGACATATGGGTAAAAGTTTCAAGTAAAATAGGAATTGAATTTCAATAATATTTGTTATTTGCTAAATTCTAAGTAATGGCAAGTAATTGTGACTCAAAATAAGAAAAAACAAAAATCAATTAGACAATTCATTGAATTAATTAAACTGATAATACAATCAACAACGTCAAATCATTAATAATTACGCTCAATGTAGTATAATTAAATTTTTGTTACAACTTCATAATTGTGTAATTGGGGTGCCATATGCATGTAACCAGCATGAACATCTTGAAGTAGGACATTTTCAATATTGTTTTCTCGAAAAACACACTATAATAGAAATAAATGATTAATTTTATATCATGACTTGCAAGTGTATGATAGTTGGCAGACATTGAACTGTGTGTGAGTCATAGCCATCACTTTAGATCTACTGCTTGAACTTTGTACCTAAAAAAGCAAACATTTATTGATAAATAAATGAAGGGTAGCTAAAAGTCTGTCTAACGTGCTCTGAGTAAAGTTTTTTTTATGTACCTCTGAAACAATGTAAATCAGCAGGAAAACTTTACCTATACACCATATTCAGTCTAGAAGTTAAATATTTTTTGTCATTTACCTGTTTGCACTATACACAATACACTATATGCAATATACAATAATATACAATACAATAATATACATATATTCATATTATAAATAAAAATGTTTGTTCACAACTTGTGTAAAAAGATGTTAAAAACAGATAGCTTGGATCCTAGAAAAGGATATAGCAACATTTAATATCAAATAGTCCAGTCAGTGATTGAGGCTTTCTACAGTTGTATTTATTTCTTTTCAGTTTTGCCTGCCGGAGTGATTGTCGACGAGATCGAAATCCCGGTACCATGGGGCCACGTGGCCGGCCGTTGGTGGGGGCCCCGCGACAAGCAGCCGATCATAGCCATACACGGTTGGCAAGATAATGCAGGCACATGGGACAATCTCATTCCCCTCTTACCCGTCAACACCTCCGTCCTCTGCTTAGACCTCCCTGGGCACGGTTTGTCTTCCCATTACCCTAAAGGTATGTTGTACTACATATTCTGGGACGGCGTAGTTCTTCTCAGACGGATTATCAAGTACTTCAAATGGACGAATGTGTCTCTAATGGGCCATTCCCTCGGAGGCGCTCTTAGTTTTATGTACGCTGCGTCATTCCCTGACGAAGTTGATAGGATCATATGTGTGGACATAGCGAGTCCCGCTGTTAGAGAACCGTCGAACATGGTCAAAAGCACCGGGTGGGGTATTGATAAACATTTGGAGTATGAAAATTTGACTGAGGATAAGATACCCTCATACGGGTATGACGAAATGATAGATATAGTCTGCGACGCTTACAAGGGCTCGGTTTCAAGAGAGAACTGCAAGATATTGATGAGACGAGGCATGACCTGTACTCCAGCACACATTAAGAAGAACGGATATTATTTCAAACGGGATCCGCGACTAAAAGTTTCTGGTCTGGGAATGATGTCTATTGAAACTGCATTGGAATACGCGAGTAAAGTGAAGTGTAAAGTACTAAATATAAGAGCTATTCCCGGGCAGAAGTGGGAGAGATTGGACTACTATATGGATGTTATTGAGAAGATGAAAGCCACAGCTGATGTCCGATACGAAGAAGTGGAAGGAACTCATCACGTGCACTTGGACGCGCCAGAGAATATAATCCACCTTGTAGAAGAGTTCCTAGAAGAATATTAATTTAACGTTATTCTA
This sequence comes from Heortia vitessoides, assembly GCA_020976665.1. Lineage (NCBI taxonomy): Eukaryota > Metazoa > Arthropoda > Insecta > Lepidoptera > Crambidae > Heortia > Heortia vitessoides. The sequence goes on along the minus strand of JACJUM010002525.1, from coordinate 4,837,007 downwards.
GTGCTAATATATAATGTGATACGTAATGTGATGGAAGTACGGTCGTACTTCGCGTAATGTTTAGGATTAGTTTGCTGAATGCAATCGTAATTTTACTTAGGCAAATTACATCACTCGCTTCCATAGTCTAATATTAGAATAAGGTAGGGAAATACAATTTTATGCAAGTATATGAGGAGTGTGATGTTTCAGAGTTCAAAGTACGGTACTTTCTTGTGCGTCGATATTTATGACGTAAAATAGTTGACCTTGACGTAACTGTAGCAACAAGTACATTTGGAGTTCCTTAGTTTCGTTTATAATATTATATTTACATATGACGAATATGATTAATTGGTAATAAGCAACGATTTCTGTGTCACCTATCTATGTATAATTAAAATAATTCAGTCTTGGCATCTAATTGTCTTAACACGTGACTATTGTCTTTTTTATACTAAGTGTAATTAATTTAATGTCTGGTTAGTATTGTATGCTTATTTGCTACCTTTGTTATAGGTATTAACTGTTAATAGGTATTAACTGTATCTCTACTAATGGTACGACCTTCGCTTATTTAAGGTTAAAACATGAGTTATCATCAAGCTTTATCTATGCAACGTGGTTAATATTATAAGTCCGATAATATGAAATCTGTATAGCTATCTAATATTTTTAATAGGGTATCTTAAGTATAACTTACACTAACCGGCTTGCATCGAAGAGCCGTATATCGACATATAGGTACGGTGGGCAACAGATCAATCTACCCAAATCTGGCAAATGTTCACAGTCAATTTTAAACTCAATGGTTCGCCATAATAGATTTATTAATCTATTATTGCGAATCGATATTTATTTATCGATATTTCCATCCATAGCTGTGCTATAAATTGAAGCTTCTGGATAGTAGATAATTATCATTATTCTTAGTAGTTTGCTCTGAAGCCCCGTTTTTGCATACAAGGACGACTATGCCAATACCTGCGTTTGTTCATCATCATCATACCAGCCATTAAACGTCTACTGCTGGACATAGGCCTTTCCAACAAAGAAGGTTTTTTGTCCTTAATTGCAGTGCTGGGCAAGCGTGTTGGCAATCGCAGAGCGTAGCTTTCGTGACGGGGATGCTGCTGTCCCATTTCCGCCCTGTGCATTTGAGCTGCACAGCTACGGATGGATATACCGCCAACTGCCGGTTCTGGTACTTTAGTCGCCTCTTACGACACCTGGTGCATTAGGAGGTGTTATTCTACCCTGCCGGTACCTCACGGCATGCGTTCGTTCGAAATAATAAATTTTACTCAGGTATTTGATGCATTTTCGCTTCGAAGTTTGCTTTCCGATTGGTGTACAAAGATAAGCTTGGAAGCCGTTTCACATTTCGCAAAGATTGCTATGGTCTGATGATTTGTATTAAACCCAAGCTATGCTGTACGCATTGTTACGGTATTTAAGTATTCGGGTCTGTGTAATGACATATGTATGCCCACAGTTATTGCTTCTAAAACATAAAAACTTTAATTTCTATAATTTTTATCATTTATCATCAAATATCATTATTACATTTGTATTAAATATCATTATTCAATTTGTATTGAATATCATTTTTCAATTTGTATTGAATATCATTATTCAATTTGTATTAAATATCATTATTTAATACAAATTAAATATGATAAAAGTAGTAAAGTCTTTAACAAATTCATAAATGAGATAATATATATATTAAGAGTAAATTTGATTCTATGTATATTATGTGGCATACACAGGTGTATTTTATATTTGACCAGGTTTTGATATATGTGAAAATTTATCAGTCGATAGTGGACTCTGCATGTTGAACATAGAGTTCTAATTAGGATAAGATTGCGCTATGGCAGTGCACTCAAAAATGTTCGCAACATTGTTAAGTGAACGGTTGCCAGTACATTGTGGCGGACCCTGCATAAGCGCCAAATATAGTTTGAATGATCATGTTTGAATAAACAAACATTAGCGTTTGCATAATCAAGTGTAATGCACGAGTCTTTAAGAATAGCTTGAAGAGTGTCGGGAACATAGATGGGAAGATAGACCTGTGACCTATAAACGCCTGCAGACAATTTGACTTGTAATAACTTAATTTAGTTTTTGTTTGTAAAATTTGTTGTATGACTGCAGCAACGACTGTTTTTTGCTTAGCAACCATCATACCAGGCACAGAAAGTCCACTGTTGGATTTAGGTCTCTCATAATTGCCGCTCTGGGCAGGTGTCGTGGCAATCGCAGAGTGCAGCTACGCGACGAGGACGCTACTGCCCATCCCCACCTTGTAGTATTTAAGCTGCGCTGTGCTGTATATCTCAACCGCCATCTGTCGCTTCTGGTACCTTTGTCGCCTAACCATCATTATTTCAGCCATAGAAAGTCCACTGTTGGACATATGCCTCTCATAATTGCTGCAATGGGCAAGTGTGGTGGCAATCTCAGAGTGCAGCTACACGACGAGGATGCTGCTGCCTCCATCCCCACCTTGTAGTATTTAAGCTGCGCTGTGCTGAGATATACCGCCATTTGTCGATTCCGGTGCCCTAGTCGCCTCTTACGACACCTGGTGAAGGGGGAGGTACTATTCTACTAAGTTAGTACCCCACGGCACCGCTAAGCAATAAACATGGGCATTATTCAGACGTTCGAGTTTATGTCGTCTTTTTACATATAGATTGACTTCTGTTTGACTTTTTCAACTCAGTGGAGTTGAATTCGGAATATGTTCGGATGATAATGTGAAATATTATCTTGGTACGTATTGTTTACTAACGTAAATTTAAAATTTTCTTTTTTCAGTTCTTGTTTACTATTCTGTTATATTAGTACCAATTTGTTAATTGGTATTAAACCTTATGTTCACGACGTAAAGTCAGAATTATGGGTACAGTATTACAACTGTTGCCTTTCGATAGCTTGATGATTACTCAATATAACTACTTATGCCAAATCGCACGAAAGGGTTGCTGTAATCTATGAATATGTATGTACACCTCTTGCTACCTCTTACGTTTCATTTGCTCTATCCGAGGTTGCCTGGAAGAAATCACTTTTTGCGATAAGGCCCGCCTATTGTACTTCTCAATTATTGTTCTTATTTATATTTATGGTGTATAATAAAGAGTGATTAGTATTATGGATAACATATTTCTATAAAAGTAACTGGTCTAATTAACAGAAAAATTATGTGCTTGTTTTTACTGTTGACCTCCCACTATTCCTAATACATAGTTTAATTTACCCTCGTATTAATGAACGACGCTAAAATCGAAGTAAATACACAAGATAGTTGCTTTGTCTTCATTCAATCAATGAAAGAGAGATCGATATAGGCAAATGTTTACTATAGAAAGAGATGAGAGAAGACATGATGAATCTAATACTGACATGAAGTCGGTTGAAAATATGTTAACTGACAGATGTTACGGAAGGAAATAAGTTAGGTCAGTACAAATGTTTGTTATTATATTTATCAATTTACAATGGGTTAAGGTGAAAATGTTAGGTAAGATAAAGTGTTGATGCACAATGCAGGGTTTATTTTATTATATTTTCTAACGTTTGTGTGGTCACTGAACATAAAAACACTACTTTTTAACGACTTTTAATCATTAATTTAATCTTTGTTGTTCGACGTTTCATTACGGCAATTATTTTCAAGAGTGAATTTTCAAAGTTGTTGAAAAGCAGTTTTTATAATAGGATATTCATTGAATTTAAAGTATTATGAATATAATGTACATCGCAGTAAATAAAATATATTTGTATGTATTTTGCTACAGGAACAAATTTCATCACATACTGATAGTACTGTCGATATTTTGTGATACATAAAATATTTAATATTTATAAATTAATTTTTAATATAAAATTAATTATAACCGATTGTAGTGAAATACGTCACAAATGGGATATAATAATGTTATCTAGTAATAAAAAATGTTGTATGCACCGTAATTTATAATTGGAAATAATATAAAAATAAAACTTGGAAATGAACATAACAATTATAAAATTTACTTAATAATCTATCCGAGTTTCCTTTACTTCTTTCTGCTGCATTTCAAACAGGATTCAAATAGTGTTGTTTTGAAATCCGACACTTCTGGATGTGCTATCTAAAAAAAATGGATATTTCTATTGTTTTGTGGAATATCTGCTATAGCGAAATTTCCTAGACTAATATTGGCTTGTCTGACATAAGATGCACAACAGTTAACCTACCTATCGAAAAAATATGCCACGTTGCATATTTTCTAGTTGAACTAATATGTACCTAATACCGAATAATTGTAAAGTCAGACTATTGCGGGGTTTTCTTGACAACCTGACATTGATTACACATCCTAGATATCTAAAAAATATGCTTCTTTTGCATTTTTTTATTAGACTAATGTGATCACTTATAGGGGTAAAAGGGGGGTGCAAAATTAGTATGAATTTTTACTAGGATTGTTCTACAATTTAAGGTTGAAACTGCAGGGCGCTGGTTAGCAATGCGCAAGTGATATCCATTATGATAACACGAGCGTATAGTACTACTTAGTATAATAAAAAACTTAGTATACTAAACTTAGTACTTATAATAGAAAAGTACTCACTTGCAAGTTGTGATTGTGGATATCACATCGTATAGTTAACTTATTTCCTATGGCATTTTGTAATACGAGTTTGTCGTTCATTGACCGCCATATATTGCTTGCTGATTTTAGAACGTTCATATTTCCGAAAATGTAGAAACCTGGTGATCAGAATTATTTTTCTTGGGTTATTTTTATTCAATAATATGCAAAATATACATATAAAACAGAAACTACAAGTGCACAAATTTACAATCTCAATATTTACATGAATTGAATTCCTTTAAGATCGGGATTTGGCGAAATTCAACACCTAAGGGGATAAAAGGCGTGGTCAGCTTTATATTAAACTTATATAGTTTTGATTTCTAAGTAAGGTTTCCAAATTACAAAATTATTTTTATGAACATCCCTTACAAGGGGGTGTAAGTTTGTTTAGAAAATATTTTATTTTTAATGCTATCGACTCCAAACTTCACAATATAGTATAAACTAAAATTAACTAAAATATTTTTATATTTACGAACTACCCCTACAATTGCATGAAATAGGTGGAGTAGAAAGTGTGAAAAATCTTTTATTTTTAAATTTTAATTGGGTTTCCAATGATACTAAGTTTGCTCTAAAACACGTGAAACCGCGCGGCAAAATGAGCAAAAATCGTAATATTGAATATATATAATATAAATAGATTTTATATACATATAAATAATAAATTTTAAGTATAATAAAAGAAACTGAACTTTTTCTGTTAATAAATAGCATTGGTTAGCAAAAAGTTTTTTCATGTTTAATCCATATTTATAGGCTTGTCTCTTTTCCATTTGTCTACTTATTAATACCTAAACAACAAAAATAAAAAGTATTGTATGCGATTGCATTTATGAACGGAGCAATACAAACCTTCTTTAGCCCTAGACAAAGCCACGCAGATTCTATTTGCCGCCGCCAAGAATCCGATCTTTCCTGCCTTGTTACTCCTCACCAGCGACAGGATCACTATCCTGCTCTCCTCGCCTTGGTAGTTGTCTACTGCTGTTATCTTTATATCTCGCAGAGACGGGTATTTCTTGCTGAGCTGTTACGAAGATATAATATTTAAAAAATTTATTAAATCCTTACTAAAATTATAAATCCGAAAGTAATACCTAAACTACTGAACTGATTTAAATGAAATTTGGTACACAGATAGTCTAAAGCCTTAGAAAGGACATAAATTACATAGAGGACATAGATTAAAACTTATTATTTAGGCTATTGATTTGTATATATAAATAAATATTCTATTCAAAGTTTATATAAGTTAAAGGAAAAGGTATGGTGCCCAATGAAACTACTGCACGCGGACGAAGTAGCGTGCATAGCTAGTCTTAGTATATATGTCGGATGTCCGGCATACGCATTGTCAGGTCGTGTTCTGCTATATCTAACTGACACTTATTCAATATGACAGCTGTCAAAAACAAGTATATCTTATTGTTGCCTTTAGCCTTTTATTATGTATATACAACCTATACATGTTGTTCCTATTGTCCGTATATTTATTATCTGACAAGCGTGAATGTATCATCATCATTATCATTTCAGCCACAGAAAGTCCACTATTGGACATAGTTATTATAGGTAATTAATTAATTTTATTATAATTATAGGTCTACCCAAGATTTGGACTTGGTGGTCATAATAGGCGCGCTGGGCACGCGTGTTGGCATGTTTCAATGACATGTTGAAAAAAATTTAAACTATATACTATGAGTAAAGTGCAGTTTCAATTAAGAAATTTAGACAGATCTGTAGCAGTGTATACGCACTAATTTTTGATCTACAGATTCTTTATCGTAATTTTCCTGTTCAGTCAGCGATAGATCGTCCATTGCTGGATATAGGTCTCCCCGACAAATGGCGAAATTTGTCTATAATTGCCCCGCCGGGTAGGCGTAGTAGGAATCGCAGAGCTTAGCTTCGAGACGGGAATGCTGCTGCCCATCCCCGCCCTGTTTAATTTGTGCTATGCTGTTTCGGGTGGTTATAGTACCATATGTCGGTTCCGATACCTCATTACCTAGTATAGGGGAAGGTAAGATCCTACTCTGCTGGCATCCCAAGGCAAGCTTTAATACCACTATAAGAATAGGTGTTATTAAGCGTGGAGTCATCACAAACATCCGATTCGGATGATTGACTTACAAAAACTATATATAATTTATTTTAAATTGTTAAAACTGTATAGGTCAATATTATTGTATATTTAAAATAAAGTACAGGACAGACAATGGCATGACTATTTAAATTTTCTCTGCATTAATCCTTAAATGTTAATAACAAGTTTTAACTCACCTCTTTAATCAAAGCGACTTGCCCTGTGTAAGTTGAGAGTACGGTGACTTCGTCCGGTAGGTAGTCATTCCCGCGCAAATAACATGCTAGGGCCACGCACCATTGGGCCTCTAGCGTGTTCTTGTGACTCCAGCTATCTTCGAGGCCCTAAAATGATAACTATTAGGTATTCAATTGTTTTGCAATAATAAATAATTGTCAGAATTATTTTATGGCAAATTTCAACAGGTAAAAATATACAAAGGTCATCCGAATTGGTCCTTATTTCACTGTCACTTATTTTTACCGTAAAACAGAAGTGTCTGCATTGCTGGTTCCTGTTTAAAGGGTGGGAGAGGCAGTGAAATTACTGGGCACTGTGATAAAATATCTTCAAGACACAACGCTTTGACAACGGGTTGGCAACGCGCTAGTGATATTTTTGTGAAAATACGAGTGTCTATAGGCTGCGGTGACTTTTACTATCACGCGGACTGTATGATTGTTTGCCGACCTGACCTAATAAAAAAAGAACAAAATACACGTTCCAAATTTACATTAAGCAAATAGTGTATAACATATAGTCATTAAACGCCAAATGTTGACATAGCCGTCAAATAGTAAGGATTGTTGTCTACAATTGCCTCGCTGGGTATGCGTAGTTTTGCGACAGAGATGCCGTGTGAATAAAGATTTTACACTGTTCTGAATGTCATACCGCCATCTGTCGTTTCCGGTTTCTCGGTCGCCTCTTATGACACCCGGTATGTACTAATCTGCTCTACCTAATCAAATATATATTTTTAAACATACCTCTGAATCCTCCATGACGTCATGCGAGCAAAAGAACAAATTGCTCGCCATCCCTCTGACGTCAGGGTACATGTACACACTTGGGTGACTATCCAGAGCATCATATACAACCGGCACTAGTAACTCGACGAAGTCGCGCCTCATCCGCCTTTGGACCGCGAGCGCTCGGGCGTGGATGCCGTTGCGTACCATGCGCTCGAACAGAGATATCTCTAGGTTGTAGTCTTTGGCTAATTTGTAGTGTGCTGCTGTTGGTCTCAACTGCTTATGATCTCCTGGGTAAGTGTATTTTAAGATATAGCTTCAATAATATATTGGAAGTATTATATGATCACCAGAAGTATTATCAAGAAATACATTTAGGTACAAAAGACGACAAGATCAGTCTATACAATCTGTTCACGTTTCATTTAATTTTAAACTATACCTGTAGCTCGTATCTTATTTTATATCTATACAGATATTTTTATAGATATGTCTGGTTTGAACCCGTTGTATTTGTACCCCAAAGCCAAGGCAAGATTTTGAAAAGGACTAAACTCGCATTATCTATATTATTCGATGAATCTACAAATGCATATTTTTGGAAGATTCATAATATAAATGAATTTAAAGTGACAATCTACAGTGTATTATATATGTATTGCAGTGTTTGCAGTGTTTGCAAAACAGCATGAGATAAAATAAAATCTCTTCAAATAATAAAGTTTTTAATTTCTGAATAGCAATTGCCAGAAATTAAAAATTTTATTGTATATAAACAGCACCCGTGAATTGCAATAAACTATAGTCATAATCGATAGTATGATAATTTTAATGTCAAGATTAAGCAGCAGATAAAGCTTCATGATAAATAGTTAAAACAGCAGTAGATACAAATCAACGTTATGTTAACTTGCAAACTCTATCTATCTCAAACAGAGTCCTGACTTTCGGTGGAGAATGTAATTGGAACTTATTATACTTTTCATCAAGAACTGAGGCGAACATCGCAGTACCCTTAAATGAAAAGGCATCTCTTGCACGGGGGGAACACAAACGTAGCAAATTTCTCCAATAAATAGTTTCTCACTCGAATTCGATAGCCAAGAGATAAGGGATGAGTGTTAAGAACCGCATTTAAATCGATTATTGAGGTTAGCGTTCACAAACAAAGAGAAACGGCTCGTCTACAATTTTATTAAATGACTTCATCGATGAAGGACATTCTACATTCCTAACGTTTGGCTCTTTGGACTAAGTTAAAAGCCTTACTAACTCTTCGATGATGGTGTCGGTAATAATTAGGACAATAAGTACATATAATGATCATAACTTCCCTTTCCAATAGATCTCGTATGTAGGTAATACTAGAATGCTCTTAAAATTTTTGTAATTAATAACTTAAAATTTTAAAGGTTTATTTTTTATTTTCTCTTATCAGCTTGAACTTGACTCGATACGCTTCCTCGTGTTTGGATAAAAAATATATTAACCATAACCTGACCTATTGTCTTAAACAGACAGACGAGCACCAGACCTGCAGCCCAAAAACGTTTTAGAGTTTTGGCCCAGGTACTAAGCATGACACTTGTACTTGAAATTTTACTATTGAATTCTATCTATAGTGTGAATTCAGCTGTTGATATAGTACCGACTGTACTTTATCAATTCCTAATTATTATCAGATTAAAGTGCAAGTCGAGTGTTTTTATATGAAGTTACCGCACGTCTGAGATAAGGATTTATTATTACCCTAAGCACACGATTTATTAGTTTCGAGCTCAATACTGGACTTACTCAACGATTAACACTTGATTGTGCCTCTGAGACCGGACCTCGATTCGAGTGGCTGTCGTTCGGCACACCTTATCATTATTATAACAGCCATTGGAAGTCCACTGTTGGACATAGGCCTTCCCAAGAAAGGGGGAATTTTGCCCAATAATTGCCGCGCTGAGCAAACCCGTCCTGTCTTTATCTATATTTATATGGGCTATTTTGGTAACTTTGTTACTTTTACAGATACTTCTTATTTCTGACCGGATCAAGAAAATATATTCCGAGTGCTGCCCTCAAGATAATTTTGTCTGTGATTTTATTTTAACTATCCCACGTCAAGGTCTCTGTCTTGATAAAGGTACTACAAAATCAAAATTTATCGAACATTTCATACGGTTTACACTTATCTGCGAAATAAGTGGGTTTTAAGTCCCTGAAGTGACGATAATTCTAGAAGATTTTGAAAAAAACATATCTACTAGAAGTTGATGTAGTATTAAGATACAGGATAGACAGAATAATACAAATCTAAGACAAGGGGTAGGTTACAAGTGCATATATTACCTATGAGTATCAGATGCTGACAGTGATGAGTCAAAGAAGCGACTATATGTGCCTCCAACACCTCAGCCGCCTCCTCCACGATAACTGAAAATTTATTTTTTATATAACATCTTAGGCTAGAGTAAATAAAAAAATCTTTAAACTTTAAACGGCTTTTAACAATACATTTAAAGACCGACTACGGTGTGCCCATCGCCGCGGGGCACACCCATTCATTATATAGCGGCGCTCATTAATGAGCAGCCTCGTCCGTGTCTCTAGTGGCGATAGAGTTGACGTCTAAATAGTTCAGCATTAGACTTATACGAAAATAAAGCGATAAAAACCTTAAAACTTGTCTAACGTCAGGCAGGAACCTAACCAATTATTATTACCAATTATTCGATTAATTGACGCGTCAAATTTCCTCCTATCAATAATTTTTCGATTTACAAATCTATTATACGCAAAAATCGACTATTAAGTATTGTAATCCATGCAATATAATTATTTTTCAATTTTAATACCACTTAAGTTTTACTTACAAAATAAAAATGCAGGATGGTTTGTTTATATCTTTTATATTGACTTATAGCTCAGAAGAATTTAAGTCGACTACAAAATGCAAGGTAAAAGAAAACATATTGGTTTAAACTTTAAATCAATATGACATTAATACGAAAATAGAAAAGGTTTTCACAGAACGCATAGATTCTCCATGTAGATATGGAATTGATAAAACAGGCATTTTGCTGTATTAAAATATAAGCCTATCATAAGATCTGTGTTATAATACTTTTATTTAGACAATAAACCGGTACAGACTAGATTAAACTGGTTCGTCTTCTGGCCAAAGGTGAAACTACATGTAGCTAACCTATAGGAGATAGCAGCCGCCGCATGAGGTCATGTCTTCTCGCTGCAGTAGTGGTGGTGACTCCCACAACCCTGGTCGCCTTCATCACGTCTCCATCAATCAAAGTCGATACTTCCTCTAGCTCTCGACTAGTAGTGTTGTGCCTTTCCTAATTCATTGTAAAAAGTTACAGAATTTAAAAAGTTGATAAGGCTGTATGAAGGCCCGATGGCGGAGTTCGATCCCCACACAGGACAATTATTTATATGATGATATTTGTGTTTATCCTATGTCTGGGTGTTAAAAATATGTAGGGGAGACCGGGGATAGTTGACTAATTTTTTACTAAATCATACATATTTTTTGTGTTTTCATCCATACAGACAAAAAATCACATTAATGGGTAGAAGAACTATTAAACTACTAAAAAACAATAAAACATAGTTCATTATTAAATATCATCATTATATTTAAATTCATTTTATAGAACATCAACTTTTAGTCAATCTACCCCGGTATAAGGGTACGTAGACTATATGCCCGGGGTAAGTAGACCTACGTATCAATAAGCAACAAATTATGAGAAGAGTCAAGTAATAAAACACTATTTTCAATTTAATTGAACTCTTTATTCAAAAACAATTATAAATCAGGTATAGACATCTTTTATAAGTCTTTAACAAAACTATCAACTCTTAGTATTTAAACTTTTTAAACTAAAATCTTCTTCAGTTTTCTACTAAATCACACATAAATCGTTCCATAACTTATGCATGTTACATATTAATTCTTATTTATATAACAATTTAAAATATTCTTACGCCACAAATTAAATGCACATTTTTCATTGCTATACTTAAATAATATCTAGTAATTGTTAAATACTTGTATTTAAAGTTTTATTAAAATAAACTCTTCTTCAGTCTCATTTTAAATCACATATCAATCTTTGTATACTTAAAAATATAATAGAAACAGACAATTTATCAGTCTTTATAATCAGAAATACAGTGTTTGCATTCAAAAAACATTAGATTACCTCTTACACGTTTGGCTTGAACCCATAACTTACAAGCAATGCACTGAATCCATTGTTCGCTAGGGACACTATCGGCGTAGGATTCAGTGCAATTTAAACAAAACGTGCTCTCGTCATCTGAATCACAGCATTGTTATTTTCATAGACGGTGTCATCAGCAACATTCATCTCATTTACTTCATCCGTTCCTTTTCCTTTCCCCGTTCCTTTTCCCTTACCCTTTCCTTCTCCTTTGCTCTTGCATTGTCCTTTACCTTTGCTTGTTTCTTTTCCTTTTTCTATTCTGTTTTTTGTATCTGTTCTTCTCTTCTGCAAAGTTTCTCTATTATTATTCATATCTATAAGATTTTATTTTTCAGGGGTGTCTGTATATATAGAACTTTTACGTTTTCGAGTATTTCTTCTATTATCTAAACGTGGCGCCGCTTTAGGAAAGGGTCTTATTTCTTCCAGTACTGCAAATGAAGGCACATTTGTTTCTGCAGCATGCACGTTTTCTGGGGTTTTGAGAGTTTCTCTTCGCTTCAAATGTAGAATTTAATATTTCGTCAAAAAGAGAGAGTGACTCACATTCAGTACTCAAAGATCTTGTAGGAGAGGGCATTGTGGTAGTAATCTGTTCTGTATTTGCAAATGAACACTGCGGTGCCAGAGTGTGACTTTCGATTAAAGTATTGTGATCAGGAATAGGAGCCTCTTCGACAATAGACAAAGCGTTAGGTGCATCGGAAGTCGATGGAACAGTAACTGTGCTCACATCACATGCTAAAGAATTACCACTGTCATGGGAATTGGGCATCGGCCTATCTGTCACATAAGAACCACTAAACTCGGAATCCAGAAAAATGTTTACATTCAACGGTGAAATCCCGGATACTTTGAATCCTGATTGAATATTTTTAATTGTAGCAGCCAATGGTAGTGACGTTTTAAGTAGCTCCGGTATGTCATATATTTTTCTTTCGGTTATAGTTTTTCCTAGGTTACTAGCTAGCCAGTTGTCACATGCTCGGTTGGAATACTTTTTCAATGGTCCGTACACGGATCTATCAAGAGGTTGTAGCTTGTGGCTACAATGTGGAGGGAATGATAAAACTGTCACTCCATTGGCTTTAAAGTAATCCAATGCTTCGATAGATAAATGGGAGTCATGGTTATCCAGCATCAACATTACAGGTTTTTCTTTACTGGGCTTAACATATTGCACGAAATGTTTGGCGTTCTTTATGAAGTTTACTTCTTTCATCCAGCCAGACGAATTAGCATCACCTTCACATCCGATAGAGCCACCTCTAATAAAATGGGATTTGTAATGTACGCGTGGAAATACAAAAAAGATGGTGGTACCATATTTCCAAGAGCTTCGGTATAAAAACCAATATACCGCATCCGATTCTGGTACATGATTTTGTGGTATAAAATAAGTGTAGGTACCCTCTAAATCAGTGAGGCAATCAACAATTAGATTTCTTAGTATTCTCAAGTACTTGATTATATTGTGTCGTGATTTCAGGAAATATCATAATTTCAATAGTATTTGGATTTGCAAGTTACTTAAGACTTTCCTTGTAGACTATTATCTAATTTTGACATTAGAAATTAAGTTCCTATTTTATCACGCCAATAACCTATTAACAGTTTGGCATTGAGAAAGAAAAATCAATATACCGGATTGTACAAATCTGGATGACTTTTCCGGTAATTCCTACATCATCATTATCATCATCATTATTGGAAGTCCACTTCTAGACATAAGCCTCCCCAAAAAATTCAAGATATGGACGATCAAAGAAATATCAATAAAAACGGTAAGTTATGCACATCGTCCAAATGTGGAATTGATACGTATATCCTTATTATCATTACAGCCATTGGAAGTCCACTGCTGGATATAAGCCTCCACAAGAAAAGAGGTATTTTGCCTATAATTGCCGTGCTAGGCAAGCGTGTTGGCAATCGCAAAGCACAGCTTTTGCGAAAGGGATGCTGCTGCTCATCCCCATCATTTTTCTTCACATTTGAGCTGCACTATTCCGGATGGATATACCGCCATCTGTCGGTTCTGGTACCTTAGTCGCCACTTACGACACCTGGTAAGTACTCCTGGTAGGTAATACTAGTTCCTACTTATAATCCTCTAATTATATGCAATTAATTTTGCATTAATACATTATGACAATTAGTCATTATAACAAAACAATTATGTATGTACTTACTAGTAATTCATTCAGCCTGAACGTTAACTCTTTCTTAATCTGGTCGACACATAAGTAATAGAATTCCCATCTTTGTTCCACCTTCAACTCATATAAATCTGTGACTTTGGCAAGTTTCAGATCTTGTATATCATTTTGTACCAACGGTTGATATATCTGAAAACGGTTGCATGACTTTTAATCTGTACACTTAATATATGACGATCGCAGTAGTTGAGAACAGGCTTGAGATCGACAGAAGAATCGCTGGTATTATTTTCAAATAAAAAAATTGGTAGTGTATTCTTTAATACTATTTTCTATATTATTAGCACCGACGCCGGTATAAGTTCCAAAATTTGTAGGTCCATTAGATGTTATTAGAACCCATATCACTATCAGTTTTTCTTGCAGGTTCTTTTCTGGTGGCTCACATAATGAACCTGCTACTTGCTAACTTAGTTATTAGATCTGTCTAGTGCGGGCAGACTAGTATTAAAGTATATATATATATAATTATATATATATATTATATATATATTATTTGTTTAAATGACTCTTATAACGCAAATTGTCAGGGTCATCGGTTATTTGTGTAAATTATAATTAGCAACTCTAAACTCATAGATTTATTTTGATAACTTGAAAATGTCTATAAAATAAAGATATATATTAAAAGGATAGACCTATTAAATAAAGGTATATTTTACTTGACTATATAAACAAATATTGCAAGCTATGTTAAACATTAAACGCTAATAACTAAGATCAAATTTGGATGTGGGTATTTTATAGGACATAGAATTATCTGTCGCTTTACGTATTTGCGGTGGTCTCATCGTTTGTCAAGTGAGTAATTATGAAATTCTATATAAATCAATAAAAAATCTGTAGTATTTATGAAGATTCATATAAATAGTGTTTAAAATTCGTTAATGAAGCAGCAAACATTTTCTCGGCTGTTGTCAGGTAATATACCAGTTACTAGATAGGTTCTAGTGGCAATACCTCCGGTTTTGAATGTTAATAAAGTAAATCTTATCGTCGCCATGCATACGCAACGTTGACGCGTCAGTTGATAAGTGCGTTTAAATAAAGTTTGTGCATCCTAACTTCTCTCTATCTAAAACAGGTTTCCGTCTAGTTCATAACTGTTTGTGTTACGTGAACAAAATTATTGATGAATTACCGGCAAATGTATACCACGAGCATTTGACTAACGGAATAAAAATACTAACGAAATATTTACTTGAGGGAGACCTCATACAAAGGTCGTCAGCATTGGTACCACAGTCTATTTCTACTGCCAAATAGCAGTTCACATTTCTGTGTTCCGGTTTAAATGATAAGAGGCAGTGAAATTACAGGGTAATGCGACCCAACATCAAGTCATAAAGTTGGCAACGCGTTTATAGGCTACAGTGACGTTTACTATCATGAGGACTGTAGGCTTGTTTGTTGACCTGGTCTAATAAAAAATATCTACGATTCACTTTCTGGTATTTGATGACTAATTTATAATTATAAATAATTCAGCATAAAAATAATTATAAAGCTGAAGAGTTAGTTTGTTTGAACGCGCTAATATCAGGAACCGCTGGTCCAATTAAAAGAATTCTTTCAGTGATGGATAGTCCATTTATCAAAGAAGGCTATGTAATATCTCGCCAGGACTAATACATAAAGATAAATGTTGTTTGCTCCCCAAACGCCTGCCAACTTTTATCCGCAAATCTGCTTTTGATCGTGTTGTGTTCGATATGCAGACAGGAACGAACTTTTGATTGCATAAAATCACATATTTTGTGGACTCTCACCCTGTAACACCAAATTTGTACAATTTAATTCGGATATTGTAACGGTTTTAGAGTCACTTCTGTTAAACGCAAAACCAATTTTAATTAATTTTGGTATGTGTGAAGATAGACTAGTGCGATTGGAAAAGAAAATTGGCATCTCGAAGTACTAATCAAGCGTAGACGCATCAGCTAGTTTATAAATAAACGGCGGAGTGCAGAAAATATGTCAATAAGGTAACTGTCACAAAGTCGCTGATGCCTGGTGGTAATTTTCATAGACAAATCTTACCTTGAAACAACGTAATCGCATTCTAATCTTCTCTATATGCTCCTCAAACTTGTCAGTCATCATCTGACCATGCAAAGTGTCATCTGTTATGTCTTTCACATACTTAATGCTGTTCTTCATTGAGTCGATTTCATGGAGACACCATTTCTCTGAGAAACATGTCTCAATTTTGTTGTAGTCTTTCAAATCATCAGTTTCTTCGTCAAATTGTTTTTCCCAATCGTCTTCATCCTCTTCAATTTCTTGCACATCATCAAAAAGCCAACTCAAAACACGGTCTTCCTTACTGTTCCTCAATTCGTAGTCTTTATCACCAATTCTAAGATACTGTTTTATATTCTTATAACAAAGTATTTCTCTTTCGCATTTTTCAATATCTGTTTGTACTTCAGACATTTCATTGAATACCGTCTCTAGTTCAGCCTTTTTTCTTCCGTACAAATACGAATATTTTGATTTGATCTTACCCCTCAGACTATGCAAAGTGTATGCTTCAAGGTTTTTGTTCTTACTCTGGCTCCCGAGTCGAACAATATTCTGAGTCACACTGAGAATGCCTTCTAAGAATTGGTCAAGGGCGTGATTAGTGTAACAGATAATGAGCATCGGCGTACCTTCCAAAGACAAATTTTTGAGAATAGTTGAAGCGATTTTAGTACCTATGAACGTTTTGCCGGTGCCGGGAGGGCCTTGTATTACTGCGAATTCTCTTGTTAAAGCGAATTTGCAAGCTTTCATTTGAGATTCGTCAAGGCCGAATGATTTGCAGTCGGGCCACTGCTCTGAGTCAAGTACGGGAAAGTATATTTCTTCTGCCTTGCCAGATTCCGTGATACTATACACTGTTTCTGAATTTAGATATGCAGGAGGTCTTGTTTCTGGCTGTGAAAATTTAAAGGACAATATAGTTATTGGTGCTAAGCATAATTTTATTTTAATTGTTATTTTTTTTAAATTCACAATGAATATATAGAATGATAACTGAATTACAAAGTACAAAATAATTTTGAAATTTGAATATTTGTGCGAAGTTTTAACTTAGTATTTTTAATATCATCTCTTTTGCTAAAGTGGATTTCGTTTCACGTGGTACTATTCGTTACTTATCAATGGGCTTTGGTTCATCGGTAGGACCTGCCGCATCTGGTGCTTGCACTGGTATTGCTTTCCAAGGAGATAGCAAGGTACCGGCTGGTTCATAAATAATCGTAAGGAAGTTGGAGATAACGATATGCTGACTCTCAGTGTAAATAAAATCCTCGACACATTACTAAGCGGTTCCATTACTGTCACTGTCTTCTGCAGAACAACTTCATCGTGTACATTACATCTTAACCTTATAACCTGGACAATCCTCCTTTTTGCACAATAAGTCACCAAGTTCATTAAAGGTGTTGGAATATTCCTATGCTAAAATGAAGTTTAAACCTAAATTTATTTATTATACCTGAACATCCACAATATATTTCTGCATTGGAATATCATCTTGTTTGAACGACTGCAGGACCTTCAATACTCTGTGATAGGGTTCAAAAAACACTTCACTTTCCACCATGAGATATGATTCACTGAAGATTTTATTTGCAACAGGATTTTGAAATGATACTGCGACCTATAAATATTCATAAAATTAATTATTTATAAAATGCATAAAGCACAGAAAAGATATAAATAAAAATCACTATTAGATATTAAAGTTAAATCAACAGTTTTTACTGCTGCTGTCTAGCATAAATAATGTGCAAAAAATAAAATAAATTAAAATTTAAAACAGATGGTATATAAATAGCAAACGATTACTGGACTAACTTTAAATGATGAGTTTAGTTTAGCTCCTCCAAGTGTACATATGTATTTATACTCACATAACCATCTGAAAGCAAACTTAAATTGCTATCCAGTACAGTAGCACACAAAATTGTCTCAAAACTATCATTTGTGAAGAGCAGCAGAGACCCAAACATCAGTTGCTTATTGTATGCATACTTCTTCTGGTCTACAGATCGATCATTAGTTCGTTCATTCCATGCTATATCCACTAGGTGACCTACTCTGTTGTTGCTTACATATGTGCGCAGAATGCGAACTTTCGGGTACAGTCTGCAAATCATTGAAATAATCAAATCAATACTAGACACATAGTGAAACACAAGTATATAATAAAAACTGATTATTAACAGGTTTAAAAAGCGGTTTATATTTAAATTTTTAAATTAACTTTTTATATTTATGGTTCATGTATTTATCACTTTGTTTTTTAAATTTCTGCTTAATAGTTG
This sequence comes from Heortia vitessoides, assembly GCA_020976665.1. NCBI lineage: Eukaryota > Metazoa > Arthropoda > Insecta > Lepidoptera > Crambidae > Heortia > Heortia vitessoides. The sequence goes on along the minus strand of JACJUM010002525.1, from coordinate 4,818,528 downwards.
CACTATTAAGTAGAAATTTCAAATACGGATTTAAAGCTGTTAGGAAGTAGTAATGAATGCATGAGTGTTAGAAAATATGCTATTTGTATATTAAATATTGATATCCAAATAATAATTTACTTTAACTATATACATTTTTTACATAGTAAAAGTACAAGATGTTCTGGCTAATTGTTTTTTTTTATTGACACTTACCTAATATTTTCATATCTCCTCTTCTTTGGATTTTCAAGATATTTACCTGAAGCAGTAATAGATAGTTTTACATTTAACTGCATTAAAATGAATTCAAATTTTTAATAGAAAAAAATATAATCAATAAGAAATCAAAATGTTTTGTTTTGTACCTGCAACTTGTTTTTAAAATAACATTAACAAAATTGAATCAAGGGACATATTTTGACTACTACTGGAGGAATGATATGATTATAAATTACCCATAAACACGTGTACAAAAAAAAATTCTAGCTAAAAATATTTTACCAACATATTCCATCTCTAATGGGACCAAAGCAATCTTCTCTCAGCAGCTTGAACTGTAAGTCGAGGTAGTGCTCCACATTAGGATATGCTCCATTAACAATATTTGGTGTAATCATAATGGTACTTTTGCCAAATAAGTCATCCCTTGATGGAAATATGGCTAAGTTCCTGAAACTATCTGGGCTTAAAGTTTCTTTGATTCCTCTTAAGTGTTCTGTGATATCCTGAAATGCCAGAAAATTAACCATTTTGTTGAAATAACAATAAAATAAAATATTACATGTAATTGATTAAGGTACACCTTGAAAGGCATAAGGGGATCAAATTGAAAACATTGCAGTTTAGTAAAAGTTTTTGCTTATTCTCTCAGGATTGATAGCAAATAAACTAATATCACATAGTATAAAACAAATATGTATGCACAGATCAGTTGATGCTGTTTGTTTTAATAGATAGAATGCTACAATATAGCAGAGTTACACTGATAATTTTAGAAATATCTGATGTGATGTAATAAACAAACTTCTTTTATAGCACTAACATTGCAAATGCTGGTTGGAACCCAATGAAACAGATCAAAATAATGTACTACAGTATTTTACACAATAAAAAGGTTGACAAAAAAGTCCAGGATGGTATTTCTATCTCTTAGGGATAACTTACAATAATAATTTTTTATCTGCTTATCTAGTAATATATATTACTAGAAAAGCATACAAAAAATAACATAGAAACTAACACATAATGGACATGATTAGATACACCAAAGTAGTGCAGAAATAATCACATTATACAATTGGAATTAATTTATCAAAACATTGTTAACATTAGAGGTACACTAATTTAGTTGAAGTGATCCCAAATATTACCCCATTTGTTATATTCAATATCCTGTTCTGCAGTTTCTTGATTCGTAGAAATAATTTATTACTGAATGTTTCCAAGTGCTCTTCTCTTACACCTACAGCACTGTCTTCGGTAACTTCAAGCAACTCGTACACTTTAGGCAATATCTCTAAATTACTATCATCATAATCAACAATGCCTTCACATAATAAAACAATATTGCTATAAAATGTTTCAGCATCATCCCAAAGTTGAGTGTTCATTCTTTTCTCAACAACTCTGACTTGAGGCAAGTTAATTGTGTACTCTTTAAGTGTACTTATAAACAACGACTTTTCAAACTTTATCTTCAATTGATTTGCTATTCTGGATTTTTCACGATGTTCTAAAGACTTGTAAATTTGAGCTAAAACTTTGACAATTAAAACTATGAAGTCGCCCTTGAGTTCGGCGTCTAAAAGCATCCAAAATCCAGGTCTGTGTGCAACCTCTAATATAAGAAGTGATGGTGAAAGTAAGGAAATATCAAGGAGTCTTTTGAATCCGATAGGCTTTCTCTCCTGAGGTTCTGGTTTAGATGGAGGTTCCTCGGGTAAATCTTCGTCAGTAAACTGAGAACTGCCGGCACTTTCTGCAATTAATGTTCCGTCGAACCAATCTATACGTAAAGAAGATTTATTTCTTTCACTCATTGTTGCTATTATTAGTTAAGTAAAACTTATAAAATCAAATTTTATTTTGATTCAACACCTGACGTTGACATTGACAGTGACGTGTCGTTTAGCTTGTACGTTGCTAGTGTCCTCATTCATAATATGTTTTTTAAGATGGCAAACGAAGTTCTTATGCTTTTTATATTGTGATATTTCATACCACATAGAATTCCTATTTTATTTTCATACAACGATGTTGACAAACAAGTTTATAGTAGTTTTAACAGTTATTTATACGTTTTAATTATAAAATCAATATAATTTCTAACATTTACTCCAGCTCTTAATAAAACTAAAACCGTCTTGAAATCTTGAAAGACTTAGACAAATTAAATTAGGTTAATTATAACTACATTATTCATTTAGATTCATAAAAAAACATTTGTTCTATTCTTGACGAACCACATATTTTTGGAAAAATTTTAACAGGGCTCAGTTCAAAGGAAGAAAATATCCTGAAACCATACTGTGCGCGTCAATATAGTTTTCAAGTTCAAAACCAAACGACGCATATGTTAGAGTTAGATTAACTTTTATGTATAATTTCTCATTTGGAATTAGTGGGAGCTTCGGGATTAGCCTTAGTAATTAGTAACTACTTTCTGATCTTGCCAGTTTTTTATCGCTAGACAATGCTCTCATCGATTAAGAACGCGCTGGAAGAAGTTCACAGACTGGAACAAATACTTTTAATATTGCTTAAGGTGCGTAGTGCAACTGTTGGGAATTCTGCATTCTGTTGGGAAGGTCTTTCTACAGATATGATGGACGATATTAAGGGAAAATTTTTTTTTGTTTATTTAATAAATAAAGATTTATCATTTTCTTAAACATTACATTTTAACATCATGAAAACGATTAATATTGGTGGGACTAAATGTAGGTCGCAGTTACCAATTTAATAAAATAATAGAAATGCTTAAATAAGTATTGTAACATTAGTAACATTTGAAGTAGTAGTAATTTGTAACATTTGAAGTCACAAATGTCGACAGTAAAAAAATTCTATTGAAAAATAAATGAATATTTGTAACTAGGTACTTACTTATCTATACAGATTAATAAAATTAAAATGATGATAGGATGGTAGGATAGGAAATACTTAATTTATTAATTTCTGTTTATAAAATTTTTCGAAAATGAGTCAAGCACAGATATCGCTTAAAAAGTAACCCATGCAAACAAAACCATTTTAAGATACAAGTATTAATGCCGATGCCGTATTCGGCAGTGTCATATGCGCCAAGGGTCGTGAGTTCGATCTCCACACTCTATCTTCAGACTACTTTGCACTGTTAGTACAGCACAGGCTGAAGAATATTAGGTGAATAGAATATAGAATATTGGGTGCTCCAATTTATTAGTTAGGTTCAGATAGGGTAGCCAAAATCTTCTTAGAAGTTATTTGACAATGTTGCCTTTATTGTAAGAACAGTTCATTCATGAATTGTACATTGTTCTGTAAACTACAAAGTGTACAATTTTCGTATCCTGGAACGAAACCTGGCGCCAAGGGTCGTGAGTTCGATCTCCACATATTACCAAACATAAATAAGATAAGTATTAAATAAGATGTCAGATATCAGAGGAAATCTTATTACTTATTTCATGTCCTTTTCTCAGTGCCTTTTATCTCGAAATCGAGAAAAGGATGATGTGTGAATTCAATATTATTAGTAACTAGTAATCCGCCCCGGCGTCGTACGAGCCCTGCACGATAAAAATATGACTGTTTTATAATATGTACAAAAAAAAATACGTAGAGAAAAACTGGGTTGTGTTATACGACTTAACTGGCAAGCCGACTTTGATGAAATTTAGTATTTGAATAACTCTATCTTCAGACTACTTTGCACTGTTAGTACAGCACAGGCTGAAGGATTTATAGAAGGTGAATGGTGAGAACAGCAAGCTATAATATTGTCAAAACTAATTACTAGTTTCTATGTCTTTCTATCCCAATTGAACTGCGCATTATGTTGTAGTTACATCAAATAAATATCATAGTTTCCGGAAGTGCGTACCAAAGTAAATATAGATTATGATATCGCCATTTTGAATGTCCGCATAAGCTTAAGTAGTATTGGCACTGGTCCAATCAGATGTATTTACTCAAATGCCTATTTCACCACACCCTGAAATGTCACCCCGAGAAAAATGTGGCATTTCTAATTCTAATTTGTATGTACATATGCTGCTGTTTATCTGTATTACAATTACTTTTAGCATTTAAAACGACCAAGAATAAAGCCTTTTAAAAGACTCTCAATTAATAAACTTACTAAATTCGTAATATCATGAACTAACTATTTGTTCGTTAAAAATTTATCACGCGTCAGTCAGTCAGCTGTACTCAACTAAAATCTAAGATCGTTCGACCCTAGAATATTGGGTGCTCCAAGTTATTAGTTAGGTTCAGTTAGGGTAGCCAAAATCTTCTGAGAAGTTATTTGACAATGTAAATGTAATGTGTGCCTGTATTGTAAGAACAGTTCATTCATGAATTGTACATTGTTCTGTAAACGAGGATACGAAAACTGTACACTTTGTAAAGTGTACAATTTTCGTATCCTGGAACGAAGCCTGGCGAATGTGAAAATAACTAAGTTTTGTTATTAACTTATTGTATAGGAATGATATAACATCACTTGTGTGAATTCCAGTTAGTATTGTATTCAGTATAGATCAGCAAAATGATCGGCCTCTACAGAATCTATTTAGATAAGTTTGTCAATTTACAACAATTTCAGACAATTTTAACAAGAAACGTGTTTAGTAATTGGCTGACAATTTCAGTATTTGCCTTCTAAGTCAATAGCCCAACAAGCTAAGAAGAGGCAATTTTCGGAATCTCTGGCGCTATCCCTAATAGAACTTAAGTTACCGACACAGCAACGGATTAGCAAAACTTAGTACGCCAATTTGATCGGCCGATGGAGCGGTGAGGTTCTATAAAGGAGATTGCGGAACGGCAAGCGCAGCCACGGATGTCAACCCACAATTTGACTGAAACCATAGGATCGCACTGAATGCAGGCTGTATTCAACCGGTCCTATTAGAAATCATTTGAGGAGACCTATATCAAGAAAATCCTAGTGCAATATTAGAGACCGGTGACGGTATTTTCTAATAAAACATGTCTAGCCAATCCAGTAACGTTTGGTTACTTTAGTCGCAGCTAACAATCTAGATTAATGTATGAAAGGTCAGGATTAAAGACATAGTAAGCGTTTTATCCCTGAATTAACTGACGTGTAAGAGTAATTAGTCATACATTTAAGATGTGAGGGTTAATCTTGAGATGCTGACGAGGCTAGTTTCCAAGATTAAATTTTATGATATCGCGTTATATTAGACTATTTTATCCATGATGCTGAGCCACGAGTGAATTATTTTGTTTTTGCAAAATACATGCATATGTACTTACATTACGTCTGGGTCCCATTGGGGTAAGCAGAGTAGAATAGTACCTTCTCCTTACCAGGTGTCGTAAGAGGCAAGTTAGGTACCAGAACCGACAGATTGCGATATATCTAACCCTAACAGTGTAGGTCAAATGCACAGGGCGGGGATGAGCAGCAGCATCCCCGTCGCAAAAGCTGCGATCTGCGATTGCCAATACGCTTTTTAATTACGCAATTATAAGTATAATTTCTCCTTTCTTGGGGAGGCCTATATCCAGCAGCGGATTTCCCATGGCTGGAATAATTAATGAAAGTGTTGAAAAAAGTCAATCTACTCTGCTGAGCGCTTCAAAATTTTCATTAGTTTAGTCGGCTTTTGACTAAGTAGCACTAACTAGTAACAGAACTAAGTAGTTTTAATCAAAAATGCTGACAAGCTGTTATGGTCCAACGAAAGATAAAACATGTAGACATATCATCTCTTTATAGTATAGAATGTAATGTAGACTTATAATTCGTGCGGACAATTATAACTGTCACGTCCCGAACATCACGCACTTCGCGTGACAGGCGCAGATAACGTTCCAAGTTTGTTCTCACGTGACAGGATACACGTGCGCCCGATTGTCGTCGCTCTGTGGGCAGCCCCACGTAGCTACGGGCTTGTTCCCGCGGGTCATCTGAACAATTACTTGAACAAATGTTTAAAACTACGTGCTACTTTTCGTCTGTAATTTCAGTTGGTTTATATTTCAAGGACTAATCATAGTGAGTCTTGTAATGAGCTTTTAGATTTCGATTACAAAAATACATTTATTTTGTATATAATTAATTAAGAAATTTTTACATTAATGCAAAAGTATAAATCTTATGAATATTACGAAAGATGCGGGCTGAAACGGCGGGTTATCAGGTTTTCAGAGAGGCCTGGCCCCTGATATGCCGTGGTCGATGCGATGACTCACTTTGCAGTCGACACGCAGTGGACTAGTTTTTGAGACGGCAGTTCAACATTCTGGGGTGGGTACTAGATCGTGCTGGGGTGGGCCACCCGGCCCCCCTATGTCTCTGAATCTGAAGTCTTGTTCTGGCTGTCTTAAATCTCTGTCTAAAGACTGAACACATATCTGGATAAAAATTGGCACAGAGGTTATTGACTTATTGTATATAATTCGCCTCTCCAAGATAGAAAAAAAACGGGCCAGTCCAGGATATTGTGGTCGTAGGTATTCTTCCGTATTATCCATATCGTCGTCTTCAATCCAATACCGGAGTCTATAACATCACTATATATCATCACTGTTAAACTAGTAAAAAACATGGGTGGGCGTGGAGGCAATCGTAATATTGGGCTAAGTGATTAATTACGATTTAAACTTAATTATTTGTCACATTCACGGTACGGCCATTATTATATCGGGCAACTAGGTAATAAATCAAAATTTGATTATAAAAAAAAAATGCCGAAAAAATATTTCCCTGAATAATATCATTCCAGCCATTACTAGAAAAAGTCTACTACTAGTAATAGGCCTTACCAAGAAAAGAGGCATTTTACCCATAATTGCTGCGCTGGACAAGCGTGTTGGCAATCGCAAAGTATCTTTCCCTGTGCATTTGAGCAGCATTGTCTTGGATGGATATACCGCTATCTGTCGGATTTGGTGTCTCTGTTGCTTCTTACGATACATGGTAGAGGAGCAGGTACTATTAATAATAATAATAATATTCGTACTATTCTACTCTGTGCCTCAATATTATATGTCCATTAAAACGAAAGGGCTGGTTAGGTTAGATTAAGCTGTGGTAGTAAATAGCTTCAATGGCAACGAAAAATAATATTTTAGCAGTCAAAATATTTCCTGAGTAATACCTTTGCGAAACTCGTATATATTTGAAATATTGAAGTTTGTAAAAACGTTTTTGTAAAATTACCTTTTGTCATGTGTTTTTTCTTGAACTATATTGAATCCTTGAAAATAGTCATATAGATTAATATGTTTTTATTACTGTTCCTAAAAGGTGATGGATAACATATATATAATTCATGGTCAATTTTATTATTTGAATTGTATTGGCATTATGTATAATGGCTAATTTATTACTTGGTTTATACCGCTATCGGTCGGTTTCGGTACCGTAGACGCCTCTTACAACATCCGGTACGGAAGGAGGTAATATTCTATTCTGCATGTAGTAAAATATTTTCGAATCTGCTTGGATAAGCAATAATATGAAATCTGATAAAATTCCCTTCGAACAAAGTATTTTCATATTCTATCATAAAATACCATCTGCGTTATATAGTTTCACTTAGTTGTGGTTGAAGTGGCGATTCTGAAGCATCTGGGATCAGGTAACAAATTGGAGTTACGAGAGATTTTGCATATCATATATATGCGGCGCCCTACTTTATAGATTTTGCACACGTTCGGTTCGCTAACAGTGACAAAGTAAAAGATATCTCATAAGTTACCGGTTCTTCTAAGCACATATAGTTTCTCTTTTAAACGTGTCACATACTGAATTCGAATAATTAAATGTTAATGTATCTAACTATAAATTTTCTCAATTATATGCTTATTTAATGGGATAAAGTGAGATAGATCTATGAGCTGTTTATTCGATATTAATAGTCAAACACTTGCCTGTCTAGGATATTACAGAAGAGTATTATTTTACTGAGGTCATTCGTGTTTTTTCGTATTATAGGTTTGTTCAAACTGAAAGAACGATATGGGGTGAGTTACAAATGAGAACGACCATTGCAGGAGGTCTTTCGCTATTAAAAAAACAGAAGAAAGATTTGGATGGTCATGATACTAAAAAGATTGATAACCGAATTTATATATTAAAACATACATACATCCTTACATCACGCCTGTGTTCCATCGGGGCAGACAGAGATTATGGATCTCCACTTGTTACGATCTTGGCATACCTCTCTCGTTTCCCTTACCGCATTAGTCTTTTCATAAACACTCGTTTATTTTTGGTACTTCTTAGCTGTCCCTTCTGTAATCTCTCTTCAACGTGGTTAAGATATGTTCACCTAGGTCGTCCTATAGCAGCTCTAGCCATGCACTTCCACTTTATATATTTGTACAATCATTATACTTTCATCTATCCTTTCTACATGTCCAAACCATCTCAACATTCCTTTCTCTATTGTTGGCACAATACGATTTTTTACATCACATTGATCTCTTATAACACTATTCTTTAATCTATCTCAAACTCACACCATACATACTTCGAAGTGCTCTCATTTCAACAGCATGTATTCTACTCCCGTGTTTCTTCTACCATACCCGTCATTCACTACCATATATCAGTGTTGGAACTAGCACAGCTTTATGAATAGCCAGTCGTGCCCTTTTTGACACATTTTGGCCGCCCAGAAAATATGTAAATAATCACTAAATAATAGTAGCCAATAGTATCATCCGTCAAGACTATAAAAATGCACTTAAGAGTATTCCTAGATAAACTAGCAATAAACAAATGGTAAGACGATGGATAGGACGCAGGGATGGTGGCTAGGAGGAACCTTAGGTTTACGATGATTACAACTGCTAATTATCACACGAGGTAGACGTCTTAAAAAGTTTGTCTGCATTGGTACCTTAATCTCACCTATTTCTACCGTCAAATTAAAAAAAATTGTAAATATTTACAATTATTTAAAAAAATAAAAAAATATGTATATATCACAATATCATTCTCAAAGTTAGTTAGTATATTGAAAAATTCAGTTCTAACATGCAAATAAGCTTTATAGGTTTCTTTCAATATGATACCGTATGCAACGGCATCTAAAAAATTAAGAAAACTAACAAATATATTTAAAAAATTAAACTGTGCATTTTTAAACGAATCCATTTATAGTATTATTAGACCTTGAAATAAATGAATATTCGGGCGGTATGGATTTGTTAGTAGATTAGAATTTGTTCAAAACTAATATAACAAAGCATTTTGGTTGGCTCACTCAGCGGTTGTTTCCATTTCATTGTTCTTAAATAAGATTATTGCAGATAGCAATATTGAATTTAACAGTATTAACACATACATGCGTATCTCATGTACCTGTCGTTAGCTCTAGACAATTAATATTTTTTCTAAAATTAAGCAAACAAATCATTTTTTAATCCTAAATAGATAAACTTAATCAATTCTAATTTTTTAATCTATATAATATAATCACTACTAAATCTACTAAGATCCTAAGTTATGGTTTGCATCATGTCAAGCGTCGTAGCCTTTAACCTTTGCCCATCTAGTGCCCTTTCAGCCTGATGACTATTGAATATATCGTCACATTATCCAACAATTTATGACGAGTCCGATAGTGCAGACGGTTGCACCTGTCTTGTGTGCTAAAGGTCATGGGTTCGATAACCACCCAAACAAATATCTCTATGATGACATTCATGTTTTTTCTGTATCTGGGTGTTTAATATATGTATTTTTGTATTTTATTTGGGATTCCTCAGTTGTCTCATGTCTGAAACACAACTGCTTAAGGCAGTTTATTACGGAGTCCGCTATATTACATCTCATACATTGATGTATCTCATACGTTCACGGTTCGAAGGAAACCGAAACACAGCAACACGGGGTGAGGTTCAAATTTAAACGACCATTGTAAGAGGTCTTTCACTAATTAAAATAGTTAAGAAGAAGAAGGCTTTGGGTGGCCATGATAGTAAAAAGGTTAATAACAATCTGTACATAGATGCGTAAACAAAAACTTTGTGCATCGATTTGAGGTAATTTCGCAGATGAATGAATGTGAAATTTGACTTTGTTAAAGTTAACGTGCAGAATAAATATCTTTATGCGAGGTGCATAAAGCTATTTCTCTACATTAAATTTACTAGAAATACATTCAAATTAACAAACACTTCAATGAATTAATCATTATTTTTGTATAGGCTTTGATGTAAAGAGGAGAATTTAACTCCTTTTTACGCGACAGAAGAAAGAAAAAGAAGATTGGCTATAGAAAGTGCAGTATAATTGGCATTAAACGTGGTTATCGGTAATCTACCCAAACCACCTTGTCATCACGTTGCCACAGATAATAATAGTCTTGCCAATACCAGAGCCGATCTGTTCCCGCGCCTATTTGCATTCAAATGTACCTATTTCAGGGTTGACGTGCGAACAATACGCTGTCGTTCAGTCGTCATGAGGTGATAACTTTACATTTGTGTATTGTTTTGAGAATTCGGTGTATTTATAGCCGAAATAATAAACATGTGCGCTTAATTTCATTTGATTTAACAAGCAATTGCATTGTTATCGCACAGTAGGACTAAGAATATACCAATTTGCAACCTTAAAAAAAATAAAGTCTCCCACATTGTTTGTTGTTTAAAAGCCGAAAAGCTACTTATTTTCATACCACTTTTACCAATGATTCTATAAAGATTATGATAATTCTTAAGTATTGGGAAAATCATAAGGACTGAGAACTTTATTATTTTACGTAATGAAACGTAACGTAAAATAAGTTATGTATTAATGAAAAAAAAGTCAAGGTGTAGCATTTTTAGCCCAAATAGTTTTAAATATTATTAATGTCAATGTGTTTGAAAGTTTCTCAAGATTTATTGACTCAGCCTTTGCTTTACAATTAACAGGAAGTTTTCATTTGTTTTTTTCTCTTCGAAAAAGAAATTTAATTCTATTTGAGAGGTAAAGTTGCGAACAAAAGATACTTCACAATAAATTAACTTTTGCATCAGACATAATCTAAACACCGTTTTCTTAGATAAATGCTATTTTAACACGATCTTGATGTTTCAAGTAAACGATGCGAATAATTTGCAATTAAGAGAAACTTATTATTGTATACTTGGCGAGGTTAGATAAAAAATAGAGTAAGTAAAAGTTAAGTAAATTTTGAACAAGGGATTAACCATGGAATGTGTGGCTCAAGGGCTATTTAGGAAAATATTTTAATATTGTGTACTTTAATCCTGGTAAAGACAATAAAAAGCCGGAGGCGTTTCACAACAATTAACACAACTGTGGACTGAATTATTAAAAACATTACGATGTCTGTAAGGCACTCTTACCTGATTAATTTGTCATTTTAGATAGACGATCCAGTAATAACTTACTATTTTACAATTTGCAATAAGTTAACTGCTTATAAATACACTTTAAAAAATATTTATTAATACATTTTAACACTATCTGACACCTTATTTTTATATCAGCGATCTCTTAGTACTGTATCTATGCATAGGTTTTAATCATCTAACTACAATTTTATGTATTATATAACTTATTTTTTTTATTGTGTTTCTCTTTTTGAAAAAAATTTATTACCTTTTTCTAGAGTGATAGTTACATTTTCAATTTCACCATTCACTGCTTCTTCTAAAATAATGTGACTAGGTCTATATGTCTATCTTGTTATACTTTGGAACACAAGCAGAATAGTCTAATAACTCTGTTAAAATGTATATATATATTTTAAACCAAGTTGAAACAATATACGCTCGTAAAATCACAAGGATATTATTATTACTGCGCTGCCAACATTGCGACTTGAAGATATGTCTCATTATCAAATATTTTTACTGCTTCTCTCACTCTTCAAACCGGAACACACTAATGTAACAGACCAACATTGCTATTTGGCAGAAATAGGTGAGAGCAAGTTTTCAATGCCGGTACCTTTGTATGAGGTTTAATTACCTCATGTGTGTTGTTTTTATATAAAAAAATCCTATCGACATACGTTCATTACGATACAACGATTGTTATTAACTCTTGTTATTCCAGATGAAGTTGTTTTGTTTTGTACCAACCATGAAACGGAGAACCCTCGAGGCATTATGTTAAGATGTATGTAAAGCAAACAACTTTTGTGAGCTCAAATGTCACTAAAAATGGTGGATATGTTTGCTGTACCTGCATTACTATTATTTCTAATTTTATATTCCTGTTTTGGTTAAGGTAGTATATTACTCAATATAATAGTACCTCACTCACACTGTTCCAGTGTGAAGGATGAGAGAGCCAGTGAAATTAATGGGTAATATGACATAAAATTCCTAAGTCACAATGCTGATAACGAGTTAGTGATATCCTTGTGATATCCGTGTGATATTAGGACCGTTTATAAGCTGCGGTAATCCTTACTATCACAGGGACAGTATGTTAGTTTGTCGTCCTGGTCTAATAAAAAAGGATCTTCCTCAGTGTCAGATAGTCGACTCTACTACTGTTGAGACAGTTTTCTTTTACGTTAGTTCCATCGTCAGGTTAATGGCCCAACAGTTATGCGTCGTGTGCTTGTATAGACTAATATTTTATAGCTAAAGAGTTTGTGTGTACTTTTGGACGAGCTAACTGTAGGAACTACAGGTTCTATATAAAAAAAAAAAAATTTATATTGGATAGTCCATTTATCCAGAAAGGCTTTAGGCTGTATAACAGAAAATTTTGCAAATAAAAACAAAATATTCCCTGTAGTAGTAGTAGTTTCCATTGAGGTAGATGTGTAAATGATTTCAGTGTTACAAAAATCCAGTATTGAATGCAGGTTGTTCCTTTTTAAAAGTTATAAAAAGTCCAAGACAGTATATTTTTTCATATTTACTGTAACCTATAAAAATATTATTTTGAACTATCTCTATTATTTGCAAAACTGTTTTATCAACATCATAAAATCATAATCATTATGCAAAACAAAAAAAAATCACTATCACGTAAATCAAACACGTAATTCGTCACAAGAATTTAATTATGAATAAAATTGCCCTTCACTTTTCTTGGTTTCACTTAACATCTTAGGAAATATCATGACGGGCCCGATGGCGCAGATGGTAGTGTTTGTATCTTGTGCGCCAAGGGTCATGGATTCGATTCCCACCCAGAGCAAATATTTATATGATGTTATTTGTGTTTGTTCTGTGTCTGGGTGTTAAATAAATGTTTTTTCCAATGCGGAGTCAGTTCAATGTATGAGATGTTGTGGGAATATGTTATTATTAATATTTTAACATAATTCGGCAAAAAAAATCGTGCATGATGTGCGAGGCAGGCAAAAGAAAGCGATGGTCTTGGCGGGTAAGCTTAGATAAGCGCAAAGAAGGACAGTAATACTTTTTATCATACCATAATTCACGCAGACGAAGTCGCAAGCAACAGCTAGCATGCCTATATTGGAGTATTGAGATAAATTTGTAATCGCATGTATGTTCTTTGACCTATGTTTTTTTCATATATATATTATGAAGTCAGTAACATACACGGTTGATCGTAAACGTCATCACAAAGATATCACTAGCGTGTCACCGACCCTGTGACCTGAAGCTATTAGGACACATTTACCCAGTAATTTCAGTGCCTCTCTCACCCTTCAAACCGGAATGCAAACAATGCGAACAGTACTATTTGGTGGTAGAAATAAAAAAGAGTAAGGTACCAATGCAGACAGTTTTTGTAAGAGGATTACCTCTTGTAAATAATGTACTTGAAAAAACGTGTTATTTACTAATTGACTATGTGCAGTATTTACCTATAATTGTGTATTAGATGTGAGGCACCGGCAGACTAGAATTGTACGTCCCTCTGTACCCTAGTACAAGTACCTAGTACCTGTTCCCAAGTATCAGGTGACGTATGAGGCGACTAAGGTACCAGAACCGTCAGATGGCGGTATATTTATCCGAAACAATGCAGCTCAAATGCACAAGGTGAGGATGTGCAGTAGCAACTCCGTGACGAAAGCAGCGGCAATCATCGGCATAATTCCCTCTTTCTTGGGGAGGCCTATGTCGAGAAGTGGACTTCCAATAGCTGGTATGATGATGATGATGCATGGTATATTGAATTCGATTGAAAATTCAAATTAAAATTAGTTATTGTTAAGTGATGAAACAAATATTCTGATGAATTTTTCTGTAAAATTGGCATCACTACTAGACAAATAAACAAATTTATGTTCGTGTTTGGATGAAGCCATAAATGATTAATACCTTTAGACGAAAATATATTCGTAAATTTTAGCACAATAAAATTCTGAACAAAAGTATTAAAAATTATTAAGCTCGTCAACTTTATTACCCTATTTAAGACCTTGAAATGGAGACAATGGCGGTGCGTCCGTTTCTCGTCGCCATATGCGTCTATTATTCCTAAGGCGTGCTTATGGATTTCCTAGATTCATCGCAAAAAGAAAATGAAAAATAGGCCAAAAGCCAAGGACATAATCCGAAGTTTTGGCAGGAGCCCTGAGGATGATAGCCAAATTGTCAAAGAGCTACCCGTTACTTTAAGCCCGCTAAAATATGATCTTCACTTTAAATGTTTTGATTTTTTCAAGATTTATATTCTGACAAAAAAAAAAGAATTTTTCATTGAGTATATTTTTGTTTCCATGCGACTTTTATGACAAACAAACGTACCGTACAAATAAAAGTACCGTAGTAGTGTAAATAGTTGCTTTAGAAGATAATTGCTGTTCAATTCCTGACTAGGTCTGTCACTTAGATAGTTTAGGAGAACAAATTTTCAATGTATATGTTAACGGATTGAAATATCATAAATATTACTGAACATGAGCTTAACAAGTCGAAGTATATTACTAAAAAATTCTAAATGATGAAAGTGAAAGTATTTATAATACATTTGTAGGCAAATTAATTAATTAAACCTTTATGGTATATATAACCTTTGTGGTATAAAACAATCTATTAAAGATCCAAGATTATTTTCATATATAGTCTTGGATCGAGCAGAGTAACTTTCAGGTTAACAGTAGTAACACTCAATGTATATATTAATATATTTTATCAGGGTTGAAAAATGAGAGTCATCTATCCTTTAACAACAGTTTATTATGTAAAATGTTCTTTTATGATCTCAATTATAATCTTTAATTATATAAATAGCCAGTATGTAAGTATGCAATTATAATGTAACGATTAGAATTTGTTTATGTTCCTACCAGATAGGTTTGCTAAATTTGCGTCAGGACTTCAACAAACCAGACGGCCAGATACGGAAGTAAACAAGTTCCACCCAAATTAAGGCATAAGGAAGAATGGACATAAAAACCAAGGTCGTGGAATTCTCATTACCACTGATTGGGCGCAAAGGGACATTGCTGATGGAGAGATAGAATCGTTTCCAATCGCGCGGACACCGAATAGCAACCATTCGTCACTGTCGCCTCCTGACTGATGATTCGATATTTAAATTGTATTTTTTTTTAATTTCTCGCTCGTCACTGGCAGTTTATAATTATGTTTGGGCACAAAATGGAACGACGCGTTTGGCTTTTGTTTTCTTTTAGATAACCTCGGCTTAAGGCATGAGCTTGTTGGTTTTTGGAGGCGAAGTTCACAGGCTAAATAAATGAAGAATTAAGTTCAGTCACGGCCTATCAGTACGTAGGTTTGTTGGTTTTTTATATGATCATTTACATATAACTTTTAACCATTCTTATACGCTATCTATATTTTTCCGATTTAAAGAGGAGGTAGAGGCAAATAACATTACTAGGTAAAGTAACGCAACATTTCAGTCACAGGTTGCCGACGACTTAGTTATATTCTGTCGTCACGCGGTTATTTACCAATTTATAATACAAATGAAGATTTAGTTACCGAAATCAGTATAGTTCTGTAATACCGAGTAATAGAATAATCGAGTTATATACCGTATGCTATCGACAGAGTAGAAAAGTACCTTCCCAAGTATCAGGTGTCGTAAGAGGCGACTGAGGTACCGGAACCGACAGATGGCAGTATATTCCCTCGAAACAGTGTAGCTCAAATGCAACATGACAGAGATGGGCTGAGGCATCCCCGTTGATAAACTACGCTCTGCGATTGCCACCGCGCGTGCCCAGCGCGGCAATTATTGGGTAATTCCCCATTTCTTGGGGAGGTCTGTGTCTAGCCGTGGACATTTTATGACAGCATTGATGATGATAATGAACCGAGTTATAAGCATATAAAACAGATGTATAAGCTTCAAAGATACATTATCGATGTCCTGGAAAATAAAGTTACACAATTATAACCAGCTTTCTGCTATATAGGGTTGTGATCTCAAAAGATGCGGAAGTCACAATACACTACCCACTCAAGCACTCGAGCGTATTTGACAGCCCCAAAAACAGAGTACCCATTCTTGCTTGTTTTTATCGAGCACCGTTTAAACATCCCGCTGGAGTGTCCACAGGGAAGGGTTTTAGAGTCCATTACCCCTTTTGGAGTGGTGTCATGTTTGTGCGTTAACACTTGACTTGACAAAATATTTGTACTCGTTAATAAGAGAAGCATGTATGGACAAGAGGAACAAAATATTTTACTTTTAGTGTATATTTTCGGAGAATAATATTTATTAGGTTACTTTATAATATTTACAATTACGTGTTCACTTTAGAGCTTCAAAATGCAATGTATAAAACTTCGCGGTTTTGTATTCTGACATAATATGTTTTGTCAAACTTGAGAACGTCGTGTATAAGTCGAACGAAATTTTCTTAAAGTTAAATTAACCGCTATATAAATCCGTTAAAAGAGTAGTTTTATTGGGATACTTATTTAACAACCAGTTGTATGTGGAATAATGATAAATAATTTGAAATATATTTAAATATATAGTGATCAATTGAAAATATGGATATATCTTTTTAGGTTTATTTTTTATTAGCCTTAGGATGTTAATTATTTTATTATCAGATTATAATTACTAATAAACCAGTAAAACATTGACCCTTAATATTAGCCTTATTCATCATATCAGCTATAGAAGGTTTCTGTTGCCCTAGGCTTCCCCAAGATAAGAGGATTTTTACCCATAATTGACCTTATTAGCCAACGTAAATAACCCAAAGAGTTATTGGAGAGGGCAATGCTCGAAGTCTCTTTGCGCGAACGAATCAAGATAAAAGGTAATTCGTATAAAAACCAAAGTTAAGTTGCTTAAAGCACTTGAGTTACTGAAGTGTAAATACATATATTTAACACCCAGACACAGAACAAACACAAATATCATCATGTAAATATTTGCCCTGAGTGGAGATCGAACGATTGAACCTGGGCGCACAAGATACGATCACTACCAACTGCGCCATTGGGCCCGTTCGACGATTCAAAATCTGAGATATTTATATATTATATTATGTATTTATATTATGAGATGTAGATATATGTTTTATTATGCGACTGACAATCATGTCGGTCGCATACAACCGTTCCTATTGTTAATCACGTGACCTATGCCAAGCAATGGACTTCCTATGGCTGGTATTTGGTACCCTAAGTAAGGGAAATCATTATTTAAACATTTTAATTTTCCTAATTTCCTGTATAAATAAAGGTCGACAATTTGCTTCGTGCTCTAGAAAATGTTATGATTATACGTGCAGTCTCTGCCCCCAATACTAACTGCACTAGTGCGGCTGAGGTCACTCAGACCTCTTATGTAAGTAATCAGTAACTGTCTCCAACGTCGGCTTTCGGAGTTTATCCTCACAGGCACTATTGAATGTTAGCACTCAGTCCTGCTTCAAACAATCGGGCATACGGTCCTTTTTAATGAAAGGCATTGACCATCCCTGCGGTGATGCTGGAACTTCGAGCATAAGTTTAGCCAGAAAAAAAGAAGTGGTAGATTTTAACTCGTAAACACAAAATTTCTTTCCTTGCATAAAACTATGCATTATACTTAGTTTGAGAAGCAAAAAGCGTTGTGGTCATTTCCGCTTAGCTTATTTTGACCCCATGTATACGACTTAACGCATTCATCGATCATGAACTTTCTGGAGCAGTTTGTCGTCTACTATTGGGTGTCCGATCCAACTTCTCCTTGATGGATTGGTCAATTAACTTGTACTATACAAACTGTAAACAAAGACTTGAAATGTAGGGCGTTTTGTGTTCTAAAATGGAAACAAGATACTTTGAAGAGATCAATCACTATATACACTGCTGTTTGTATAATACAAAACTTTATAGTGTTAAGTTAGTAATCTTGTTTTTTGTTTGTAGTAAAAACTTCTTTACTTTAATATAAAAACTCCTTTGTGTCCAAAGGTTTTGGCTGCGGATGAGCTTGATAGATGAATGTTGCTCGGGCAGTTTTCCACAACTCAACGCTTCTATGTGCCTATTTGCATTACTCTGGATTGTTGTCTCTACTCTTGCTAGCCTTGTTCCTTTAGGAAGCGCAATAGTCCTTTATAGTTGCAGTTTGACTCTTGGAGTGACATCGAAAATCCGATGTATGAGGATATAGGTTATTTTAACTAAAATAAAATAATCCGTTTTTTAATGGTCGTATACAAGGAGTTTATACGCACACAAACTAGGTAATGTGATGATAATGATTTATTAATAGATTTCTTTTGTGTTTACTTATTATATGAATAATTATAATAATAAAATGTATTCCATAATCCAGACATAATGAATACATACGAATATAAAATTCAATCATATAAGAAGTGATTGTCGGCAACTCTGCTAGTAATTAACTAAAAGGATGTAAGGAAAGTTATAACGTTTAAGATATTTTTTTATGTGTCCGAATTGTCTTAGATTATTTTTATGTCTATTGCTACTTTAAATTAGAAAAAAATGGTTACTCCGAACTTTAATGGCTAGAATTCATTAACAGGGAATCCCACACGTCTTAATCAAGTAAGAAATAAATAAATCGTAGGTATAATTAAATTAAACCAGTACGATTTCAATATGTGTAGAATTACAAATCATCCTATTGTCAGAAACATTTTTTATTTATTTATTCAAAAAATTATTATTCATCCGGGATGAAGTTTTAAATTACTAAACCTATTTTAATATTTTTTGCTGATTATGTACAGTTTGATCCAACTTGAGACATAGGAAAGTTTACACCTCAATTTATAGTCACAATAGGTTTTTTAATAGCAAGTTATTTATTTATTATATGCCACTAAACCACATTGGCAGAACAATGTTTGCCGGGTCAGCTAGTTATTTATAATTCACTAGCAATCCTCAGGGTTTAACTCGCTTTAAATTTTAGAACTTTCATATTTACTTCACACCTCCCTTTACCTTAAGAGATGACTTTAAAAAACAATTTTACACGTGTTTTTTTTCAAATTTCATTGGAATAACTTTAAAAACAGCAAAATTTAATACTGACTTTTGCCCCCTTAGGGAAAAATTTTTGATATTGCTCTCCTAATTTATAAAAGGAACCCCTGTGCAATATTTATATATAGATATCCTTTATTACTTATTTGATCAAAAGTTTAAAACGTAATCGTATTGAGTAGTTAATGTTATACTGTGGAGTCGGATACTGGCCTCTGTGGTATCGTTTCTGGAACGAGCCAATGTTACAGTAGTAGATCTACTGTAACATTGGCTCCCGAATATTTTACGTGACCATATTGCAGATATCTCTCTCGAGTGAGATATATTACTGTAGTTTTGAAAATGGTGTCGGGGACTTTGTATGACGGTTTTAGTTTTACTTCTTCCATTATTTTAAATAAATTGTAAACAACCGGTATGGCTGTGTAGAATAGTACCGACAAATGGCGGTAAATACCTACACCCGGAACACTGTACCTAAAATGCACAGAGTGGGGATGGGCAACTGCATCCCTCAGGTTTCCCTCTTTCTTAGGGAGACCTATGTCCATCAGTGGACGTTTTGTGGCTGCTATGATGATAATTTAAATAGCTTAATTCTAATATATATGCCAATAAGAAGCTCATTAAATCACGTCCGATCTCGTAGACCGCGTCACGTCTTAGACGACCCTCCCGACAAAATAACCGTGAAACTCGCAGCCCTTTCTCGCCCTCTCACTGGCACAACTCAATCATTGACACTCCACATGCACTCGTATAACAGAGTCCCTGCCCCTACGAGCGATAACCGACAGCCCTAGGGCTGTCGGGCTCAATCTGTCCATCCTCTCTTGTTTTTAATTTAATTCATTCATAGTAAATTCAACCCCAACGACGGCGACCGAGCCTAGGTCGAGCCTCTAGAGGCGCCCTCGGTCTCGCCGTCGGTCCCGCTCAAATCTCGCGAGCCATTGCGGGCGCGCCGGGGTCGCGGCCGCGGGGCACGCAGGATTATTACGGGCATCGGTCCTCTCATCTATGAGAGGCCCCGCCCTCTTTTTCGGTGGCGCTGGAATTGACGTCTGAGTAGTCCAGCACTAGGTTCGTCCGAAAAAAAAAAAAAAAAAGCTCATTAAATACAAGTTTGTAATTCCGAAGTCTGAATAAATTGACTGAAAAATATCAGTTAGAACAAATATGTTTGTACCAAATTTTTGTACCAATAGGCTTTAGCTGCTTCACATCAACATTAGTTTTCTGTTGCTCTTTATATAAGCCATTCACTGAAACGGCTTAGCAATATATGAAGACACCTCCAATATTTTGCAAGTGTTTTAAAGTATTGTGATTCCTAGTCTCAGTTGGAACTGTACAAGTAGTTGCGACATTGTCTTTGTACGATTCGGTATAAGTTTTATTGACATGAAACTGCAGTTTACCGGTAGATTACCATAATATTTCCCTTAGTAGCGTTATATAATCGACTTATTAAAGTACCTAATTCTGTTCCAAACAAAGTAGCCCAAATAAAACTATAAAGGTGTGGACGGCAGAATCTTTGTCGTGAAGCTAAGCTCTGGGGATCGTCATCACGCAGGTGTGGTGGGGCAGGCAGGCATCCTTTTCCCCCTTGTTTTGTGTTATGATGATGATGATATCATTTAAGAGCCGTGCCTTATGGTATAGAAGAAAAGTTCTTTCTTCTGTAATAGTTGTCGTTAGAAGCGACTAAGGTACAGGGTACAACATACGGGCTTATTTATTAGAATAAATATAAATCCGTCGCGATGCGACGTTCTACAATTCACTGTGTAACAAATAAATAAATAGATTCCCACAACATCTCATACATTGACTGACTAAGTAGTAAGTCGCTCAAAGCACTCGTGTTACGGACGCTAGACAACAGACAAATCACAAATATATTACTTAAATACATATATTTAACACCCAGACACAG
This sequence comes from Heortia vitessoides, assembly GCA_020976665.1. Taxonomy (NCBI): domain Eukaryota; kingdom Metazoa; phylum Arthropoda; class Insecta; order Lepidoptera; family Crambidae; genus Heortia; species Heortia vitessoides. Next base: position 4,797,014 of record JACJUM010002525.1, on the reverse strand, counting down.
AGCAAACACAAATATCATCATATAAATATTTACTCGGGTGGGAATCGAACCTAAGTCCAAACGTCCCAATGCTAATATGGTGATAATTATAAAGACAAAGTTTAACCCAGTCACATTAAATTAATTAATATAGCATTCAATTACTGGCTAATACACATTACGTATCACTAAATTTAATGACGTAAGAGTGAGATAGGATTGACCGGTGTAATTCTTACGTCATTCATTTTAAGGCAGTCTGTTCAAATGTCCAAATGCCCCACTCAGCTGTTTTCATATA